>CM066343.1:123946256-124268756 GCA_033807585.1 Hydrophis major
CTGCCTAGAATTTATGCTTCTTTAATGTAGCATGTGATTGATGCTTTGGGGCCAGATGATGCAACAGCAATGATTCAGCACCCACCACTTCATATTTGAAATGATTTGGTCTTCGTGATGGTCTGTCAAGCTCAATGAAAGCTTTGGTGGAAATAATCTAACCCAGGCTTTTCTCTAATAGTGTCTTTGGGGACCTCAATTCCTGCCAGAAATTGGTTGAGAATTAAGGAAATTGAACTCTAATGCATCTAAAGAGCAACCAGCTTGTGAAAGTTGAATCATAAACAGTGAAATCATTTTAAATAACAATACTAATAAGTTATTTTACTGTATGAGTTGTGGTTTTTTATACTGACTTTTTAAACTGGTCATTTTGAATATTGTTTTCAGCTTTCTTTGTGCTGCCTACTAAAGCCCCACTCTATTTTAAAAAGGAGGGGGATAAGGAATAATTTACCCCACATAGTTGTATCCTGGCAAAGCTTGTTATTGTTTTGCTTCTATGTCAAAGGGATGGCTGAAATTTCAACCATTGTTAACCTCTCCCATGGTGTGCTAAGAAAAGGTCAGAGGCTCACATGTGGCTTGAAGCCTTGGGAATTGCTCTCAGTGTTCTGCCAGGGAATGGACCAAATGCTTTCTCTCATAAGTTCTAAGCCATAAACTGCATCCTATTTGATGAACTATGCCAAAAGTAGACCCAAGGGGATACTGGGACTTGGCTGATGGGAAAAAATGAGTGCTTCCTATGGAAGCTACAGATGTTTTCCTGAGAATGAGCGAGAGAGCATATATTTGTCAGAACTTTTTCCTCCTACTGTCCACTTTTAACTACCTGTTCTGACAAGATTTCAATTTAAGAAGGAAAAGCAGCAGAAACTGTTAAAAATACAAATAATTCCCATAAAAGGGAACATTTAAATGTATTGTGGTTTTTCTTTTCTTTTGGAACTTACAGCTTTTTAAATGTAAAATGGTATAAGTGCCCTACATCACAAGATGAAACCATTGATTGTGAAATCACTTTGAAATTCATACTAAAAAGCATGTAACAGTTGCTTAATGTCTGAGTAATGTAGGATATTTTCCTAATAGCAATAAATGTTTACAAACCCAAGTGTTAGGAATAAGGAGAAGAAGAAGGAGAAGAAGAAGAGTTTCCAGGGAATATAGTTTAAAAAATGAAGATAGTTGTGAATGTCTAGGAAGAAAATCCACAATTAAAAGTTGGACAGTACTTTGGAATTAGCTAAAATATATAAAGGGAGAAAGAATTATAAATATCTGCAAAGGAAGAATAAATGGTGAAGCTTATGGAATTGACAGAGATGATGAAATTGAGAAATTCAATTAAATAAAAAATATTGACCAATTTTCTTTATTCTGAAAACCACTTTTGGATTCTTTGAAAGAAATGACATTTTTGATTTTGAGATTTGTTACTTAAAGTTATATTGGGTTTGGAAATAATGTACACTATTGTTAACTTTAGAGTAAGAATTTAATATATTTTATCTATACCTGTACCAAAGAAAGATATGTCATTGTTTTTCTGTTATTTTTTCTTTTTAAACTTTTATCTTGGTTTTTCCTTGGTTTTCATTTGTTTTCAGAATTTTTCTTCTTGATTATTTATCTTTTTCTTAGGTTTTTTTGTAAATTATTTTAATAAAGTTACATTAAAAGGGGGGGGATGCCTTGAATGAGTGTGAATTTCTCCAGACTCATCAAGATAGTATTATAAAAGCTTGTTGTGAAAAAAAAATGCAGAATACCCAACTTGCCTCTAATTTTTGTTCATTTTCCTCTTCTTGCTATCCAATGTATTAAAATATACCAATCATTTTACATGTATGAGTTTAGCATGCAAAATATGCTTCAAGGTCACATATACTAGCTTGTCTTTATGAAAAGCATCTTTAACAAGGAGTTTCCCTTCTGTTCTATCAAACAGTAAACTGTGAGAGACTTCTCATATCTAGAGACAAACTAGTTTTACTATATTAAAGTATTGTAATAAAATACAAATTAGGGGATGACAGAGAATGAGGTGGCTGGATGGAATCACTGAAGCAGTAGACATGTACTTAAATGGACTCCAGAAGACGGCAGAAGACAGGAAGGCCTTGAGGAACATTGTCCATGGGGTCAGAATGGATCAGACATGACTTCACAAATAACAAAATAAAGTACAAAGACTAAAAGAAAAACAAATGGGAAATAATATAATGGGCAGTCATTTAAAGCACAATCCTTCTAGGTTAAAGCGCAAGATTTAATTGGTCATCTGTAATAAAGTAAGTAAGCAATAAGTAATCATAAAGAATGTTTCATATTCATCTGGGAAGGCAATACCAAAATAAATATTGTTTACGAAAGAAACACATACTTCATCTTCTCTTCAATTTTATCAATGTGGTATGCGTATTTCATTTGGAGATTACAGTTGCTAGACTTTCTTACCTGTCACCTGTCACCACTGATAAGATTTATTTAAAATACTGCTATCAATTAATAGCATTCTGTCCCTTTATATAGTTTAACAAAAATAAATGATGTCTCTTCATAGTAAATCCTACACTAATAATCAAAATACAAGGTCACATAGGTCAGTGAATTCACAAAGCTTGAAGGCCTGGAAGAAAACTTTTTTTTTCTTTACCTAAATTCAGTGTCAATATAATAAGTAAGATTACAATTAAAAGGCTTCTAAGTATGAGTGAGTTGCAAATAAATGATGTAAACCAGAAAGCAAAAGTGACAAAGACAAGAAGACCCCATGGCTTAGAGGTTAATACATCTACCTAATATGTAAGTAACCTGGATTCGAATCCTAGAAAGGTATGGCTAGCTGATGAGAGCTAAATAGCTTAAAATAGACCAGTCTGCCTTTATTTCTTTGTTGGTAAACAAAAAAATAGTTTGTCACAACTGTCTGAGAAGGCTCCTGGATTGAGGCTGAAAGACAAAAACAGAAGCAGTATGCTCTGCCCCATAATTTAGTAAGACCAGGTTGTCCTGATAGACTGGTCCCACTGGAAAAAAGATTCAAATCAGAAAACTTTCTAAAGTGCTTGCTAAATATTATATATATAGATGGGGGAAAGGAGTCCACATCATTATCTTTTCAATAATCATCCACACTGACAATGCACTGAGCTGTACAGTCTTAATTCTTACCAAAAGCCAATCATTGATGATGGTGATTTAGCTGTGCGAAATGTTAAATGCTTATAATGAATACTTAATATACAGATAAGGGGAGAAAATGACAATGATAATCTACAAATGTTGTGTGTCTATGGATTATTTGTATCTATAAATCTAATTATTTTGAAAAAATGTTAGTGATTAAATCTAATTTTGCACAACTACTAAAACAAATTCAGCTCAATTAATAATTTTAATGCTTGCTAATTATATGGAAAAATAATAACAACCAATTTACTCACCCACTCCATCACTTATCCTGATTTTTTGTAAGCTTTTAGGAAATTATTGTAACTATTTTTGTGATTTATATATTTGTAAACATAGTAGTTGCCTAGATTCAGGATCTAGACAGACCAATCTGAACAAAGCCTGGACTGACTACAGGAAAGCCTTCAAATCAAGCTACATACATGTATCTGTGAATGTTTGGCATTATATAATGTCAAGAAGACAGTAGAGGGACTTCCTCAAGAACATAAAGGGACTGTAGAAACCAATTCTGTAAGTCAAAACAATTCACATAAGTAGCCATCAAGTGTCCCCCACTGCTATTTTGCACAGATTTGAATCACCTCAGCCACATAATCTTGATTTGGATTTAGGTTCAAGAATGAAACTACCATTGGTCATTTTCTCTATATGGATAACATCAAGCTATATGCCAAGAGAACTAGATATTGATTTGCTGATCCACCTAACATGGATCTACAGCGAGGACATTGAGATGTCATCTGAACTAGAGAAAGATAACCAGATAGTGATTGAGAGGAGCGAGATAGTTAAGACCAGCAGGAAACATGGCAGACATGCAGATCAGCTACAAGTACCTTGGTAACTCAAAATCATATGGAAACCATGAGGAGGAGACAAGAAAGACAGCAACATCCAATAAAAGATAAGATGATGAGATGAGATGAGAAAACCTTTATTGTCATTTACCTGTATATCTAATGACATACACTTAAATGAATTTCAGATGAACCACTCCTGAAAAAATGAATGTCACCCACCAAACATTGCCACCATCCCAAGGATAAAAATAATACCATTATAACAGCAACATCATCAAGAATGCCAAGTTATACAAAAATGACACCAAAACCATATTAATTATAGACTATTTTGAATACACAGTGGAAAAAAAAAAGAGTTTTGACAGTTGGTAGGGTGTAAGTTGCAGGCTGGAACACATCATAACCAAGCAACTGGTGTTCTATACAAGAACACTTGCACAGTATAATAGTTATCTTTCCAAGAACACATGGGAGATTCCATACACCGTTGTGGGAACTTGATGCTGTGATTCCCAAGCTGGGAGAGTGACTCCATCAGATCAAAGGTAGAGGACCAGAGATTGAGAAAGATGTATACTACATATAAGACTGAGAAGGTATTTTTAGTGATGGGAGGAAGACTTGAAAGCACAATGCTTAACTTTTGGCATCATTCTAACTTAACTCTTGTACTTAAAATTCAACAGTAGTTGGGTAACAAATATGCAAATTATTGTGATCTCAAATTACTTATGTAGTTGTTATTTTATATTCAATTGTTTTTATACATACACACACACACACACACACTCTTTTATACATATATATACTCTTTGTCTTATTAGGATGCATTGGAGGCGAAGGGTGATTTGTGTTGAATTGTCAGCTTTGTTCACGATTTATCGATCACTAAGTCTAGAATTGCTGGAAAGCTAAAGAAACATAAATTGGGAGAATTCTTTTTATATCTCCCTCCTGTAATACTTTAATATTTACTCAATAAAATTTGTTTTAGAAATTTTGAGATTTTCTCTAAGGAATTTTAAATAAATAAATGTTAAATAAAGTACTGCCTCCTGGCTGGCCAGCAGATGGCAACACAGTCAGCAAACCAGAGTTTAAAATCATGGCTTAGTCGAATGTGTGAGCTGAATCCAGTCAACATAATGCAATCTAAATGATCTCTTTACGTTAATAATGGGCCTTATGAACATACATACCAGGACTGCTTCTTATTTTTTTATTTTTTATTCTTTTTCATGACACTGACTCAATTTCAAATGTCTTCAATATTTCCCATTTTTTCTCTTGAGTACCACTAAACAGATCCACACACATTGCATATGTCTTTTATGTAGAACATAATGAAACAGAACAATCAAAGCAGCCATGTATGAGGTTAAGAATAATTGGGGTATCTAGTGTAAAATTCCACCCATGTTAAAAAACAGTCAAATAAACCATTTGTCTACTTACAGAAATTATATGACTGGCTCAGATAAAGTAGTAAATAACCATACTCAGGATTTCTGACTTCCAAGCATTTTGTGGTTTAACATATCCTAGATGAAGAATTCAGTACTTCAAAAGACATTATTCTCTCAATTTCTTTTCTGGAATTTCATTAATTCTGTCAATCTTCTTCTGAGTCCACCTATACATCTTTTGCTGGATATTTTTTAGATTTCATTTCTCCCCTCTTCTAGCAAAATGAAACAACCCTAATACTGAGTGTAGTCACTGTAAGAATTAAACCTCTAAACAAAATTATTTTTTGCATTGCACTATGAATAGCAACCTTAGTATCCATGGTTAAACCATCCAGAATAGAATGCAACTGTGTACTTTTATGTTTGCACTTCTGTTTGCTACTTATGGAAGTGTAATTTTTCCAACATGTGGAGAAACTGCATGGATTCTTTTAGCTGCATGCACACTTTCTGCCAGAATTCAATTGCTATTTGTTGTTTGTCATCTTCTATTTTCCTTTTTTATTTCTCCTGTTTTCTCTTGTCTACAGAATCCCATTGGATTCTAGGAAAAAAAAGCTCTACCTGGAGACCAAAGGTTGTTGGTATTCCACAGCCATTGTTTGCGGCACTGCAAATGACAGTGCTTAGTCTGGTTTACAGGGAATGGTTGGATTCTTGATCCTGAGATCTATATTATTCTCCGGATAGTGGCTTTGCTTAACTCAGCTGACTTCAGGGTAAAGATTAGATGTTGAGAACCACTTCTTATAGTATAGCGAAGTGACACTGAAACTATTCCAGTCAAAGTTGGTATTCAGCAGGTTCTGACCAGTTCTGGAGAACCAGTAGTGGAAATTTTGAGTAGTTTGGAGAACCGGCAAATACCACTTCTGACTGGAGATTTTACAGTATCCTACCAAGCCATGCCCACAGAACTGGTAGTAAAATTTTTTGAATCCCACTACTGATTCCAGTATACTACTATTAGAAAGGCTAGACTTGCTAACTTTATATTATTTCTCTGTATTTTGTATTCTCATCAGTTTTAAAAATGTATACACTTGCATCTTCATATATAAAAGAATAACAGAATTCAAAGGGACTTTGGAGGTCTTCTAACCCAACCCCCTGTTCAAATAGGATATCCTATAACATTTCAGACAAAAGGTTGTCCAATCTCTTCTTTAAAACCTCTAATGCTGGAGCACCCACAACTTTTAAAGGCAAGCCATTCCACTGGTTCATTGTTCTAACTGTCAGGAAATTTTCCTTAGTTCTCGGTTGTTCTCTTCTTGATTAATTTCCAACCATTGCTTCTTATCATGCCTTCAGGTGCTTTAGAAAATAGGTTGACACCTCTTCTTTGTTGCAGCCCCTCAAATACTGGAATATTGTATCATGTCACCCCAGTTCTTATTTTCATTATAATCCAGACATAT
Organism: Hydrophis major; assembly: GCA_033807585.1. Taxonomy (NCBI): domain Eukaryota; kingdom Metazoa; phylum Chordata; class Lepidosauria; order Squamata; family Elapidae; genus Hydrophis; species Hydrophis major. The sequence goes on from CM066343.1 coordinate 123,953,154, forward strand.
CCAAAACAATGCAAACCTGAAACTGTGAGTTTTGGACAATAATGCTAATCAAAACTGCTGCTTTTCAGATCATTTCTAGTTTCAAATACATCTTAATAAAAAGATTGCCATTCCACTAATTTAGTGAACTTCAACTGGAAGGAATAAGTGCAACAATGAGACAGATTCATTCCAAAACTCATTCAAGGCAATTTCTTAAAACACCCTTAATCTGAAATTTGATAGAGCAGAGTTAGTTTTGTGGTACAGGTAACAGTTGCTTTGCTCAAATTTCCTAGCAATAGAAAAAGTGCCAAAACTATCACTCTATTTTTACTATTGTTGTATTATAATATTTTTCTTCACAAGATATTGTGGACCCCCTGAATTATTGGGTACCACCACATAAATTACTACATTTATTTTTTTTCCTAGGGAAACAGGGTTAAATTTAATACAGCTGGATAGCTGAACAGCTGCTTTCATGATTTAAATAAAAACAAGCTGAAATCTTTGCTGTCAAATGGGTGATATATGACTTGTAATGGGATGTTTCCAACCTTTTCTTCCATATGGTTGCCTATGTTAGGAAATACACAGCCTCCACTCCAGCCAGGTTCCCAGAAACATCTGGCTCTGATTCCTGCTCTGTTAGTTCCAAAGTTGCCTCCCACAAACATAAAATGATTCATAGGACAACATCTCTTTGCTCTAGGATCCAATTAAAAGCTTCATTGATAATTTTATCATGCGCCACAACTAGAGATATGGGAAAATGGAACACATTCAAAATGAATTTTTCACATCTATCTGATTGTACAGTATCTGCACATGATAAATTTAATTTCAGGCAGTATTTCCATAGCTGATTTTGGAAGCCAACCAAAGTGTGGTGAATGTATTGTTAAGAGTTAATTGTCTATGTTATTGCTATTCAGTTTGTAATAAAATAAAATTAAAATAAGATTCCCATTTTTCAGCAATTCAATCTCAGACAGTTATTATCCTGACCCTGGAGTGGGCTTTCCTGGAGTGGGTTTTATTTGTTAGTGGAGAGAACGCAGATTCAGTGTAAATTCCCATCTGGGCAAAAAAGACAAGGGCTTCTCAAACTTTCATAGATTTCTGCCTGTCCCTCTTATAGTCATCATCTCATACTGTTCTGGAAGGTCTCATCAAACTTTAAAAGCAGATTTTCAGACACACAGAAGGTTGCAACATCATAGAAAATTAGGCCCCCCTCCAAAAAAAAAAAAAAAGCTTCTCCAGTTCCTTTCAACAATGGATTTATTCAGTCTGTTCAGTCTGTGGATCATTATTTCTAATGGGAACATTCTAAAAACTATTTTTACAAAACTTATTTCACATTGCATGGCCATCTATAAAATAATTAGATCAGTATTTGTCAAGCAATGAATATCCAATTAATCCTAATTGTAGAAACAATTCTTGTTCCTTTTGATTATTCAGTAGATACAGTAGATATAGAATTAGAATATGTCTATGAGCCATACCACCCTGCTTCACATTTTCAAGTGAACATTCAGAAAGGATAATTTTCTGAGCAGCTGATCACATCCCAATCCTACCTCACTGTAGATGGTGTGATACTGTTAGTGTATTCATAGCCATCTTTTATAAGCTTAGAGTGAATGCACATAAATCAAGTCCACTTGATGCTTACCATGCTCATTGATGAATAATGAGGTTTAACACAACTATCCTGTGTGTCTCCTAAGAATTATCAGCAATTGAGTTTAATGAAGTTTAACCTCAAATAATTATACCTAACAAGTATGTGGATTTTTATTTTTATTTTTTTTGGCTTTTGAATGACATTCTAGAAACTGCATTGCAAAAAAGGTGGGACAGAATCAAATTGGATTTAATTTAATTTAAATTTAATTAAATCAACACAACTAATATAATTAGTCCATGTGTATTTCATATTCTCCCTTTGTGGCCAATATAAAATAATTAATTTATTGCAGTTTTTGAAAAAGTATTTTGGCAGGATCTATGAACTTCTCCTGTATATGACTGTAATCTTTCACAGGGGCTGGCAATAAATCTGTCTCTAAAAATTGAACAAGCAGCACTTAGGATCTAGCAGTGATGGAGTCAAGGGCCAGGCTCAACTAGTGAGACTGCTTTTACTGCAATTATAAGAAATAATAAAGCCTAATACTGAAGAGGAAAAGCTTCTGAAGGTCAGAACAATGAAACTTGTAGAAATATCAACCAAGGTTGAAATCTGAGGTCTCTTTCTCCTGTCCTTCCTTCATGGAAATGGATTCTTACCATTTTTTGTTCTCATATTGGATGTGGAAAGCAAATGCATCTTATTTTGATAATAGATCTGTCTGGCTAGAAGCTACAAACAAAAAACAGTTTTTTGTTTCCAATGCTGGCAAGTTAAAGGTTTGAAGTAGTTATCCTTATGTTGATGTTTTACATGATACACTTATTGAAAATTATTTGCATACTATGTAATAGCATATGACAGAATCAATCAATTGTTTGAAGGGAAGATAAATCGGGCTTCCTGCCATAAATAGATAATTAGCATTCTTACCACTAGTCTTGTCATCTGGATTGAATTAGTGGCCACATTCTTGGCATCTGAGATATATTCCGGACTTCTCTATTGTCTAACAATCATGAACTTGCATTGTTGTAACTCTACTCCAAACCTCTCTCCCTAGCCTTCCTTTTCATATTTTCCACTCTCCATGGTTTTGTGTTTTTAAAGTCTACACCAAATTTCTCAGAGTTGACTGAAACCCATTATGTTTAATTTACAGTACTGTCCAGGTTTTATTGAAACAATTACTGATATGTTTCAGCAAATCACACAACACTTTTCCTTAATATTAACCCTCCTCTTTCTCCTGCATTCATCACACCACTTGATTCTTTTATCCTTTATCATTCTCCTTCTTTATTCCTATTTTCTTCTTTGTCCCATTAATCACCAATGTCTTTAGAGGAAGGACAGGATCCATATCAAATCAACTCTTCATCAAAAGTGTTATGAAGGTATGCACAATCCCAGGAAGTGCTCATGAATGCTAATGCTTGACTAAAATGAGAATAAACTGCTTCATGTTCATATAGGGTTTTTATATGATTAAACCCAGATTGAGAGCCAGTTTTGTGTAGTGGTTAAGGCATCAGACTTGAAAACAGTAGAGTGAGTTCAAGTCCAGTATTAGCCATGGGTGATCTTTGGCCAATCATTTCTGTCAGCCCAATCTACTTCATGAGGTTGTGCTGAAGGAAGAAGAATGTTAGATATATTTTCCACCTTAAGCTTATAAAAAAATAGGTAGGACATAAACAAAAAAACATACAATGTAATTGTCTTTGCACCCTTGAATTTCTTTTCCCTGGTCTCCAAGTGGCTATTGCTACCCAGGTGCCCACATATACTTTATATAATCCTCATTACTATATATTTTCATTTGTTGACTTTTTTTTTTTAAAAAGAGAAGTTGGCATATTACAAAGCAACTGCTAAACTCCACAATTATACTTAAATAAGGGACCCCAAAAGTGTTCTTAGAAAGTATGAGTAGCTGCTGTCTGGTGCAGAGTTTGAAAGTATGTTCAAGTTCCCAGTAAGCAGAATATCCTACAGGATAGTGACACAAAGTCAGAAAACAATGTTTTTATAGATTTCACCATAGAAACTATTTTGGCCAAAATCCTTAGTAGTCATTTTGTGAGCATGCCTACAATATGCTCATGAATTTGCAAACAGGTCCAGCCACTAAAAAGACTATGCAATTTTTCTCTGTTCTATTATCCTGGAATGCTTTTTCCATCCCTCAAAAAGTGTATATTAAGATTATGTCCACAACAACAACAAATATTTTTCACAGGATCTACTTGGCTAATTAGGAGTTTTTTTTATGAAGAAGAATCAAAGTTGCTGTCATCAATTACTGAATGTGGTGGGGCTTTCACAATGCAATCTTAAAATATAAAAGACATGGATTTTATTTTATTCTCTGGATGAAGAGGTAGAACTAAGTAGAGTTAAAAGTAGCTTTTTCCTGAAATGCAAGGGCCTATTTAATGAAAAGCAGAAGCTCATTTATATGGCAGTAATATTGCTGTCCCTTATGAACTCAAGTTATCCTGCTACATATTTCATATATTTATATATTTTTCTTTTCTTTCAAACATATTCCTTCTGAAATTGTATTTTAAGGCAATAATCTGATGTTTAAACAAAAACACTCTCCCCCAAATGCACTTGCAAATTTCATTATATGTGAAAGCAGAAACGTTTTTCTTTTAGAAAAAGACTTATATAGGAGAATATTTTATGGAAGAAGTAGAATGGAGAGGCAATGGAAGGTGAAACTTTAGTTTATACTTTATATGACCTATAAATCTGAATCTCACTCAGATGATATAAAATCCTTATTCTCAGTAAGAAAAGGAATGAAGTGGGTGGACAACTATCTTACTGTCAAAGAAATCCTAATGGGATGGGTTCTAAGTATTTGCAAAGTATCAGCATAACTATTCAGATCAATTTGTTTTTCTTACTTGCTTTCATATAATGGGTCAAAGAATTGCATTTGTTCTCCACCACCTCTTACAATCACTCTTTTCCTTAGATTAATAGGAAAAGCAAAAGCATATCACTGATTCCTAGTAAGTCCAGATGTGGTTGGACAAGTACCAGAATTTTGAGCCAACACGGCTGCTGAAATTTCAACACATCTGGAAGGTACAAGCTTAGAGTAGACTGCTCTACAAAGAGCTCCTTTTCTTAGCAAAGAGATTATTTTGAATGTTCAAAGCAGCAAAAGAAACATCAGTCAGTAAGCTATTTATTAAGTGGCAGGACAACATTAAAAATATTTTCTATATATTTGCCAGGAATTGAACCTGACTGCTATTGACTATGGTATTAATCTAGATGAATCTCTGTACAAAAACCAAAGTCCTTCATTTTCAAATAAGAGTGCATGGTACATTTATTTCATTGTAAGCTTATTACATGTGTGATTCCAAAAACTTACCTAAGATGGAGAAGATAATTTCCATCAAAACCTACTCACAGAATGATTCAGGCAAGACTAGACTGGATAGGGACAAAAGCAATTTTTTACCCCAATATATTTGTATTTGTCAGCAAACCAAAGGGTGGCTATAATAAATGTAAACAAATAAGGCTGGGTGAAATGATTGCTGCCACTTTCAAATCTGAGAAAGATGCTGCATATTCTATTCCTTCCATAAGTATCATTTCAATACCTTGAGATGCTTGTAAAGCATCAGAACTTTCTGAAAATACTCTAAATATTAGGTATGGAAAGCTTTGATCTCATTTTTAGAGGATGTTTTGACTGTGACTCTCCATGATGTTAATTACATGACTGTAATAATCAACTACTGTGTAAATATTCATAACTGGAGAACTTTAATTTGGGGATGGAATTGAATACAAGCCTAACAAACAGAAACAACAACAAAAAGTCTTAAATTTTATAGATAAAGAGGCACAATCATCTTACACTCATATTCCATTTAAGAGCAAGACAACTTGGTAAGATCTAGATTGTTATTAATTCAAAATAACAAACATTTATTCCTGATATGAGCAGCATGACAAATTTCATTCAGAAAATCCTTTATTATAACCCTTTTCTTCCACTGGTAAGGAATAAAGTTAGATTATTCCTGATATTTTATATTAATAATGTATAAAATGTATTCTGTACATTTAATACAGATTGCACATGAAAATCCATTATGAAGTCTGATCCTACATTGAATTAATTCCATTGTACAGTACTTTGCTTTGAAATATATGGGAAAAATTAGTAACGACTAAATCGAACCCCAGTGAATTCCAAGATTGAGTATGCTTCTTTATGATCCCAAAGTCATCTGTCTTCTGCACATGAGATAATATACAGCTATAACCAGGGTTGGGATTCTACCAGTTTTCACCTCTTTGCTAGAACTGGTTGTTAACATTCTAAGCAGTTTGGAGAACCAGTTGTTAGAAGAAAATATTGGCCTAATCCTGTAAGGAAGGCAGGAACGAAACATTCTGGTGTTGCTTACAGAAACTGCCTCTCCATTAACCCTTTTTACATTCTTGGCAGGACTAGACTTCCTGTCTCAGGAACGTCTCTGGAGTTTTTTTCCCCTCCTTTTCTGGTACTCTGCTTGTCTGGAGTGACCATTCAAAGTTACAATGGCACTGAGAAAAGTGACTTATGACCATTTTTTATATTTACAACTGTTGCAGCATCCCCATAGTCACGAGAGGCCAGGTGAGGAGATATGTGCCTCAATGTGAATGATGTTGAGTTGGCCACGCCCAGTCAGTCACATGATCACCAAGCCATGTCCACCCAGTCACATGAGTGCCAAGCCACACACACCAACTAAGCCCACAGAACCGGTTGTTAAAAAATTTGAAGCCCACTCCTGGCTATAACACAAATGAAACCAACCTGAAGTTAGTTTTCAGATTTGGGAATTCTTCAAATGTTTAGCTAATGTATATGTCCACTGAGGAACTCTAACTCATTCATATCTGTCCTCTGGTCTTGCCTTTCATCTATCATGGCAAATCCTGTACAGGAATGCTGCTTCTGTAGTTGCTTTTTCTCCACGTCGTAGTGCAGATAAAGTGAGCAAGTATAGAATCAACAAAATTCTGTCATTTTCCCCAGTTTCTTATATAGAAAATGAGCTAGAGCACAATATGCAATTTATTTCCTTTCTTCCCATTTTGTGAAAGTAAAGGAGAAAATCATGTGTTGTTGTTAGACACTATCTGGGCAGAAAATAAGACTGTGGATTGGCTTCAAGATGTGTTGGAGGGTGTGAAGAATGGAAATGATGGTTAAGAAATATGCTAAAATTGGGATTGAAAATAATAAATGAGGACTATAAACACTTCAGATCAATGTAAAAATTAATCTATATAATTAATGTTATAAATGTTACACAAGAACTCATCCATTCAATAATGATCAGCCAATACCCAGTATTATTTTTTTTAAATGTACAGGACTGATGAAATATATTTAAACCAGATAATATACATTAATCATGGATTAGATCTACAGACATTCATCTTTTTAACCATCAATAGAAATTGTTTCTACTTAATATAAATGTACAGTTGAATTCCATCCTGTGGTATTCAACTAAATATTTTATAATAGCTTTTGTTTTGCCAATCATTTCTATCGCTATTCAGCCATAGAATCTGCATACATAAAGATTTTTCTGAATTATAGCCAGTGTGTATGGGATTATTCCTTTTTATGCTTAAAATATGGAAAAGACTGATTCTCTGGTTCTTTCACTTTACAACTTATCAAGACAACTTGATGTTATTCAAGACAACTCTAATTAATCAACCATGAAAAAGTTTACTAACAATTTAGTGTAAGGGATTTAAGTTAGGGGGACATTTTTTCAAAGATTGTTTTGATTACATCTCCTTCTGATCAATTCCAGTTGAGTTATTAATCTTCTTACGTATGTCTAATGTCTATAATGATTCACTTTTTCCATCTCTTCACTTACAGGTAACTTGAAAACAGATGAGGTAAAACAAAAGATATTCCATGTGGACCATCAAGATTTTGGAAATATTCAAGATTGCTTCATTAATTAAATTGAAATTTTCAACAGAGAATGTTCGTATCAAAGATAGGAGAGTGCTTATTTCTTTGACTGTATTGTCCAAAGATATATGGCGATAGAGAAGGGAATAGGGCAGAATTAATTCTTGTATAGATATCAAGAAAAAGTTTTCTTTTTCTTTTTTAACAAAACCATGCAAAGGCTCTGTCTACAAAGCTTTTTAAATAAAGCCAAAAATATTGACTAATATTACAATAACACACTTAACAGATTACTGGTACTCTTTCTCTCTCTCTTTCTCCCCCCCACCCCCTATTTTTTGGACCACTTCCCAGCTTCAAAGTTGGACCAAGTTTATCTTTATTTTGCCAATCCAATAGAAACTCAAAAATACTAGTAATTAAAAGATAATATAAAGACGAAACATAGCTGATTAAGAACAACTTCATATCTGATAAACACATTAAAAACATGATTCTGAAATAGCATTTATTTATTTTGGACTAAATAAATGTAAAACAAGAAAATTAATGCAGTAATGAAACTTAAATATGACATAAAATAAGTTTTGCACAAGAGGAACAGCTATTCTGTTTTCCCTTATGTAGAGCAGTATATTTTTTTCTCAACTGATCATTATAAAACTATTGACCTTAGTGACTTTAATAATTGGAGTATGCAACAAACACTAAAACCCCATAATTCCAGAATAATAAATTCCCATGTTATGATTGTTTCTGAGCTCAGAATAAATCTTACAATGTTTCTCGAATTGTTGTCTCAATATATAATATATAGCAGCAATAGTTTCTGACAAAAGTAGTATGGTTTAAAACAACTAGGTTTCCATTGATCTCAGTGGGAAAGAACAACAATTAATTTAAGCTGTGTCAAACCCAGGAGCATAGCTCTAAAGATCCAAGTACTTCAGTCATATCAATTTTGTTTGTCTGCTGACTATTTTTCTGTTACCACTTCTGCAGTCTCCCAATAAATAGATGGAAGGTGGAGGTTCAGCTGTGACAATCTTTCGACTATGAACTGGATTCAAAATGGTAATACATTAATGAAGCTTAATTTAAGGAATGGTTCTTGAAAATTCTGCTGCTGGAAAAAATAACCATTCTGTATCTTCACAAACCAGTCAAACTAAAGATAAAAATGGAATAAAATGATAAATGTTCCATGGCAACAGTCTTCTAAGAAATTGATGATAGGAAATACTTAAGTATCACTACGACATAAGAAAAGAGCCACTTTGGTATAGTGGTTAAGGCAATAAACTAGAAACAGGAAGATTGTGAGTTTTAGTATTGCCTTAGACTCGTGATGGCGAATCTATGGCATGCGTGCCACACGTGGTATTATTTGTGCAGACACACAAACCCCAGCCAAATTTACCTGCATTGTGCATGCATGCACCTCCCAGCTAATTTTCAGCCTATTTGAGGCCGTTTTTACCATCCCAGAGACTTGAGGAAAGTCTCTGCCACCTGGGAAGCTGAAAAACGGGCTTTCCAGAAATACTGGAAGTACCAGTTTTCAGCCTCCAGAGAGCCTCTGGAGCTTGGGGGAGGTCGTTTTTGTCCTCTTGGAGGCTTGAGGGAAGCTTCTACAGCCTCGGGAGGCCGAAAATTGGGCCTTCTGGAAATACCAGAAGAGCTGAATGGACCCATTTTTCAGCCTCAAAAGGCTGCAGAGGCTTCCCTCGAGCTCCCAGGAAGGCACGAATTGCCTCCCCGGGGCTCCAAAGGACCTCTGGAGGCTAAAAACAGGCACTTCCATTATTTCCAGAAGGCCCAGAGGCTGCAGAGACTTCCCTCAAGCCTCCAGAGGGTGAAAATGGCCTCAAACGGGCTGAAAATCAGCTGCAAAGTGCACACATGTGCAGTGCAGGTAAGGTGGTAGTGGGGGTGTTGTACATATAAGCATGGGAGGCGCATTGCATTGTGGGCACACATGTGGTGCGCTTTCAGCACACCACAACCAAAAGGTTCGCCATCACTGCCTTAGACCAAAAGCATCAGGGTTTTGTTAGATCTCAAAGGGCCAGGCGGGAACATGACTATACTGGGTGTGTCATGGTGAAAATGGCATGGGATTCATGTTGGGGGCACCTGTGTGACCAAGTGCCAAGTAAGGACGTCCTGACACCCTCCCTCACTTTCATAAATCTCCTTCCTTCTCTTCTTTTTCCTTCCCTCTTTATTTTCCTTTATTCTTCCCTCCCCTCTTTCCTTATTTTTCCTTCCTTGCTCTCTTCCCATCATTCCTATAGCACTATAAATACATTTTATGCTATATACAAAAGTAAATTATCTTTATCCATGTATATATTCTCTCTCTCTCTCTCTCTCTCACACACACACACACATATTTATATGCATGCGTGCTTTTTATTAACTGGAATTTTTTCTTTTTTCTTTATAACAATTTTCATGCTTGTTTTTTTCTACCTAGAAACTAGCTAAAGTAGTCTGACAAATTTATCTGGATGTAAGGATTTTCAACTGCTATTTAAAAAATATTCCTCAACCACATTAAAACAATTATTTTAATTATTTGTCAACTCTGAAAAGAAATAGATCAAATCCCACTAAAATATTAGAAGTTTACCTAATACGATGTTGAAATAAATAACCTAAATAAATACATGAAAAATAAATATAGTAAAACTATAATAAGATTATTTGGAGAAAATAATGCTCTGCATAATAGCATAGATCCCAGTAATAAAGTGTATTATTCCAAGCCACTCAGGACCATCCATGGGATATATAAGAAAGTCCAACCTGTGTCTGCCAATGAATATTCAATGCCCTACCCCCCCTTTTATAAGTATTATAATTGTTGTGAATGCATAGGCCTTAATAAAGATATCTTAAGCTTGGAGTCAAGTGCAGGGTTCTGGCCCTGCACTTCTGATTGGCTGTTAACAGCAGGATCGGATTGGCCCATTCCGGGGAATCCGATTGGCCATTAACGGAGCATTCTTATTGGTTAAGGGAGCTAGCGCTCCTAGATTGTTATTGGTTAATAGTTATTGGGTTGCCTATATAAGGAGGGCTATAACTGCCATGGAGTTTGAGCGGCAGTCACTATGTAAATAAAGAGTTGAAGTTCACCGTTCCAGAGGCTCGTCTCCATTCTTTCTCGCCCATGCTCCATACTTAACAATAATGCAATAAGAAAGGGGAGAAATGTTGATCATATGATTGCAGATGCAATGTTTATTTTTTGATCCCTTCCTTATTAATTCCCCAGTTAAATGCTGACATGCAAGCGTGTCAATTCCTGATAATTCCTCTAAGCTCTTACCTGTTTTTGGAAGAAAGTCTTTGGACATATCCCCTAATTATTGAAATAGGAGTACAAAAAGTAACACTGTGAGATACTATGTGACCATCATAGGAAGCATTCCTTTGACACACACCCTCTTTTTTTTTTTTTTTTGCTTTTTGAAGTTGTGAAAAAGTTAAGGAGCTTAAGATTTTTCAGTCTTCACATCTGCTTCAGTTGCTCCTTCTCTCAGCTTTCATGGACAGATCAAAAAGGCAAAAAAAGTACTGGAACACAAAGAAACTGAAAACCTAGTGAAAACCAATGCAATATAAAAACTAGACAACTGGATCAACAGAACTCTTAGTCATCTTACAGGGAATGTCAAATCACTAAAGAACAGTGGGAGATGAAAAGTAGCGTGCCACTATAGATGGCCCACAATACATAAGCCAGACATACTTCTCTGTCCAATTGTGTCATTACCAGAGACCTTAATCTACAACATCACTAAAGAATTGACAAAGAAGCTTGGACAGTTCACAGATGAAAGCAAATATTCTTACCAATTCCCTACGATAGTACCATCAAAGAATCAAAGACCGACAACAGAAGAAAATGAAATCATGGTCTCATTCGATATCACAGCCATTTCGCACTCATAGATCATAGAATTAGCAAAGGAACCTATGACAGCACATATCACATCCAACCTAGCCAAATACACCAAGATTAAAATACCCAGGAGCCACATACTTTCAGTAGACAAATGTATCAAAAATCAAAGCAATATCCATGAGATCATTGCTTTCAGGACTCATAGCACATGCCAGGCAATGCAATGTCTAGAATTTATAGCACTGCCATGCATACTTCTACTCATACTCAACCAGTCATTCTTAATGGTATTTTATCTACATGGAGGGAAGTAAGCGGTGGGATAAACCACAAAGTTCCATCTTAGGTCCAGTAATCTTCAATATCTTCATAAATGACTTAGATGATGGAATAGAAGGGGAACTAATCAAATTTGTAGATGACACTAAGCTGGTAGGAATAGCCAACATCCCAGAAGACAAGCTCAGGATTCAAAAAGATATTGACAGACTTGAACAATGGGGCCCACCCAACAAAATGAAATTTAATGTTGGAAAAAGCAAGATTTTACACCTCGGCCTTATAAAACCTTAGTAAAGCCATACCTCGGATACTGCACCCAGTTTTGGTCACCACGTTGCAAAAAAAAAAAAAAAAAAAGATATTGAGACTTTGGAAAAAACGCAAAGAAGTGCAACTAAGATTATTAAAGGCCTGAAAATTAAAACATATTAAGAACAGTTGCAGGATTTGAGTTTGGCTAGTCGAGAGAAAAAAAGGACTGTGGGGGACATGATAGCAGTATTCCAATATTTGAGAGGCTGCCACAAAGAGAAGGGAGTCAACTTATTTTCCAAGTACCAGAAGGCAGGACAAGAAAAAAATGGATGGAAAACAATCAAGGAGAGAAGCAACCTGGAATTAAGCAGAAACTTCCTAATGTCAGAAGTTGTGGGTGCTTCATCACTAGAGACTTTTAAGAAGAGGCTGGTCAGTCACTTGTCTGTAAAATAGGGTCTCTTGCTTGAGCAACCGGTTGGAGTAGAAGACCTTCAGGGTCCCTTCCAGCTCTATTCTGATTGAACAAGCATACAACCCAAAATCAGATTTTGCATGTCTAGTGAACTTTTATTCACTAAAAGGTGAACAAGGGTTTTCTCATACATGGGAATGCTCTGACCTTTACATACTGCTAAACTACAACTCTACTTCCACCCTTGGTCCTAAAGCGTGACACAGCAATTCAACAATTGGCAGACTATTTCTCCAAATACTAGAATTTCTAAGGCCTATTATTTATATTTTTCATATATTTTTAATTCACCAAGCATGGAAATAGCTGGCTTTCTAGTGACAAACCATGGCATCTCAACTTCTATTGAACTGCAGTTTTCAATATCACTGCTGTTTTTCATACTGACTGAAAAGGCTAAAACCTGCAGATCAGCAACAGCTGGAGGGCAGAGATTCTCCATTCTGCCTGTAGATTATATGCACATTTTATCTAAATGTGTTTATCTCAATGGAGAAAAAAATTGCTGGGGATGTTCTGGAATGATTGAAAGGCATACATTATATTAATTGGACAAAACACTTATTCTTATAAAAGACTCACAAACTGCCATGAAGCAATTGCTTAGATAACGCAGCACATATGCAATATATGTACATATCATCTTGGAGTACTGGTTCATTAACAGTGTATCAGAAAATAAAGTGTGAGAGAAACTATGCTGGAAAAACACACACATACACTCACACACAGGAGCTGTAATTCCATCACAGGTTAAGAATAATTTCAAGTTATGATTGCCAGTATGGTTATACTAAAGAACTGGATCTTGGTTTCTTGGTTTTAGAAATTTATAGAGCCATGTGTAGTCTTTTGGGTTGAAAACATAAATCATGTACTGCTGTGAAATACGTCATCACTCATCAGTACATTTCATACTAATGCTATCATTGCACTCTCGCTGAGTAATTTGCTCAGGAACAACAGCTGCTGAGATCTGATACAGTATGCAGGCCTCTAAGCAACTTGGCTTAATGTGAGATGAGCAGGTTTGGTTTTCTTTTTAAATATTGGTCTGCTGAATACTTTAAGAATCACTAAAATAAGTCTGAACTTCAGGTTTATTATACTGATAAAAGTGATCCAACATGGAAAGGAAGACCTGAACTGCACCTACTAATATTTCTTGGGGATAACCTCCTTTTAGATTGATACATAGAGCTATGTATAGATTTCTGTGTACATATGATTTCTGTCTCATATGTGTACATATGAGAACTATTTACTCATGCTTAACTAGAATACCCTTGTGCCTTATTTGTTGCTTTGTGCAATGAAAGAAGGCAGAACAGCATAGATTTGGTGTTGAGAGACTATAAATGGAAACTTACTTTAAAGTATTTATACTCCATCTTCTTTCCAGAAATTCAAGTAAACATATGACAGATGGATGTTTGGAAGGAATTTCCTTCATTTTATTTTCACAAGGATCATTCAATGCTGGTTCATGAAATGAGATTTTACTGTAATATAGTACTAAAGAAGACAACAACTTCCCCTAACTATGGTACATCAAAGCATTTCTTAAATACCCCCCATGATATTTGAGTGAGGAGAGACAACTATTTGGAACTATGACATTGGAATTAAAATCTTCAATTGAACTTAGTCTTTATTTTCAAACATGATTATGTTGGCCCAAGTAGAATCAGGGGATTGAATTGACTGAAGTTATGGTATATATTCAACAAAAAAGGGTTATTAAATTTTAATATCTTCCATTCACAAAAGTGCATATCTAATTTAATCCAATTCCCACATATTAGAATATAAATGCCAAATATTTGTTGTGTCCCCTTATCCCACAATTTGGATAAAATAAAGCGAGGCAATAATTTTTTTTCAGAAGATGGAACAAAAAACACTTTTGCTTAAAATTATTCTTTAAATCTTTTTATTGTCAAATTCCCCACATGCCCAATTTACTTTTATTTTATATTAGTTAGATTTTTGCTCCATTACTTTCTGGCAGATAAGTTGGTGGCTTGATTCTATCAAATACAATTCATTTCCATCAAAAGTAGGTCTAAATTTTGGCAGGCTTGTTACTGATTAATCATAACTTAACTCAAATATTAAAACACGCAACAGAAAAAAAATTAAACTCTTAAAAAGTGCACACTGCTTGTGATTCTGTAGCTTGTATTATACAAAACATGTTGTTTCAGCTGAAATCTTAAATTTCTTATAGATAATAGATACACATAGCATTAAGCATTATTCAACAGACTTAGGATTCTACAAGGTACTGCAAAGGCTCACACTATAAATATTCAGAGGCTTCAAAGTATAAAACATGTCGGCTACATGGTAATGAGGAAAGTATTAAATGGGCATCGGCTTTTTATATAAATAATCTATAACAGCCAGCTGTGTCATGCCCAAGTTTGGCAAAGAGGAAAAAAGTTGTGATATGTCATGTGACGATGCCATGATGTTTGAAGTTTGACACCACTCAGTGTGGTGTATTTGCTTGTTCAAATTGGGAATCAAAAAATATTCAGATGCCATCGTCTGAATTACTGATACCAATTTGTGATCATTATGGAGTAAAATTATTGTACACAGTAATATGAAGTTAATTTAACATAAAGCCATTGTCTCAGATACATCTGTCAATTTTATTATATTAGCAACTGCATTGTTTACCATGATATTGCAATTTTGAATTATATAGTACTGAATTGTGATTCAATAAAATAATACTGGGTTAGGGTTAGCATTGATCCAAAGTAAAATGTTGGGTTTTCTAATATAAAACTTTTCTGCACTAGAATTAGATTTGCCATAAAATTTATTTCTGTATCAGTTATGTTGAGAAATAACCAGTGTAGATTGCAAGCATCCATATCCTAAGCATATGTAACACAAAATAGAAGCGCTGAAGAGCCTGATTGCCATGACTTAATGAAGTTCTAGAACAGAATTTCAGTATTCCTTCCCTTAAGCATTGTATTGTTATAATACTCTGGAATGCCACATCACACTGTTAAAATGATATGGCTTTACCTATCACATATAAACCAAAACCATCATTTAGGAGCCTCAATAACTGGATTCTGATCAAAATCTGCTTAGATGATACCTTCTAACCTTACTAACTCTTCACTGAGAATGTGTTCTAAGATGAAGTGACAATCAAAATATTGTAGGAGGACAAAACAATATGAGTTAATCGTGCAGCAGTTCAGTTGTTCGGTTGACTGCAATGTTTCTTGTCCAGAGATGCCCAAGAAATAAAAACATGATAGTGGCCAATCTTTGGGTACTCCGTTCATGTTACAACTATTTGTTATTGGTATTGCTTAATTTTAAGATTCCCTCAAATTGTCCTGAAATGGGCCACCTTGTACATTTGGATGGGAAGACAAAGTGGTGTATTGTTTAAGGTTTCAGTTTGTCCCAAAACAAAAAAATGTTACCGTATATACTCGAGTGTAAGCCGAGTTTTTCAGCCCATTTTTTGTGCTGAAAAAACCGCCCTCGGCTTATACTCGAGTCAGCCGCTACGGCACCATGCCTGGCCTGTGCTGGCTTGGCTGCAACCGATCGCGCCTCCAGGGCAGCATCGCCGCCGCGGCTGTCTACCCGCTGAGGGCCTCACAGGCAACCCCAAGCGGCCTCTCCTTTCCCATTAACGGGCGCCCGGGGCCCCCGCGAGCTCCTGCGTTGCGCGCTTCCAGCTTCGCCAACAAACTGCCAGGCTCAGGCAGCCTCCTCCGCCCCCTCCCCTAGCAGCGAAGAGCTGCTCCGGGGGCAGTGAGACAAAGTGCCTGGCTGCGCCGTGGCGGGAGCCCCCGGAGCAGCTCTTCACTGCTAGGGTAGGGGGCAGAGGAGGCTGCCTGAGCCTGGCAGTTTGTTTCCTGGGGAGTGCGGCGTTTGCGGTTCTCTTGTTCAGTCCCCAACGGTGAAAAGACTTTCGGAGCTGCGGGCTCTCCTTCCGCATTAACGGGCGCGCTTCCAGCTTCGCCAACAAACGGAGCTGCAAATCTGGTAATCGCTTGCGGAGCCTCGGCATGAACCCCCTTTCCCCGCACTCCCCCCCCGCACTCCTTTGGCAGCAGCAGGCGGAGAAAGCCCCGCTTCCCCCTGGCTTTGATGGCACGCGTGAGTTGGCTTCCCACTCTTTTTTTTTTAACTCTCCTCCTCCTCCTCTCCTTTCCCCTTGTTGTCTGGTCTTCCCTTAGGAAACTCGAGGGCTCACACTTCCAGGTGTTTCTCCCTGTCTTTCTCCCTGTCAATGATCTTTTCTTCCCTTCCCTTTTCTCAGCCCCATCCTCCTTCACCTTTGTCACCACAATCCTGAACAGATGAAGTTTGTACTTCTCAAAAAAGGTTGGATGTTCCTTTTGAGGAGGGAACCTCGTGTGACATCTGTTTGTTGACCTACTACTGAGCCGTGGCATGTGTGCACATGCAATGGAGGCATGAGGGAGAGCTGTGAAAGAGATGGTGGCTCTCCAAAACAGGATGTACATGCAGCACATACACATGCTTTTTTCTTGCAAGGGAGAGAGTGACTCTGTTTGGACATACAGATGATGAGGAGGAATCCAGTTTTGAAGGATTTTAACTCTTGTGTTTTAGCTTGGTTGCTGATTGAGCTAAGGTTTTTGTACTTTTAAAGTTATTGTTGATACCATATTGGTTCTGTTGGCTCTCTTTTCCACTTACAGAGCTAGTTTACTGTTTTTCTTTGAAATAAATATTCAAAAACATTTAACCTACTGATGCCTCAATTAATGTAATTTTATTGGTATCTATTTTTATTTTTGAAATTTACCAGTAGCTGCTGCATTTCCCACCCTCGACTTATACTCGAGTCAATAAGTTTTCCCAGTTTTTTGTGGTAAAATTGGGTGCCTCGACTTATATTCGGGTCGACTTATACTCGAGTATATACGGTACTTATTCTTAAATTTCAATTTGCTTTAAATAGGCTCTTGCTTTCTCTTTAGGAAGTGTAAAATGCAGGTCTCATTCATCACCACATCCAAATTTGCTGCCTAACAGGTTTAGTAAAGAACTCCATCTCTATCATTATACTTTGGCAAAAATCAGCCTTGAGAAACTGTTGATTGTCTCAACTACTGACTAAAATAAAAGAATTAGTGTTGTCATTTAGTAACTTTTGGCAGTTGTTTAAAATATACTTTCCTCTTTTTTCTTTCCAGTATATTTCCAAAGAGGCTGGGCAACTGCATTACATATTTTAAAAGCTCCGTCACTCTTTATTTTATTTTGGGACTGTGTATTATGAACATTTCTTCCTAGAGTTCCTAATAATAGGTAAACAACATGGTAACCACAAGAGAAAGAAAGAATATTTAGCACTGGCTGGATTCAGACTTGTCATGTTTAGAATAGATCCCATGATAAATTTAAGTCACATTTGATTCATAGGGTCTACTTTAAGTATAATGAAATCTGGATCAATCCTCCACAAACTTTTAACTGGCAGCAATAATCTAAAATATTTTTCATCTTTTTCATCTGATGAAAAATCTGCAAACTTTGCTGTCATATTTATAGCAAGCAATTCTCAATCTTGCTTTTCATGTCTTAGCTTAGGGTGTTCTAAAAAATGTTCTTTTTTATTTAGTAAATAAAATATGGTATATAGTATAATTCTTCTAGCTGGGGTGAAATAATTTTTATTTATCTTACTTATGAAAAAGCCAAAAGGCATCAGTGTCCTGATTCTCATGGTATCCAAATCTTTGTGAATTACTTTACTTTCTACATTTCTGCTAAGTACAAAAACACCAAACCTCCAAAAGCAATTTAAAAAGAATTTCAAAATATCCCAAGAATGAAATAAAGAAACAAGCCTTTCTTGCAAAGGAATTTTTTTTAACTGAAGATTTCTGCTGCAGTAATAAACATGCTTCTACTGAATTACAGAAAAGTATCCATAACAAAGAATCAGAATACAGTTGATAAATATTTAGATAACACAAGGAAAAATAGATGCATCCCAAATCACGTTGCTGAAGTTTAATAGACAGTGGAAAAGGCAAGACAGCTTTAAAAAACCAACATATTTGTTTTATTGATTATAACAAGATTTTTAACTATAAACTAGTGGCTGTGTATTAAAACACTGGTGTACAACTCACTTCATCTGATTATTGAACAAATAGAAATCAAAATTAAAATTAGGGTGAGAAACACTAATAACACCAGATCTGCTAATAATACCACTATCATGGTTGGGAGTATTGAAAAAAAGTTCAGGACATAATGTACACTGAAGATGGTATTTAATTCCGTTGTATGAGGTGCAATGACAATACAGAAACTAAACTAAACTAAACTTTTTTACCATCCAGTAAAACTATAATGAAATATTTCTGAGGATTTTCCTGTGTGCATTGTGGTATATGAGCTCAACTGAAAGAGTGTGAGCCATTCTAAGCGGGTTAAAACCATCTTAACTATAAAAGCTTTCAGCCGTATGTGTGATATATCAAATACATAATGATTTGCAGTTTTAAAGAAAAATGAACATAAGACATGAATTTATAATACTACAAACCAACCTTTAAAGGAAATTACTCAGATATCATCCAAAACACTCAAAAGCACATATAGAAAATATTTTACATTACAGAGAAAAATGTCTCTGAGCAAATGAATTTTCAGGGCCAATTGTGCAACCTAGAACATAAGGCAACCTCCAGAAGAAACTTGTCTCCGATGCTTCTAAGATAGTCCAAAGGATTCCAAGAGATAGGGAAAGATTTATTAATCCCTCCAGTCTCGTAAAACGATTTTATTCCTTTTCCCAATGTCCCTTCCAGGCTAGGTTCTTTATATTCTCAAAATCCTCCTAAGCAGCAGAATTTTAGCTTTAGCTTTAATACAGCAAGTCTTTTCCTTGGGTTAGTAAGCCAGTGATATTTTAAAAGATTCATACCTAAATAATATTTTATTTTTCTCAGGTAAGTTGGGAAACCACAACAATTATTGACATTTAAACTTGTCACATGGCAGCCATGAATACAGCAAAAGTAATTGATAATTCACAGTACCTTTGATAGTAATATAATCATGATTATCACGTTTAATCAGTTTCCTTATTTCAAAAATCTAGTGTAAAAATTAATTATCGAATGAGCCAGAATCTACCTAGAGGCATACATGTGTAATACATGATGAGCACTATCACAATTAACATTTATCTTCACTTCTATATTAATTTTCACATATGTCCACAATCAGCCAGTAAATAAATAAAAAGCACAGCAAGAGTGCAAATTTTAACTGATTTTCTAAAGTTAAAAAGGAATGAATACTTGTTACTACCTTAGTGTTTAATTCTGTTGGGTGAAGTCCTGTGTAGTGGGGTTCCTACTACCCTAGTAATAGTCCTATCCATTCCCAAAATTGAAAAGATAGATTTGTGGGATCACATGGAGGCCTGGAGTGTCTCCTACTTGATGGTATGTATAGTATATAAGGTCTGCGGAATGTGTAGTATGTGTACTGTACTAGGCCTGGGGAAATCTAAAATGAAATTAAATCTTAACCATGAATAATTGTTGGGTATCTTCATTCCAATAACTTTCTTTCTCAGTCCAGTTACTCATAGAGGTAGAACTGTTATGAGGATATAATGAAGAGTGTGATCCCTGTATAAATCATATTAAGTTTTTGAGAAAGGTGTATTATAAATGTTATAAATAAACAAACTAAAATGTTATAAATGTAAACTATTATTAATATTGATTAACAATAGATGGCTTTTAG
This sequence comes from Hydrophis major, assembly GCA_033807585.1. NCBI lineage: Eukaryota > Metazoa > Chordata > Lepidosauria > Squamata > Elapidae > Hydrophis > Hydrophis major. Next base: position 123,973,465 of record CM066343.1, read on the forward strand.
GCATTATTACAGGAAATATTGGAATGTGAATCTAGGCTTTGGGTGAAAAACAAACATTTTACTATTGTACTATGAAGGTATTTTTTTTAATCTATCAAGAAGAATATCTAACAATAGTCAGATAATGTCTTCTCCACATCATCTGGCATTTAGAAGTGTTTGAGATCACTACGGTTTGATTTCAATTATGCCATGGATATAAAAAGGGCTACATATCCTTGTTTAAAGGTCAAGTTTAAGAGATGTAAAATAATCAGACTAATATAAATCACTTCAGAATTTTTCCATCTTTAACATAGAAGATGTACAATTCAATTGAAAAACAAAGTGAAATTTCCAAGGGAAAAAATAACAATTAAAAGGTATTTGCATAGGTTTGTACACCCTCTTATAAGTAGGGATGTGGTTGAGCTCAGAATGATGTTAAATAGTAGCCAGTACCAAGCTGATATAAAGTTCAAGAAGCATCAGAGCGAGATATCATTGTTGGGAGGTAGCGATCAAAAGGATATAAAAAATGTTCAAAGTATTGGATTATATCATGGAACACAGTGAAGACAGCCATCAACAAATGGAGAAAACATAGCACAATCGTGACAATTACTAATAAATGGATGTCCCTCTAAAATGGATGAAAAACAAGATGAAAATGGAGAGACTGCCAAGAGGCCTACAGCAACATAAAAAGAGCTACAGAAATTTGTGGCAAGCACACATGACAACAATTTCTATATTCTTCCCATGTCTTGGCTGTGGGGTAGGGTGGAAAACTTTTCTTACAAAGAAAAATATCCAAGCCCAGCTACAATGTAGGTTTTTTCAAAATGTCAAGTCCGACAAAAGCATGTGGGAAAATGTGTTATGATCTATTGAGACCAAGACTGAACATTGTGGCCATAATTTCAAAAAGTATGTTTGGTGCAAAAATAACATTGAACACCAAAAGTATATAATAATCTTAATGAAGCATAGTGATGGAAGCATTTTATTTTGGGGCTGCTTGAAGAAGAAAAGCTCAAGTTGAGGGAATTATGAACAATTCCAAATATCAGTCAATTTCGGCACAAAACCTTCAAGTTTCTGCTAAAATGCTGAAGAGAAATTTCACCTTTCAACACAAACCAGAGCAAACCTCCAAATCAACAAAAGAATGGCTTCATAGAAGAAGTTCAACATTTTGGAATAGTCCAGCAGAGCCTGGAACTGAATCCAATTGAAAATCTGGAGGGTGATCTAAAGAGGGCTGTTCACAGTAGATACCATTGCAATCTGACACATGTGTGCAAGGAAGATGGACAAAGATTCCCAAGGCAAGGCAAGGCATGCCATGCTGATAGGATTGTAATCCAAAAGACTGAATGCTATTATAAATCAAATAGTTTAATGTAGAAGAATTCTTTCCATAAACAATTCTAATTTTTACTCTAATTTTTTATCTAATCTGAAAATATAATGATGAAAAATTATTTTTACTTGCAAGGATTCAAATGACTTTTACTTGGAATAAAAATATATTGTAAAACTGGAGCAGCTGGAAAGTTTTCCAGTTCAGAAGGGAAAAATTGAACATAATAACATATAGAGTTTGATTATTGCAAAGTGTGGGGGCTACTACTCTGGAGAATATACTAGATTGTTTCCAGTGAAGAAAGCTGAGAATGGTACATAAATAAATGCAGGAAAAGTGTTACAAAAAAATGTAATAGCTTGCTTGTGGGTGCTCCATCACTGGAGGCTTTTAAGAAAATACTGGACAAATATTGGTCTGAAATAGTATAGGGTTTCTTCCTTGACCAGGGGGTTGGACTAGAAAATCTCCAAGATTCCTTCCAACTCTCTTATTCTGTTACTTAAGTACAGCTTTTAACTGAAAATTTCAGCTTGCCAGCCCTATGTTAATGGTGGTATGTCATAAAGCATGCTATCAAAATAAATGTATTGGATACTAATTATTTCAATTACTAACACACACACACACACACACACACACACAAATATGTAGCTGACTTATAGCCACAATTGAATTAAAAGCTTTAGTTGCTTAAGTGAGACAGTGGTTAAGTGAATTTTGCCCCATTTTATGACCTTTCTTCCCACAGTTGTTAAGTAAACCATGGCAGTTAATAACATGGTTTTTAAGTGAATCTGGCTTCCACACTGACTTTGCTTGTCAGAAGTATGCATAAGGTCATCCCATGACCCAGGGACATTGCAACTATCATAAATATGAGCTGGTTGCCAAGCATCCAAATTCTGATCAAATAGCCATTGGAATCCTGCAACAGTTGTAAGTATGAAAAATAGTCATAAGTCCCTTTTTTCAGTGCTGATTTAACTTAAAATGGTCATTAGATAAACTATTATAAGTCAAGAGTTACACACACACACACACACTAAAATCAAGTAAAAATATGAATGTATATATTGTATAGTTTGGACTATTTAAGGCTAGATGGCTGGAAAACAATAGACTATGTCAGGTATGAAAGTCTTCTGGGTGACTTTTGGCCAGTCATTCCCCTTCTCTCTGTGCCAGACCCATCTTACAGAGAAATGTATATTAGGTATATTTACCCCTTGATTAATTTACAAAAATAATCAAGGCATGATAAAAATATATAAATAAAAATAAAGAGAGAGACTGTATAGTAAGCATCAGCGATATAATGTAATGTGATGATCAGGACATGTTAGATTCAGTAAATAATTCTGACTGCTGCGCCATCACAGCTCTTCCCTGTGCTACAATGGATACACACACACACACACACACACACACACACACATATATTAAGAAAACATATATATATCTACCAAAGGATTCAATTATGCTATAGCACCAAAAAAAAATCCCCACAGAATCCATCATATGTGCAGTAGAATCCAGCTTAACCAAATTAAATACAGATGAAGCTGATAAAATAAGGCACCAAGTCACCAATATCCTGTGCACAAGTAAGCCACCCAAAAGCAGCTTGCAGAAAGAAGAAATTAACGCGCTACAAACCCTGAAAAGAGATAGCAGCATAATCATACTCCCAGCAGACAAAGGGAATGCCACAGTAGTCATGGACAGAAAAGACTATGAAAATTGACAGACCTACTCCAAGACTCCACATACAAACCCATAAACACAGACCCAACCACATATCTGGAAAAATTAACCAAGAAGAAAATAATAACCAGCCACATGAGCAAAGAAATCCAACAGATGATCATCCCAAGAGAAAAATCTTCCAGATGCCCCAAACTATATGGCCTCCCAAAAATACACAAAGAAGGCATACCTCTCAGACCCGTAGTCAGCTCCAGAGGAGCACCACTACAAAACCTAGCTAAACACTTAGCAAAACAGCTACAGCCCCATGCTGAAACAGCAGCTTCACATGTACAAAACTCATACCACTTCTTGGAAATGATCAAAGATCTACATGTGGAACAAGAAGATCTGCTTGTAAGTTTCGACGTGGTTTCACTATTCACTCAAGTCCTGATAAAAAAGACCCTTGAAATCATCAAAAATAAATACCAATCAGCTAAACATCTCATGGGACTAACAGAAACACTGCTTAAGCAACACATATTTCATATACAAAGGACAAAGATACAAACAAATTGAAGGAGCCCCTATGGGATCACCACTGTCACCCGTCATTGCAAACCTGTTCATGGAAGAATTTGAATCCAGAGCCCTGGCCAATGCCACCCACAAACCCAAACTATGGTTAAGATACATCAATTACACATTTGTGATTTAGCCCCATGGAAAAGAAAACCTAAACAATTTCCAAACACACCTAAACAGCACACACCCCAAAATCAAGTTCACAATGGAAACGGAAACAAACAAACAACTACCATTCCTAGATGTACTAATCTACAAAAAAACATATGGCACACTAGGACACACCATATACCAGAAGAAAACACACACTAATCGCTACCTCAACACCCAATCTCACCACCACCCAGCACAGATAAACTCCGTGGCTAAAACACTAATTACTAGAACCAAATGCCTGGCAGACAAGACGCACATTAAGACTCAACTATGCACCCTGACTAAAGTATTGACAGCCAATGGCTTCCACAAAAGCAAAATCACCGGCTTGATCCACTAAAACACACTGAGACATAATAGAGACTCAGAAGATGAACAGACCCATGGAACAGCTGTCTTGCCCTACATAAGAGGTACTACAGACAAAATTAGTAAGGTACTACACAGACATCACATCAAGACTGCCTTCAAAACAGACAGAAAAATAGCAGCCATCCTTAGAAACCCCAAAGATAAAATTGACCTGGAAAACCAAGGCATATACGAAGTCCCCTGTGCATCATGCCCAGCCAAATACATTGGACAGACCAATAGAAGAATAAGTACCCGCCTGGATGAACACAAAAATGCAGTCAAAAAGCTGGAACACACTTCCTCACTAGTCCAACTCATGGAAGCCACAGGTCATAGCATCAACTTCAATGGCACCAAAACCCTAGCCACTATAGAAAATCCCAGCCACAGAATCATCGGAGAAGCCATAGAGATTGAAAAAAGACCTGAAAGCATGAATAGAAGAGATGATTCCACCAGGCTGTCAATCATTTGGAAGCCTGCACTCACAAACAAAAAAATTTCCACACCACAAGCCAGGCAAACACCTGGGCACAAATAGATCCCCCAATACCTCCAGCTCAAACACACCCCAACCAGGCACCCAGATGAAACCCAGCTTCCTAACTAATGATAGCTGTCCATTTACCCAGAGCCAAGCTGCACTAAAAGCCTCCAATAAAGTAACACAATGTTGCCAGCCAATCAAGATACAAAAAGAGCCAAAAAACAGACAGAAGATATTAGAAACACCAATCAAGCAGAACACAGCAAACTCCAAGACCAATAAACATAGACCAAGACTCCCAACCAATCAGGCTGAAGAAAAAACCATTCTGGCACAGCAATAGTCTGCCCCAAATTTAAATCTGAAACTACTGTAAAAGTCTGACTCACAGATGAACACTATACAGAAGCCTGATGATGGCAGATGAGATTCTGCTGAAACATTGCTACAACTTTAAAAGAACAACTACAATGACGTGGGAAAATACCCGAACAAAGCTGAATGCCATACATGTAAGTACCCGTGAAAACTTAAGAAATATATATATATATGTATGTGGATCTTTGGTTATTCGGGTTTTCTCCCGCGTAAGATTGGAAGTATCTAGGCAACGTTTCGATGAAGTCTCATTCATCATCTTCAGGCTTGGTCTTTAGCTCTGTGCTTCTCAGAGTGATGTGAGCTTGCAGCTGCTTCTTCCTTTTAACTGCTTCCTTTTAACTTGATTGGGTGGGGGCTTGGCTGTGTTCTGATTGGATGGGGGTGTGTTCTCATTGGTTGAGGGTTTGGCTGTGTTCTGATTGGGTGGGGGGTTGGCTGTGTTCTGATTGGCTGGAGGCGTGTTCTGTTCAGGTGGGGACTTGGTTGTGCTCAGGTTAGTCTTAGTTGCTGGGGGATTTGAGCTGGTGAGCTGTGATCTTGCTGTTTGGCTTCGAGTTTGTGGTTGTGCTGAATCTTCATGGTGGGGGTCAGTTCGCTTCATGTATGCTCAGAGGGGTTTGAAGTGGGTAGTGATGCAGCTGCAGTGCAGCTTCTGGTCCATGGTTGTGTCTCATCTTCTGTGTGGGTGTGAGTCTGCTTTCTACGTGGAAGTTGTGTGGCTCTCAGGGGTGTGGGTCTGGTGTCATTCTGCATGTTAGGTACTCGTCTGTTCATGAGGGCAGGTTTCCAAATGGCTGGTAGGCGGGAGGTATCATCTCGTTTATTCATGCTGTGTGGGCGTTTTTCTATCTCTATGGCTTCTCTGATTATTCTGCTGCTGAAGTGTTCGGTTTTGGAGATAGTTCTGGTATTTTTAAAGTCAATCTCATGTCTTGTGGCTTTGTGGTGTTGGACCAGGGAAGAGGTCGGTTCTTCCTTTTTGATTGAGTTCTTGTGTTCTTCAATGCGTGCGCTTATTCTTCTGTTAGTTTGTCCAATGTATGTGGTGGGGCAGGCAGTGCAAGGGATTTCGTATACTCCTTGATTTTCTAACCCGATTTTGTCCTTAGGGTTTCTTAGGATGGTGGATATCTTTCTGTTTGTGCAGAATGTTGTCTTAATGTTGTGTTTTTGGAGGATCTTGCTGATTTTGTCTGTAGTGCCTTTTATATATGGGAGGAGGGCTTTGCCATTCTCTTGTTCTCTGTCTTGGATTTTGGTTGGGATTTCTTTTTGGATTAGGTGGGTGATCTTCTTTCTTTGGAATCCATTGGCTGTCAGCACGCCAGTGAGAGTGTGTAGTTCGGTCTCTAGGTGTTGTTCGTCGGCTAAGCATTTTGTTCTGGAGATGAGTGTCTCGGCTACAGAATTGATCTGTGCTTGGTGGTGGTGTGAGAGTGCGTGTAGATAGCGGTTTGTATGTGTTTTCTTCTGGTAGATGGTGTGTCCTAGGGAGCCATTGGATTTTTTGTATACCAAGACATCTAGGGAGGGAAGTTGGTTGTTAGCTTCTGTTTCCATGGTGAATTGTATTTTGGGATGTAGGCTGTTGAGGTGTGTGAGGAAGTTGTTCAGTTTTTCTTTCCCGTGTGGCCAGATTATGAAGGTGTCATCTACGTATCTGAGCCAGAGTTTGGGTTTGTGATCATATTTTTCTAGAGCTTGTGTTTCAAAGTGTTCTATGTAGAGGTTAGCGATGACAGGTGAGAGGGGTGATCCCATGGGTGCTCCTTCTATTTGTTTGTATTTTTGTCCGTTGTAAGTGAAGTATGTATTGGATAGGCAGTGGTTGGTCAGATCTAGGATGTGCTTGGGGGGGTTGTATTTGTTTTGGATGGCTGTCAAGGCTTCTTTTATTGGCACTTGGGTGAAGAGGGATATGACATCAAAGCTCACTAGTAGGTCACTGGGTTGTAAGTTTTGTTTCTTTATGATCTCGATGAACTGGAATGAGTTTCTTACGTGTGAGTTGATGGATTCTGCATAGGGCTGTAGTTGTTTGGCGAGAAATTTGGCTAGGTTTTGTAGAGGTGAGCCTATGGAGCTGACTATTGGTCTAAGTGGGGTTCCTTCTTTGTGTATCTTGGGGAGACCATAAAGTTTAGGGCATCTGGATGATTTCCCTCTGGGTATGATAGTTTGCTGGATTTCTTCACTGATGGGGGAGGCTATTATTTTGGATCTGGTGGTTTTTTCTAGGTAGGTGGTGGGGTCTGTCTTTAGGGGTTTGTATGTGGGGTCTTGGAGAAGGTTGGTTAACTTGGATTGGTAGTCAGATGTGTTCATAACCACTGTCGCGTTGCCCTTGTCTGCTGGTAGGATTATTATGCTGGTGTCTTCTTTCAGGTTAAGTAGTGCAGTTTGTTCTTCTTTGGATAAGTTGCTTTTGGGTGGTTTGCTAGTGCAGAGGATGTTGGTGATTTCGAGTCTGATTCTATTAGCATCATCAGGGTTGGTTTTGGTCAGGCTAGTTTCAACTCCGCATATGATGGTTTCTGTGGGGATGTGTTTGGGAGCGACAGCAAAGTTGAATCCTTTAGAAAGGACCTTGGTTTCGGCTTCGGTGAGGATCTTGTCTGAGATGTTGTGCACTGTTTGTTTCATGCGTGGCTGTGAGGGGGGAGGAGTTGGTTTCTGGCGTTGTTGTAGTTTTCTGAGTTTGTTGGTGTGTGTGTCTATCTTGAGGGTGGTCTGTGTTTCGGCTCTCCAGACAGCGAGCGGTTTGGATTTGTCCCAAAGTAAGGGGTGAATCTTGTTGCTGAGTCTGAGGTGAAGTGTGAGGAGATCTTTGTTGATTTGGTCTAGGAGAAATCTTTTTGTATGAAGTTCATTTCTAATTAGGGCCAATTCTGTTCTTTTTAGGATGCGTTTGGTGGCTGCTGTGTTGGTGTGGAATTTCAATTGGAAGCTTGTGGGAATTAAATTTTGATCTCGGCAGTTGCATAGGAATGCGAGGTCACATAAAATGGAAGCTCTTTGGACTTCGAGTTTTTCATAAGTCCTGGTCAGATGGTGGGTTTCCTCCCCGTAGAGGTGCAATATTTGTTTTCTGAGGTTCTCGCGGGTATTTGTATGTGGATCTTTGGTTATTCGGGTTTTCTCCCGCGTAAGATTGGAAGTATCTAGGCAACGTTTCGATGAAGTCTCATTCATCATCTTCAGGCTTGGTCTTCAGCTCTGTGCTTCTCAGAGTGATGTGAGCTTGCAGCTGCTTCTTCCTTTTAACTGCTTCCTTTTAACTTGATTGGGTGGGGGCTTGGCTGTGTTCTGATTGGATGGGGCTGTGTTCTCATTGGTTGGGGGTTTGGCTGTGTTCTGATTGGGTGGGGGGTTGGCTGTGTTCTGATTGGCTGGAGGCGTGTTCTGTTCAGGTGGGGACTTGGTTGTGCTCAGGTTAGTCTTAGTTGTTGGGGGATTTGAGCTGGTGAGCTGTGATCTTGCTGTTTGGCTTCGAGTTTGTGGTTGTGCTGAATCTTCATGGTGGGGGTCAGTTCGCTTCATGTATGCTCAGAGGGGTTTGAAGTGGGTAGTGATGCAGCTGCAGTGCAGCTTCTGGTCCGTGGTTGTGTCTCATCTTCTGTGTGGGTGTGAGTCTGCTTTCTACGTGGAAGTGTGGTGGTGGCATCTTGTGTGGCTCTCAGGGGTGTGGGTCTGGTGTCATTCTGTATGTTAGGTACTCGTCTGTTCATGAGGGCGGGTTTCCAAATGGCTGGTAGGCGGGAGGTATCATCTCGTTTATTCATGCTGTGTGGGCGTTTTTCTATCTCTATGGCTTCTCTGATTATTCTACTGCTGAAGTGTTCGGTTTTGGAGATAGTTCTGGTATTTTTAAAGTCAATCTCATGTCCTGTGGCTTTGAGGTGTTGGACCAGGGAAGAGGTCGGTTCTTCCTTTTTGATTGAGTTCTTGTGTTCTTCAATGCGTGCGCTTATTCTTCTGTTAGTTTGTCCAATGTATGTGGTGGGGCAGGCAGTGCAAGGGATTTCGTATACTCCTTGATTTTCTAACTCGATTTTGTCCTTAGGGTTTCTTAGGATGGTGGATATCTTTCTGTTTGTGCAGAATGCTGCCTTAATGTTGTGTTTTTGGAGGATCTTGCTGATTTTGTCTGTAGTGCCTTTTATATATGGGAGGAGGGCTTTGCCATTCTCTTGTTCTCTGTCTTGGATTTTGGTTGGGGTTTCTTTTTGGATTAGGTGGGTGATCTTCTTTCTTTGGAATCCATTGGCTATCAACACGCCGGTGAGAGTGTGTAGTTCGGTCTCTAGGTGTTGTTTGTCGGCTAAGCATTTTGTTCTGGAGATGAGTGTCTCGGCTACGGAATTGATACATACATACATACACATACATACATACACACACACACACACTCACACTCACACACACACATTGCTCAAAAAAAATAAAGGGAACACTTAAACAACACAATGTAACTCCAAGTCAATCACATTTCTGTGAAATCAAACTGTCCACTTCGATAGCAACACTGATTGACAATCAATTTCACTTGCTGTTGTGCAAATGGAATAGACAACAGGGGGAAAGCATAGGCAGTTAGCAAGACATCCCCAATAAAGGAGTCGTTCTGGAGGTGCTGACCACAGACCACTTCTCAGTCCCTATGCCTTGTGGCTTATGGTTTGGTCACTTTTGAATGCCAGTGGTGCTTTCACTCTAGTGGTAGCATGAGACGAAGTCTACAACCCACTCAGTGGCTCAGGTAGTGCAGCTCATCCAGGATGGCACATCAATGCGAGCTGTGGCAAGAAGGTTTGCTGTGTCTGTCAGCGTAGTGTCCAAAGTATGGAGGCGCTACCAGGAGACAGGCCAGTACATTAGGAGGCGTAGAGGAGGCCGTAGGAGGCCGTAGGAGGTAGCATCAGGACTGCTACCTCCGTCTTCGTGCAAGGAGGGACAGGAGGAGCACTGCCAGAGTCCTGCAAAATGATCTCCAGCAGGCCACAAATATTCATGTGGCTGCTCAAACGGTCAGAAACAGACTCCATGAGTCTGTTGACTCATGGTATGAGGGCCCGATGACTCATGGTATGTGGGCCCGATGTCTATAGGTGGGGGTTGAGCTTACAACCCAACACCGTGCAGGATGTTTGGCATTTGCCAGAGAACACCAAGATTGGCAAATTCGCCACTGGCGCCCTATGCTCTTCACAGATGAAAGCAGGTTCACATTGAGCACATGTGACAGATGTGACAGATGTGACAGGGTCTGGAGATGCCATGGAGAACATTCTGCTGCCTGCAACATCCTCCAGCATGACCGGTTTGCATAATTTAAGCTAAATTATAATACAACTGCAGTATCTTTTCTAAGTGTACTAAATTAAATTATGGTAAAAGAAAGAAAGAAAAAAGTTTACAGAGTTTATAGTTTATAGATTCCTATCTGTAAATAAAATACTAGAGCAGGCTGACACTACTGTTGATTCTTACTTAGCCCAGAAAATATGCATCATAATAAAATGTTTGTTTAGTTTTCATTGATAGTACAAGTGGATTACCTGGTCTATATTTAAAACACCTAGTCATACTTTTCATTTGTAAAGCAATTCTGAAAATATCTGATAGGAAAATAAGCAAGTACCAAAAAAAAAAACCCTCTTTAACTGCTTTTGTAAGAAGAAATTTTCATTTCTAACTGGTTTGGTACTAGGCTTATTGAATTGATGGAAACAGATCAGATGTCACTGCACCTTGTTTGCTGCTATTTATTTTCTTTAAAAGATAATTGGAAAGTAGAAGCATTTTATCATCTTGTCAGGATATTGCAGTTAGAAGAGAGGAAAGATATTGTTGATTGGTAATAATACAATGCTGCAATTTAAATAACCACTAAAATAGTACAATGAAAAATGATTTATTTCAATTTACTGCCTTTCATTGTCCTGCAGCTGGAAATATTTCACCATCACATTGGTATGCAAACGGGAGAAAACATTTAGCAAGATCTGCAATCTTTCAGCTTAGTTCCGGAAATTTTTATAGTGCCCAAATTCCATTGGAAAATATTTGGTCACTTGTATGCTACCTTAGACAGAAAGTTGTCTCCTGGAATAGAAATCATGTTAAAACTGCCAGCATCCTTACTCAGACTGGCTCTAATAATATATAATAGGTCAAATTTCTGCCAAATCATTTTAATCTTAGACCAACAGTACTTTTTAAATGGACTTTGATTGCCAGTTGCCAGGTAAGAATTCATTACACCATAAATTATTGATATTATTTTACCTTTCACATCTGCAGTATCAAATAATTTGTATTCTGCAGGTTTGGACACAGTCACAATAATCACACTTCTGACTGATAGCTAAACAATATTTTATTTAATATAGATGAAATCTCCTTGCAAGATTTTGGAAGTAGTTTGTATTACCTGCCTTCTCAGGCTGAGAGTGAGTGACTGAGTCAAAGTCATCCAGCTGACTTCATGCTCAGGATAGAACTACAACACACAGTCTCATGGTTTCTATCCTGAACTGAACCACTACACCAGGAGTGTTAAACTCTATTTCCTTGAGGACCACATCTGGGTTAATCTTGGGGGGCTGGGGGTCATGGGCAGGGGGGCATGGCCAGCTCAACATCGCTTGCATCAGGGGGTGTTGTGATAGCCCAGGTGGGGCTGAGGGATCTATTGTCTCCAGTGGAGGAAGGTGAGATCAGGATGAGTGCCAAACACTTGTCCACCAGAGGAGCCTTGCTGTCCCTCTCAGATCATGTGGATGACCCCCAGACAGCAGTGCAGCTTGCTTGGAACCCTGGGCAATGGAGGCCAAGTACCCGGCCCTGTTCTTAAACTCCCAGGGCACTGAATCCCACAGTTCAGGCCAGCCCAGCCCAGCTCCACATCCCTGAAGGGGCACCCAGCTGTGCTTATTTCCTCCTCAAGGTTCCTGATGGTGTAATCATTCTTCTTGGCCAGGTTGTTTGGGAGGGCAAAGTGCGTAGATCAAACAGAAATGCACTCCTTTTCTTTGGAAGGAGACCCAGCTTTGTAACCAAAGTATCCTCAGCTATAGGATGGAAGACCACAGGAAAGGAGGAGGAAGGGGGATGGCGAAAGGGTGCCAATGCTAAGAGGGTGCTAGTGCCAAGTGCTAAGACCAGGATTTCCCTCACTCCTTCCCTCTCTCTCATAATCTCCCTCCCTCCCTTCTTTCCCTCCTTCTCATTCTCATCTTCCTTCTTTTTTTCCTTTCCTCCTCATTCCCATCTCCCTTCCTTCCTTCTCATTTCCCTTTCCTTTCCCTCCTTCCTTCCCTACTTCTCATTCTCATCACCTTCCTTCCTCATTTTTTTTGCAGTGCTTGTTTTTTTCCCCTCACTTATTACTACTTGAATGGTGTGTGCTCAAGGGACTGGGGTCTGCACATCCCCCCCAAACTTGCCACTGATTGCATCAAGCCCTGTCCCCCCGCCAGTTCCAGGGAAGGCTGCAAGAATCTCCCATTCCAGCTTCTCTTATCTCTCCTAACTCTAAACCTAACCCATCAGGCCGGAGTCCAGGCACCTAACAGGTATTTGGGTTAGAAATATATAAACCAGCATAGACCTTTTAAAACTGTATCTTTAAGAAAATGCAAAACTGTAGTTGGGTGTGGTTTCTCAAACGGCCAAAAGATGGAGCCAGAAACCTGGGTTGTTTTAGTCTGAGTCTCAGAAGAGAGTGTGAATGTATCTCTGTTTCCTTCTGTTGGAAAGTATTGACGTTCCTCCATTTTTTCTAATTGACTGCTCTTCGTGGATTTTATGTAAGTCTGATGCTGAACTGTTTTTGACACTGGAATTTGTTATTGGATTATCCCTGGATTGAAAAACTGACTGATTTACCTATGAATGACTTTGGATTGCTTAATTTGAACTTTGCTTAACGTTTCTGGAAGTAAAACCCCACATTTACTGTACAGTGTATCTGTATGCCGTATGTGTATTATTCAAACACTACTCTCAAATACATCTCCCTGTATGCGCTCATTCTCTTAATGGGGAATTACCTCAACAGAAACAATGACAGGAGAGGGGTCAAAATGGGAAGCCCCTGTCCACCACTGCCTGCCTATTGCCAGCTCCTCTGCCAGCTTAAAAAAAATGTGGAGCAGCCATTTTCCTTTTATCCACCCTTCCCTCCATTGCCTCTATGCCTGAAGCCAAAAGGGCAGTTTCTCCAATGCCAGAAGCCATGCTCTTCCTTGTGTCCCCACAATACCAGAAATTGCACGGCACTGCCATTTGGTTGCTGCTTCCTCCCTACAATTGCCTATTGCCCATCACATGCTGGCTGGCAGAAGCATCATGTCTTCTGCCTGCTCTCCGATTAGCCTAAAGTTTCCATTCCAATCTCCATTCCAGTCTCAATGAAAGTGAAGCCTCCCAGGCTGTGAGAACAGACTGGGAAATGCGGCGCTGATCTATTCTACAACTTGGTGTGGCTATTTAGGCTGGAATGCAGTCAGCCTTAGATCCAACCCTTGCAGCAGACCTGGAGCCAGTGAGAGGGCACCTGCTGCCTCAGCCCTGCCCCTGGGCAAGTGTATAGGAGCCAGTGAGCATGCACATTCTTGGTGAAAGAGAAATGCTCAGAACACAGTCAGCCTGCAAAGATGGTCCCCAAGGACACAAGACTCCTTGCATGCTCACCACCTCCTGTGTGCAGACCCAGGAGTGGGGCAGGGGTGGCCCCTCACTGGATCCAGGCAGTCTCATAGATCTAAACCTAACTGCATTCTGGCCAGGATAGCCACAACCTAGTTCTAGATCAATGACTGGATGGCCTGGGCCAGGCCAAGGCACTGCAGGCTAGTCCTTTGCTGCTTTCAGGGTGTCTCCATGGGCCAGAACTAATCACATCATGGACCAGATCTAGTCCACGGGCCTTGAGTTTGACACTCGTGCACTACACCAAACTGGATTTCATATATTTGCTTATAATACATACAAAAAATAACACAAAAAAGCTTCCATGGGGGACATAAATGGGGTCCCCATAATCAATGTGCTTAGAAAAAGATACTTGGCTAAGAAGCAAAAAACAAGAAAAATACATTCAATGGCCATGACTCAACTTTCGGACAACTCTAGCTGGATGGCTTGAGTATCTTCATCAACATTCAATGTCTTTCAAAAGTTAAACTCCAATCTGTTATTTGTATTGAAGAAGATTTAGAAAAGCTGTCAAAGTGGGTCTGTCAAGTTTAGAGAATGCCTCAGCTTATTAAGGATTTTTCATTTTGAAAACCATGTCTTCAAATGTTTTATATATCTATGAGAAACATTTGTTTTTGATTTCTGCTGATGAGCAATTAATCAATAGGGTAGTGGCCCAAACTTCATACAATTTTATGATACTGTTGTGAATGAATAAATGCTTAATAAAGTTATTTAGAGCATGAAGTCAAGTGCAGGGTTCTGGCCCTGCACTTCTGATTGGCTGTTAAATGGCGAGATCAGATTGGTCCGTTCAGGAGAATCTGATTGGCCATTAGCAAGCCGTTCTCATTGGTTAACGGAGCTAGCACTCCCAGGTCGCCATTGGTTGAACAGTTAATTAGTTGCCTATATAAGGAAGGCTATAGCAGCCATCGAATTTGAGCTGTCACACCATGTTAATAAAGAGTTTTGAAGTTCACTATTTCACCGGCTCGTCTCCATTCTTCGTACCCATGCTCCACACTTAACAGATACAATTATTGAAGACTGAATTCTAAGTTACATGTGAATATGTGTGTTCATATAGCATCACATTTTCTAATAAATGTAACTATGGTTAACTGGAATCTTAACAATCAAAAAACATCTAGCATTTTAGAAAAAGTTGTAGCTCCTATTAGATTATGACTTGATACAGGAACACTAATTCAGGAATTTAGATCAGGCATAAAGTTCAACTTTCTAAGACTTATTCATTCTTGGTTCCTGAAGCTAGTCCATCCTGCAAGAATAGCCAAGTGAAAAGTTTAGGTAAATCCACCACTTTATAATAAATTTTAATTAAAATAAAGTTCTGATAGACTGTTTTACCTTAATATTCACTGCAAGTTTGGTCATATTCTGCTTCACAAAAGTAACTCTTATTCTGCTTTTGCAATTTTTTTGCTACTGGAAACAGCTTTATTTTTAAATAAATGTTGATTGAAAATAATCTGGAAATAATAACTTCAACCCTTCCATCTGCTAAAAGGCATATCTTTTATAATAGCAATAACAGTTTTTCTGAATTAGACCTTTAGTCTATTAATCCTAAGAACAGATAGCCAAATGGTCTTTTCTTCCTAATAAAACTGCAAAAATGTTCACATGCCATTTGTGACCACTCTATTTGGCATGTGGGTTTCTAGTGACACCCTTCAACTAATGCGGATAGTTTATTTTTTTCTAATGTTCAAGTCAAGAAACCTACAATGTCTTTCTACATCGTTAGGATGAAAATTAACAAAAATTATTGAAGTCAGTTTAATGTTACAAAATTTATAAAATGTGGGACTGAGATCACATGTATGGCTAAATTTTAGGTTTTAGATTCTAATTCTGTTAAATTAAATTGATCTTCATTTATTAATTAAAAAAAAACTTGATGTTTTCTTACAGTTGTTTCATTACCCAAACTAGATAACATCACCAGTGCTAGTAAGGACTTCTTGGTGATGTTACCTAGTTTGGTTAATGAAACATCTGTAAGAAAATAACCAAGCTCAAAGAGCACCAAGGACCCCTCCTTTCAACCCTAAGCTATGATATCTTCTTTTAAAATGTAAAGAAGCATTGTGTACTTCAAGGGACTACCTTCCACCACAGAAGCAACGCACCTGATTTCACATTGTGGTGGTCACAGGTTCCTCTGATACTTCACTCAAAATCACCACCACAGCATCAATAAGCCTCAAGCCACTATCACCATACCCACACACTTCAAGACAGTGGTTTGAAATTAGAGGGAGGTCCTCCTGTATTTAGAAATCTACATAGTTGCAGGCATATCTATATTTCAAAACCTACTCACAGTAGCCCATACTCTAATTATCTTCCATCGGGATTACTATAATGTACTGGAAATGGGGCTGTCCTTGAAAAGTGTTTAAAAGCTACAGCTGTTGCAAACTGCACTTGCCCCTACAAAGATAGGTGTTTCCCATTATACTTTGACCGTCCCACAATTTTGGGAATTGCATAATCTATCATTTGGCTTCTGGATATGATTCAAGTAGCCGGTTGTCTGCTCCAAAAGCCTACACGGCTCCACACCTATTCATATATGAATCAACTTCCTTGTTCACCTGTAAATTAGTCTGATCAGATTAAATACAGTCAACTCTCTTCAGTTCCTGTTTATAAGAAAATGAAATCTAGGAGAGCCTAGAAAATGTTACCCTCTGTAGATATGATCTGGCTCTTCTTTCCTTGATTTCAGGAGAGTAGATAGGACCTGGCTTTTTCACCTAGTCCAGGAGGAAGGCATCTTTGAATGTTGGGTGCACTGTCAGTCACATAATTTTATAAGATTTTTATAGTCTTTATAAAAATTGGTTATTTTTTCATGTTTTATATTTGTTTTATTCCTATGGATTTATTTAGTCTTTAGTCTTTTTATTGTGTTTTTTATTGTTAGTCTTTGGAGTGAACAGCATACACAGAGTAATAATTTTTTTAAATGAAATGTGCTCACAATATCATAGGGCAAATTATAGTCCTTGTGTTTATATGGAACAATGTCCATGTATCTGCATTAAGAATAGAGATTTACACTTTAAATCATATCTGGAAGCTAACTGATGGTCAATGCAGGATCTGCAATACTAATAGAACATATTCCTAACAAAATATGTGGTTTAAAATATGTCCATCCTGCTATACGTTGACTCAAGCTATTAAATAGTTTTGATTGGCAAATAAGTTCATCAATGTCCAGCTTTACCTTGTACTGTCCTTGCTAGATCCTGACAGCTTCTGAGCAGAAAGAATGGAAACCCATATAATTTCCCCTATAATTTCTTCTATAATCTAGGGTGGCATTTAAAGTTGAATATCCATATCCTGGATATTCAATTAAAGCACCCCAAGTTGTTAACTGACTTCATGGAGAAAAGTAGGGAAAGAGGATTATCCTTTGAGGAACCCACAAAGCAAGGACTGTAATGCACTATTACTGGGTGAACCAAGTCACTATGAAAAGAATGGAATAACTGTGTCCAAACCCTGTCCCAGGGTTTGATAACAGGGCTATCAAACTCATGACCTGCAGGCCAGCTGCATCAGCCGCTGGCCATGTTCACAACCAGTTTAGCAAAGGGGGGGGGGAGTCATGATATATTACATGATGCTGCCATGACAACACAAGTTTGACACCCCTGCCGTAAGGTAATCCAATAAGTTGCCATGGTCAATGGTTTCAAAGGCAGCTGAAATATCTAAAAGAGGGGTGTCAAACTCATGTCATCATGGCATCGTCACGTGACATATCTGGACTTTTTCCCCCTTTGGCAAACCAGGCATGGGCATGGCTAGCATATGACTCATCCAGCCCACAGGCCAGAGTTTAACAGCCCTGATCTAAAGGAACTGAAACAGAAATACTCTCTTTATCCAAGTCCTGACAGAATTTATTGGGGAGAGAGACCAATGCTGTCCCTATCTGAATTCTGATAATGACATCATTCAGGATGCTCCAGATCAAGGTGATTGCTTTAAATGTCCTCCTTCTCTTGACATCTATTTACCACCCTATCTTTAAATCATCAGGAAAACATATAATAAGAAGGTCTAAATAATGTTGAGGCCACTGCTGTGATCTGTTGGCTGATCAGGAAAGCATGCTGCAGTCCTTTGACTAGAAAAATTGGCCCTAAGACATAAGTTATGAATCCCTGACCTGAAGAACAGTATCCTTCTTCTATAATCCTGCCTGTCAAATAAGAATTTGAAAGCCTTGATCTATGTTAAGGAACAAATGTTAGGCTGATATTTTATCTTTTAAATTTATAAGCAATGTTAATTGATTGAGATTCTTCATTATATACAATGAATTAAAATTATTACAAATATTGTTGCTGGTTGTTTATTTTTTTCCAGTGGATTATTTTAATTAACCAGAGTATAGGATTTTGGTAGGATATAAAAACAACATTAAAATATAAGCACATTTTCTTTTTCTTATTCTTACTGCTAATTTCTATTTCTCCTCTGCTACTTAAGTCATAAATATTCCAACTAACTAATATTCTGGTTTTTGTAACAATTTGTGTTTGAAGCACTGTGTCAAAAATACTTTACTGAAAATTAAATCATAAGAGAGCTGTCATACCTGGACAATTACAGCATGTGAGCACTTACACATTCATAATGATATAATTACACTTGATGGCAGTAATAGCACATGATGAGAGCTATTAATAGTATATAAAACACTCACAAACTTCACAAATGATGAATCTCCCATGTGGAGAAATAACATGAAGTATAACAGGCATTATTTATCTATTTCAGGGGTTTAGTTTGCGGAAAACATGGATGGAAAATTCAAATATATGAAATAAATTCACAATCTGTAATTCTGAGATCTGTTACATTTCTGTTTTTTAGTATTTCACGGTTTTTGCTTAACATGCTTTTCAATTGTTCCAACAAGTAGTGAAATTCTGAAATTATTTAAAATGAAACTGTAAAAAATAATGTACAATGAAATTGAATACATAAAAACAAAACTATGGCAAGATAAAATAAATAATAAATTGCAAGATAAAATAAATATTTATATTTAAATAGAACTCTGGAAAACAAAATAGTTACTAAGTATTTCATAGAACAATATATTCACGATTCCTTATCTCTCTTCAACAATCATGCAATCAACATAAAATTCTGAATAAAGCATCAAAAGCTACTAGAATGTTGCATGATTGCTGTTCTAAGTTACCACCAAAACAGACCATTCAGGAGAAAAAGAAAGTTAGTAGAATTAATATTTAGTAATTAGAGAGAAAAAAATAGAAATAATATTTTCTTAGCTGAGTGCTATCCTGTTGTGTTTGATTTTATAGCTCAACTAACTGGGTTTAAATCTTCTAATCTATCTCTAGATTTTATTTCAGGGAAAATAGGGAAATAAAATCATGTTAGGAATAATTAATATCTATATTTTTAAGCTTAAAACACTATACTTCTAAAATAAATTATAATTCTGAACTAAAAATATTGTATTTTAAAGAATTATTAAGGTACAATTAAGATTCACTCCCTCCAAACCAGTTCACATCTGATTTGGCAAAGTAATCACAGGATTGTTCATAATTAATTTTTTAGTTATAACAATTAATTTGCAAGCAACCTCATGTTGTTTTCAATTATACTGCATACAATTTGACAAACAACAAGATAAATAAAATTGTACCTCCATCTTTGGAGGAATACCATAATTAACTAATTAATTAATTGAATTTATATAGCCCCTCCTCTCAGTAAAATGACTCTGGACAGCTTACAATTTTAAAACTATAAAATAGTTAAGACACTTAAAAATAATTAAAACATCCCAAAATAATACATAAGCAGCCAAGATAGTTAATCAACTAAGAGTAAAGCCAAGAAATAGGGCCTTCATCACATTCATAGCCAGGAACATAAACAAGGTTTTTAAGCCTTCCAAATGGTTGGGGCCATTCGAATCTCCAAAAGAAGAATATCCGACAAAACAGGCGCTATGGCAGAGAAAACCTATCTTCTAATCCCTGCCAGTTGACAGTGATTGTCTGACAGGATCTTCAGCATGCCTAGTTTGCCAAATTGAATTGGACGAGTAGAGCTCTTGGAAAAAGATGGACCCTTAGATAAACCAGTGTAATAGTTACTATGATTATATAATTTCTTTAAAGCCTTGCCACATCAAAAGCAAACATGGGAAATGGTCCTACATTCCCTCTTTTCTATGAGTGCAAGTCAAAATGATGGAATGCTATGAGACGAGCTCTTGTAGAAATATTTGGCAAACTTTCTACCTGACTTCTCTGATACACATAACTTATGGTAAATACATATACATCAGGAAGATAATGGAATTATCCAAGAAATGTAATATATTTTGCTGCAAGCAGTGAAGAATGAGATGATTCCTCTTTATTTCCATATCCAAAACTTGATAAGCTTAGCAGTTTATTTAACATTGCCACTGCAGCAAAATTCTACAATGGAGTCAATAGACCAGGTTAGAAAATATAGGACTCAGAGCACTGTACTCCCTTTTCTTAAACAATGTTTACCTAACCTTCAGTATCCGCTGTCTGAGATAGCATTTTGCCTAATGGTTTGTCTGCAAAGCAATAATCACAATATAAGTGTCTTGTGGCAGATTGAAGTCTTAAAACATTTATGACAAAACCTTGATGCAATTAATCAGATCAGTTGCTTTATGCTGTACAATGCTATTTATCGTGTAAAAAAACTATGGAACCTTTCTAAAAATGTTAGAAATTTATTGCTGTAATACTTTACAATAATGATTATACTCTCACATATATATTACAAGCATCATGGAACAGTCAGTATTTAATGTCTGTCTTGTGTTGTTTGAACTAAATTACATGTTATATTTAATATATAGAATGCAACCATTATAAAGCTTATTTTATTTTTAATTCAGTTCTACTGAATCTTTAAAAATCAACAGATTTCTTATGAGAGTCAATGAGAACTTACATTTCCAAATAAATCTAAAATTGATGCAACTATCATTTTTACTTTCTTTAACTAGGCCTATACAAGCCATACAATGAAATGATTTGTTTAACCTTGTACATCTATTCCCAAAGTTGAAAACTAGATATAGCAGCTCAAAGGTTTTGTGCTATTGCATCAGAGTCTATCCAAGATTTCCTTGGTTCCTGAATATTCACATAAGACATTCCAGTTGCAATAGAGAGCAAACCAAATACCTGAGGATTTGAGAAGTGAATCCAATGAAGCAATCTGCTTATTGAATGATTTGCACAGCCTAACGACAGTCCTCTTTTAAACTGTAGTCATGACAATACACCAGTTATTCTGATGTTTCTTTAACTACTTTAGTCTGAAAACTTTGACAATGACATTGTTGGAATAGTTATTTTTCCTGACTCATTTTCACATCAGAAGTAAGGTGATTCAGAATTCCACTTAATTCACCCACATTTCAATTCTTTAGAGATCATAATACTTGCATCTTTAATGCAACTGTTTGATTTAAAGTTTTAAATTCCCATCATTTACTATATATTTTAAAAAGTTATTTTGAAATAATTAGTTGAAACAAATAGTAATAATACTAATATAGGCAGAACCAGTTTGGTCCAGTAGTTAGGCAACAGGGCAACAAGCCACAGTCCGTGAATTCAAATGCTACCCTACTCTCTGAGTGCTATCGCTCTCTCTCTCTCAGCCCAAATCAGTCTTCAAAGGTTGTTATTGCTGTAGGGAAAACAGGAGAAGGATGGTATGTTGCCTTGAGTTATTTGTAAAAATTATAAATGCAGGATACAAATAAATTCTCTGTCTGTGTGTGTGTGTGTATATATGTATGTGTATACATACACACACACACACACACACACACATCTCATTCTGAGATTAAAACAAAATATCAGTTATATAGATATGGCTGTGAATCGAGAAGTCTGATTCCTTTGCATATTTTTTTTCACTTCTTATTAACTATATTGATAAGCAGTGGTTATCTGCTTATAGGTTTTAGGTTTTAGGACATAGTTAAGCTCATATTTATAGGTAAAATATTCTTTTTAGATTACAAATGTAAATATATATAGTTCAAGATAATTGTAAAAGACTATGATATAATCCCTCTAGATGACAATTTGTAATTAAAGTGGTTTCAATGAAGTTTGAGTTATTTAAATAAAACAGCTGAAATGCTTTTAAATGCTAATTCTTATACAAGGAAAAGGGTTAGCATATTGTTAGCACTATCTAAGAAAAACTGCATTCCACATTGTACATAAATTATTGCCTTGAGTTGTCAAGTACGAATGACATAAATAGTGCCAGATGTTTCTTTTATAGCAAGTACTACAGAAAGTTTCATAATTTTCAGTTACATACAAGTGCTGGATAGAGTCTCACAACCAAGAAATCCCAACAATAAATGTTTTGTTTACTTTTCTATGAAGAAACAGATGTTTAAGTCTCATCTTCAATGATAATACTTGACAGTTTCCAATCTGATTTGTTTCTGTTTCCCTCAAATATATACTTTCTGATTGTAATTAAGCCCAGGGAAAATGTGTCTCTTGATTTTACCGCCTGAAGCTGCAGCTGTTGGCTGACATTATCAAAGCCTCACTATTGCAAACTCACGTGCAAATCTCATCAAGTGTAGACATTTTTAATTAATTCCAGAAGTCTTTCTTTTGTTCAGATCAGGAGACAGAAGAAAAATAATGATCAGCTTCCAAACAGTGGGTGTTGAGCTTCAGCATGGAGATTTTAAAAACTCTAACTTGGCTGCCCCAGCACAACTGCAGAACAATTTTACGGTCAATTGGCCACAGCATTTGGAACTATACATCATCATCTGTACTGGATGATAATGAAGCTAACACAACTACAAATAGTAGTTGACATAGTAATGACATTGTCACAATGAGGTGGAAAACAATATTTCCAAAGGAAATCTTTATCACTTGTGCCATCATTTCATTGAAAAGATATATCATACTATCTGATGAGTCCAGATTTATTTGTTAGTGGATATGGTATCAACAGTATGGCTTGTGTTTATTTAAACAAGAGTAGGTGATTGTGATGGTCAGGATAGCACTTACTATGTTGAGTGAAAGGATAGCTGAGGCATCTGGTGGTCATTTAAAGAATCATCAGAGAAGATTTTCAAAAGTTTTGAACAATGGAGAATGATGGGAGTTCTCCAAATAGCCCAAAACAATTTGTGCAAATCAGTTTTTTGGAAAGGGGATTTGGAAGTCATAAAAGGAGTTGTACTTGTGGCTTGCAAGATGTCTATCTTTGGTTTCCATCAATATATGATACCAATCTTTAAGGCCCCAAAGGACAACTGGATTTGCTTGGTTTTATTTTTCTTTGAAAATGTTTCCCTTCTCATTGAAGAAGCTTCTTCAGTTCTGGACTTTTGAAAAGCACCTTTGGAATAATGAGCTGGATGATTGAGAATCTCCACAGGCATTCAACCTTTAAGATAGCATTTCCCCCTATTGCTTTCTCTCTCCACCTTTCTATAATTGCCTTCAGCCCCTACTCCACAGATATCTCAAGGGTATGAGCAATGGGTAAGTAACTTCTTTTCTAAATTCAGAATTTCAAGTTTGAAGATTACACTGGGTTTTACAATGCATCAAGGACTCTAAAATTCTAAAAGTTCATGAAACTATTTTTATTATTGATGGAATAATTGGCTCAGCTTAAAATTTTATGAGCAAGAACAATATCCAGCAATTATCTGAGGGGTTGGGGAATAACTTGGGGAGAGGGGTTAAAGGCTAAAAAATTGAGGATTCAGAGGAGCAAAGTACTAAGGTAACTGATGGGAATGAAAGCAGACAAGAAGACAAAAAGCAACAGAAACAAGTATAGCTATGGGAGCAATCAATAGTAAAGTACCTACAGGTACTCCTTGACATATAACTGTAACTAGGCACAGTTTTGGTCGTATGTTATGAGTGTTGTAAAGTGGGTCACCACATGACTATCTGATTTTTTTTTTACATTTTTTCTTGCAGTTGTTAAGCAAATGCAGCAGTCATGAAGCAAATGTGACAATCATTAAGAAAACCCATTGTGTGCTATGGGGAGAAGTTACCAGAAAATGGAAGTAAGCAGTGGTGTCCAGCACAAACATCATACATTGTGTTTATCTCTTCACATGGGACTGCAAATTGATGCAAACTGGGCTGGTTGCTGAGCATCCAAAATGCAGTCATATGATTGTGGAAGGATAGTCATTGGAACTTAGAATCATATATATGATTCTATATATATAAAACACACACACACACATATATTGGGGAGGGTCCATCATAATTTTATATGGTTGCTAAGAAGCCATATCACAAGTCAAGGACTACCTCTATTGGCAGAAAAAAGCTTAGGAGACAGATATAGAAAAAGTTATGTTGCATTCTCTCAAGTTCCCTGATGCCTCCAGCCATACTTTTCTATATGTTTTATATGTCTCATATATTTTAAGCAGAATCTTACAAACAGTACTATTTTTTCACATTCTCATTTTTTTCTGAGTTCTTTGGAACAAAAGCAATATGGAAAGGGTAAATAAATACTGTATAGAATCTTTTACAGAAAGAAAAGCACATTTGTATGCATAAAGATCTAAAAACTGCATATGAAACCAACACATGTACTGATTAGCTGAAATATTTAATATCTAAATCAACAATTGTGCTAATTTAAGATGTGTGAACATAATTATAAATTTTGGAAGTATGAATAAACAAATTATATAGATGATATAATAATTCATTTTACAAGGAGAATAATTTGGCAGACATAAATTATATTTATTCATTTTCTGTTTAAAATATAATGTATGTTTGAGAATAACTGTGCTTTTCTAAGCTTGTAAAGTATTATAGAGCAGTGGTCGCCAACCTTTTGGACCTTAGGGACCACCAAACTCATAATTTTAGAACCCAGGGACCACTAACTGGTTCTGTGGGTGTGGCCTTATTTGCAGGTGTAGCTTGGTGGTCATGTGACTGGCTGGGCCTGGCTTGTATGTAAATATTATAAATATTTATATAAATATTGAACTTTTTATAAAAAAAAGAGCAACTTTTACCCAAAATCAGGCAAAGCAGGCAGGAAGATTGAGTTGCTCACAGAATCACAGATTCATTCAGAAATCTATCTATCTGCCATTGGTTAGCTCAGTCTGTCACATAAAATTTGCTTGTAAGCAAACTCACAAAATTAATTCACAACACACCATGCATGTAAATATTGAATTTTTTTATTAAAAAAGAGCAACTTTTACCCAAAATCAGGCAAAGTAGGCAGATTGAGTTGCTCACAGAATCATTCAGTGATCTATCTATCTGCCATCGGCTAGCTCAGTCTCTCAAATTTGCTTGTCATGACTCTGCACTGAATTTGTTTGCAAGCAAACCTTCAGTCCTAAGGGAGGTTCAGCTATACTTAAAAGCAGAACCGAAGATTGAAAGGTTAGCCAGAAAGCAAGAAATCCAACCATTTGCTGCTTCCTAGCTAATCTAAATCTCCCGGCACAGCAGAACAGATGATGGTCGGAAAAAGGAAAAATAGAAATTTAGCAGGCTAGTTTACCAGGTAAGTGGGTGGGGAGGGTTCCCGTGGGTCATGTTGGGCGGTGTAGCCTTGTGTTTCTGCGCAGCCTGGATTAATTGCTTTGGGGGGGGTGCTCTGGGTATGAGATTTCTCTGCGGTCCACCAAAATTTTCTCATGGCCCACCAGTGGACTGTGGCCCACCAGTCGGTGACCACTGCTATATTGTCACTTTGTGAAATAAATGTGACAAAGAAAATAAATAAATGACATAAATATGGATAATTTTATAATAAACAACTTTTCTTACCTCATAGGTGGTTGATAAAAGGGCAGAATGTACTTGCAAATAACCAAGCTTCTTCAGAGCAAGAAAAAGAGAGCAACGTGTGGATTCCAAGAAAGCCATTTCAGGTCTAAAATTGCAATTTTAAAATGACCAAATTAATTGACTCTTTAATTGATTACATGGCTAATTTTATAAACATAAATAACAGAGATGAACAAAGTAGGAAAGACAGATCTGGAAACATTTTAATTGTACAGGGAGAAATCATATCATATTAAATTAAAATTAGGTCTATTTTAAGTATTTTAGAGAAGCTCCTAGCATATTTTGCATAATCAAAGGTCACGGGTCTTTGGTCCATTGGGCATTGGGATACAAAAGTGGTAGGCAAGCACACAGAGCCTCATTTGCACATGCATGAGATTAGGTTGTATGCATGGAACCATCCCGTCCCTTCCCACCACAGAAAGGTTAGGGACTACTGCTTTCGGTAACAAAAAAAAAAAAACCATAATCAACAACTGTCATATTCAGGAATTATGGACAACACTTAGTAGTATCATTATGATGGCATAAAACACCATGTGACATAGACTCTTTATTTTCATTCTAACAAAAGAGTCAGACCTAATTTTTTTATTTTTGTTGGTGCAAGAACTTACATAAACTGTTCCATAAATATGTCAATGATTTTGCACAATGTCATTACAGGTAGTCATTGACTTACAATCATTTTTTTAATGACTGTTTGAAATTACAACAGCATTGAAAAAAATGACATGACCTTATTAACCCCATGGTCACATGGTCAAAATTCGAGTACTTTGCAACTGGCCTGTATTTATGACATTTATGTCCTGAGATCATGAAATCAGCATTTGAGAATTTCCAGTCAGCTTCTGAAAAGCAAAATTAATGGTAGAAGCCAGATTCACTTAAGAATCACGATTCACTTAACAACCATGGCAAAAATGTTTGTAAAATGGGACAAGTTAAAGACTAATTCTATGCTATTTCTTGCAATTACGGCTTTTGCTAAATGCCATTTCTTGAATTTGTTCAGCTGGTACAATACAGCAAACAATCTTCAAATGGTATTTATGAATGTGCAGATGATATTGAAATGCTAGAAAGTGAAAGAAATTAATTTAATACTGCAAAAATAAATGTATGCATTATATACTACAGTATAAAATAAAAAAAATTAAGAATATAAAATATATGGTAATATTATTTTTGGAAATTGACAAAATTATATTATTTGTACTCGAGATATTCTACCAACTTTTCAAAGTAATTTTGCAAATAATTGTATGAATTATGGAATTTCAGAAGGAATTAATATTTGCTTGTTTCTTGATTCTCCATTGGCCCTCATTTTGCAGAGATTTGAGATTTGTATATTATGATTTTTAATCATTTTTCAGGCTCCCAACATTATTTTAATGTGAATTTTTGAAGTTATACCTATTGCTTTGATCCATTTTCCAATGAGTGATACATTTAGTAATGATATTTAATTTTATCAATTTGTCAATCCAGAATATAAATATTCTCTTAGCTTCTGATTATTGATAATGCTTGATCATTCAGATGAGCTATCAACCAAAATATCTGAAGGGCACTTTGTTACCTATTTTATATATATATATTTGTTTTCTGAGGTTTTGTGGGTATTTGTATGTGGATCTTTGGTTATTTGGGTTTTCTCCCACATAAAATTGGAAGTATCTTGGCAACATTTCGACAAAATCTCATTCGCCATCTTTAGGCTTGTGTCTTCAGCTTTGTGCTTACTCCGAGATAGTTTCAATTTTATGCGCGAGAAAAAAAACCAAATATATATATATATATATATATATATATATATATATATATATTTCCTTAAGTTTTCGCGGGTACTTACATGTCTGGCATTCAGCTTTGTTCGGGTATTTTCCCACATCATATTAGTGATGCTTTTAAAGTTGTAGCAACATTTCATCAGGCTTCTGTATAGTGAATATATGTATATTCTGTATATACAGAAGCCTGATGATGGCAGATGAGATTCTGCTGAAACGTTGCTACAACTTTAAAAGCACCACTACTATGACGTGGGAAAATACCCGAACAAAGCTGAATGCCATACATGTAAGTACCCGCGAAAACTTAAGAATATATATATATATATATATATATATATATATATATATATATGGATCTTTGGTTATTCGGGTTTTCTCCCGCGTAAGATTGGAAGTATCTAGGCAACGTTTCGATGAAGTCTCATTCATCATCTTCAGGCTTGGTCTTCAGCTCTGTGCTTCTCAGAGTGATGTGAGCTTGCAGCTGCTTCTTCCTTTTAACTGCTCCTGGGGGTGTGACTTGATTGGCTGGGGGCTTGGCTGTGTTCTGATTGGATGGGGGGGTGTTCTGATTGGTTGGGGGTTTGGCTGTGTTCTGATTGGTTGGGGGGTTGGCTGTGTTCTGATTGGCTGGAGGTGTGTTCTGTTCAGGTGGGGGCTTGATTGTGCTCAGGTTAGTCTTAGTTGCTGGAGGGTTTGAGCTGGTGAGCTGTGATCTTGCTATTTGGCTTCGAGTTCGTGGTCGTGCTGCATCTTCATGGTGGGGGTCAGTTCGCTTCATGTATGGCTCAGAGGGGTTTGAGGTGGGTAGTGATGCAGCTGCAGTGCGGCTTCTGGTCCGTGGTCGTGTTTCATCTTCTGTGTGGGTGTGAGTCTGCTTTCTACGTGGAAGTGTGGTGGTGGCATCTTGTGTGGCTCTCAGGGGTGTGGTCTGGTGTCATTCTTCATGTTAGGTATGTGTCTATTCATGAGGGCGGGTTTCCAAATGGCTGGTAGGCGGGAGGCATCATCTCGTTTATTCATGCTGTGTGGGCGTTTTTCTATCTCTATGGCTTCTCTGATGATTCTGCTGCTGAAGTGTTCGGTCCTGGCGATGGTTCTGGTATTTTTAAAGTCAATCTCATGTCCTGTGGCTTTGAGGTGTTGGACCAGGGAAGAGGTCGATTCTTCCTTTTTGATTGAGTTCTTATGTTCTTCAATGCGTGCACCTATTCTTCTGTTAGTCTGTCCAATGTATGTGGTGGGGCAGACAGTGCAAGGGATTTCGTATACTCCTTGATTTTCTAACTCGATTCTGTCCTTAGGGTTTCTTAGGATGGTGGATATCTTTCTGTTTGTGCAGAATGCTGTCTTAATGTTGTGTTTTTGGAGGATCTTGCTGATTTTGTCCGTAGTGCCTTTTATATATGGGAGGAGGGCTTTGCCATTCTCTTGTTCTTTGTCTTGGATTTTGGCTGGGGTTTCTTTTTGGATTAGGTGGGTGATCTTCTTTCTTTGGAATCCATTGGCTGTCAGCACGCCGGTGAGAGTGTGTAGTTCGGTCTCTAGGTGTTGTTCATCGGCTAAGCATTTTGTTCTGGAGATGAGTGTCTCAGCTACGGAATTGATCTGTGCTGGGTGGTGGTGTGAGAGTGCGTGTAGATAGCGGTTTGTATGTGTTTTCTTCTGGTAGATGGTGTGTCCTAGGGAGCCATTGGATTTTTTGTATACCAAGACATCTAGGAAGGGAAGTTGGTTGTTAGCTTCTGTTTCCATGGTGAATTGTATTTTGGGGTGTTGGCTGTTGAGGTGTGTGAGGAAGTTGTTCAGTTTTTCTTTCCCGTGTGGCCAGATTATGAAGGTGTCATCTACGTATCTGAGCCAGAGTTTGGGTTTGTGATCATATTTTTCTAGAACTTGTGTTTCAAAGTGTTCCATATAGAGGTTAGCGATGACAGGTGAGAGGGGTGATCCCATGGGTGCTCCTTCTATTTGTTTGTATTTTTGTCCATTGTAGGTGAAGTATGTATTGGATAGGCAGTGGTTGGTCAGATCTAGGATGTGCTTGGGGGGGTTGTATTTGTTTTGGATGGCTGTCAAGGCTTCTTTTATTGGCACTTGGGTGAAGAGGGATATGACATCGAAGCTCACTAGTAGGTCACTGGGTTGTAAGTTTTGTTTCTTTATGATCTCGATGAACTGGAATGAGTTTCTTACGTGTGAGTTGATGGATTCTGCATAGGGCTGTAGTTGTTTGGCGAGAAATTTGGCTAGGTTTTGTAGAGGTGAGCCTATGGAGCTGACTATTGGTCTAAGTGGGGTTCCTTCTTTGTGTATCTTGGGGAGACCATAAAGTTTAGGGCATCTGGATGATTTCTCTCTGGGTATGATTCTTTGCTGGATTTCTTCACTGATGGGGGAGGCTTTTATTTTGGATCTGGTGGTTTTTTCTAGGTAGGTGGTGGGGTCTGTCTTTAGGGGTTTGTATGTGGGGTCTTGGAGTAGGTTGGTTAACTTGGATTGGTAGTCAGATGTGTTCATAACCACTGTCGCGTTTCCCTTGTCTGCTGGTAGGATTATTATGCTGGTGTCTTCTTTCAGGTTAAGTAGTGCAGTTTGTTCTTCTTTGGATAAGTTGCTTTTGGGTGGTTTGCTAGTGCAGAGGATGTTGGTGATTTCGAGTCTGATTCTATTGGCATCATCAGGGTTGGTTTTGGTCAGGCTGGTTTCAACTCCGCATATGATGGTTTCTGTGGGGATGTGTTTGGGAGCGACAGCAAAGTTGAATCCTTTAGAAAGGACCTTGGTTTCGGCTTCGGTGAGGATCTTGTCTGAGATGTTGTGCACTGTTTGTTTCATGTGTGGCTGTGAGGGGGGAGGAGTTGGTTTCTGGCATTGTTGTAGTTTTCTGAGTTTGTTGGTGTGTGTGTCTGTCTTGAGGGTGGTCTGTGTTTCGGCTCTCCAGACAGCGAGCTGTTTGGATTTGTCCCAAAGTAAGGGGTGAATCTTGTTGCTGAGTCTGAGGTGAAGTGTGAGGAGATCTTTGTTGATTTGGTCTAGGAGAAATCTTTTTGTGTGAAGTTCATTTCTAATTAGGGCCAATTCTGTTCTTTTTAGGATGCGTTTGGTGGCTGCTGTGTTGGTGTGGAATTTCAATTGGAAGCTTGTAGGAATTAAATTTTGATCTCGGCAGTTGCATAGGAATGCGAGGTCACATAAAATGGAAGCTCTTTGGACTTCAAGTTTTTCATAAGTCCTGGTCAGATGGTGGGTTTCCTCCCCGTAGAGGTGCAATATTTGTTTTCTGAGGTTCTCGCGGGTATTTGTATGTGGATCTTTGGTTATTCGGGTTTTCTCCCGCGTAAGATTGGAAGTATCTAGGCAACGTTTCGATGAAGTCTCATTCATCATCTTCAGGCTTGGTCTTCAGCTCTGTGCTTCTCAGAGTGATGTGAGCTTGCAGCTGCTTCTTCCTTTTAACTGCTCCTGGGGGTGTGACTTGATTGGCTGGGGGCTTGGCTGTGTTCTGATTGGATGGGGGGGGGTGTTCTGATTGGTTGGGGGTTTGGCTGTGTTCTGATTGGTTGGGGGGTTGGCTGTGTTCTGATTGGCTGGAGGTGTGTTCTGTTCAGGTGGGGGCTTGATTGTGCTCAGGTTAGTCTTAGTTGCTGGAGGGTTTGAGCTGGTGAGCTGTGATCTTGCTATTTGGCTTCGAGTTCGTGGTCGTGCTGCATCTTCATGGTGGGGGTCAGTTCGCTTCATGTATGGCTCAGAGGGGTTTGAGGTGGGTAGTGATGCAGCTGCAGTGCGGCTTCTGGTCCGTGGTCGTGTTTCATCTTCTGTGTGGGTGTGAGTCTGCTTTCTACGTGGAAGTGTGGTGGTGGCATCTTGTGTGGCTCTCAAGGGTGTGGGTCTGGTGTCATTCTTCATGTTAGGTATGTGTCTATTCATGAGGGCGGGTTTCCAAATGGCTGGTAGGCGGGAGGCATCATCTCGTTTATTCATGCTGTGTGGGCGTTTTTCTATCTCTATGGCTTCTCTGATGATTCTGCTGCTGAAGTGTTCGGTCCTGGCGATAGTTCTGGTATTTTTAAAGTCAATCTCATGTCCTGTGGCTTTGAGGTGTTGGACCAGGGAAGAGGTCGATTCTTCCTTTTTGATTGAGTTCTTATGTTCTTCAATGCGTGCACCTATTCTTCTGTTAGTCTGTCCAATGTATGTGGTGGGGCAGACAGTGCAAGGGATTTCGTATACTCCTTGATTTTCTAACTCGATTCTGTCCTTAGGGTTTCTTAGGATGGTGGATATCTTTCTGTTTGTGCAGAATGCTGTCTTAATGTTGTGTTTTTGGAGGATCTTGCTGATTTTGTCCGTAGTGCCTTTTATATATGGGAGGAGGGCTTTGCCATTCTCTTGTTCTTTGTCTTGGATTTTGGCTGGGGTTTCTTTTTGGATTAGGTGGGTGATCTTCTTTCTTTGGAATCCATTGGCTGTCAGCACGCCGGTGAGAGTGTGTAGTTCGGTCTCTAGGTGTTGTTCATCGGCTAAGCATTTTGTTCTGGAGATGAGTGTCTCAGCTACGGAATTGATCTGTGCTGGGTGGTGGTGTGAGAGTGCGTGTAGATAGCGGTTTGTATGTGTTTTCTTCTGGTAGATGGTGTGTCCTAGGGAGCCATTGGATTTTTTGTATACCAAGACATCTAGGAAGGGAAGTTGGTTGTTAGCTTCTGTTTCCATGGTGAATTGTATTTTGGGGTGTTGGCTGTTGAGGTGTGAGAGGAAGTTGTTCAGTTTTTCTTTCCCGTGTGGCCAGATTATGAAGGTGTCATCTACGTATCTGAGCCAGAGTTTGGGTTTGTGATCATATTTTTCTAGAGCTTGTGTTTCAAAGTGTTCCATGTAGAGGTTAGCGATGACAGGTGAGAGGGGTGATCCCATGGGTGCTCCTTCTATTTGTTTGTATTTTTGTCCATTGTAGGTGAAGTATGTATTGGATAGGCAGTGGTTGGTCAGATCTAGGATGTGCTTGGGGGGGTTGTATTTGTTTTGGATGGCTGTCAAGGCTTCTTTTATTGGCACTTGGGTGAAGAGGGATATGATTTGAACTTCACACAAAAAGATTTCTCCTAGACCAAATCAACAAAGATCTCCTCACACTTCACCTCAGACTCAGCAACAAGATTCACCCCTTACTTTGGGACAAATCCAAACAGCTCGCTGTCTGGAGAGCCGAAACACAGACCACCCTCAAGACAGACACACACACCAACAAACTCAGAAAACTACAACAATGCCAGAAACCAACTCCTCCCCCCTCACAGCCACACATGAAACAAACAGTGCACAACATCTCAGACAAGATCCTCACCGAAGCCGAAACCAAGGTCCTTTCTAAAGGATTCAACTTTGCTGTCGCTCCCAAACACATCCCCACAGAAACCATCATATGCGGAGTTGAAACCAGCCTGACCAAAACCAACCCTGATGATGCCAATAGAATCAGACTCGAAATCACCAACATCCTCTGCACTAGCAAACCACCCAAAAGCAACTTATCCAAAGAAGAACAAACTGCACTACTTAACCTGAAAGAAGACACCAGCATAATAATCCTACCAGCAGACAAGGGAAACGCGACAGTGGTTATGAACACATCTGACTACCAATCCAAGTTAACCAACCTACTCCAAGACCCCACATACAAACCCCTAAAGACAGACCCCACCACCTACCTAGAAAAAACCACCAGATCCAAAATAAAAGCCTCCCCCATCAGTGAAGAAATCCAGCAAAGAATCATACCCAGAGAGAAATCATCCAGATGCCCTAAACTTTATGGTCTCCCCAAGATACACAAAGAAGGAACCCCACTTAGACCAATAGTCAGCTCCATAGGCTCACCTCTACAAAACCTAGCCAAATTTCTCGCCAAACAACTACAGCCCTATGCAGAATCCATCAACTCACACGTAAGAAACTCATTCCAGTTCATCGAGATCATAAAGAAACAAAACTTACAACCCAGTGACCTACTAGTGAGCTTCGATGTCATATCCCTCTTCACCCAAGTGCCAATAAAAGAAGCCTTGACAGCCATCCAAAACAAATACAACCCCCCCAAGCACATCCTAGATCTGACCAACCACTGCCTATCCAATACATACTTCACCTACAATGGACAAAAATACAAACAAATAGAAGGAGCACCCATGGGATCACCCCTCTCACCTGTCATCGCTAACCTCTACATGGAACACTTTGAAACACAAGCTCTAGAAAAATATGATCACAAACCCAAACTCTGGCTCAGATACGTAGATGACACCTTCATAATCTGGCCACACGGGAAAGAAAAACTGAACAACTTCCTCACACACCTCAACAGCCAACACCCCAAAATACAATTCACCATGGAAACAGAAGCTAACAACCAACTTCCCTTCCTAGATGTCTTGGTATACAAAAAATCCAATGGCTCCCTAGGACACACCATCTACCAGAAGAAAACACATACAAACCGCTATCTACACGCACTCTCACACCACCACCCAGCACAGATCAATTCCGTAGCTGAGACACTCATCTCCAGAACAAAATGCTTAGCCGATGAACAACACCTAGAGACCGAACTACACACTCTCACCGGCGTGCTGACAGCCAATGGATTCCAAAGAAAGAAGATCACCCACCTAATCCAAAAAGAAACCCCAGCCAAAATCCAAGACAAAGAACAAGAGAATGGCAAAGCCCTCCTCCCATATATAAAAGGCACTACGGACAAAATCAGCAAGATCCTCCAAAAACACAACATTAAGACAGCATTCTGCACAAACAGAAAGATATCCACCATCCTAAGAAACCCTAAGGACAGAATCGAGTTAGAAAATCAAGGAGTATACGAAATCCCTTGCACTGTCTGCCCCACCACATACATTGGACAGACTAACAGAAGAATAGGTGCACGCATTGAAGAACATAAGAACTCAATCAAAAAGGAAGAATCGACCTCTTCCCTGGTCCAACACCTCAAAGCCACAGGACATGAGATTGACTTTAAAAATACCAGAACTATCGCCAGGACCGAACACTTCAGCAGCAGAATCATCAGAGAAGCCATAGAGATAGAAAAACGCCCACACAGCATGAATAAACGAGATGATGCCTCCCGCCTACCAGCCATTTGGAAACCCGCCCTCATGAATAGACACATACCTAACATGAAGAATGACACCAGACCCACACCCCTGAGAGCCACACAAGATGCCACCACCACACTTCCACGTAGAAAGCAGACTCACACCCACACAGAAGATGAAACACGACCACGGACCAGAAGCCGCACTGCAGCTGCATCACTACCCACCTCAAACCCCTCTGAGCCATACATGAAGCGAACTGACCCCCACCATGAAGATGCAGCACGACCACGAACTCGAAGCCAAATAGCAAGATCACAGCTCACCAGCTCAAACCCTCCAGCAACTAAGACTAACCTGAGCACAATCAAGCCCCCACCTGAACAGAACACACCTCCAGCCAATCAGAACACAGCCAACCCCCCAACCAATCAGAACACAGCCAAACCCCCAACCAATCAGAACACCCCCCCATCCAATCAGAACACAGCCAAGCCCCCAGCCAATCAAGTCACACCCCCAGGAGCAGTTAAAAGGAAGAAGCAGCTGCAAGCTCACATCACTCTGAGAAGCACAGAGCTGAAGACCAAGCCTGAAGATGATGAATGAGACTTCATCGAAACGTTGCCTAGATACTTCCAATCTTACGCGGGAGAAAACCCGAATAACCAAAGATCCACATACAAATACCCGCGAGAACCTCAGAAAACAAATATATATATATATATATATATATATATATATATATATATATATATATATATATATATATATATATATATATATATATATATATACATATATATATATATATATATATATACATATATATATATATATACATATATATATATATATATATATATATATATATATATATATATATATATATATATATATATATATATATATATACTATTTAGCTTGGAGAACCTGTTTTTAAAAAAGAGAAAAAAAAATCTGGAACTGTGATCAAGAGGGAAAACTTTATAGTAATATTAAATTTGCTGAGGTCACATGAACTTTTTTTTACTGAACCTCTTCAAATTCTTGTGGAATCCCAGAGTTCAATCAATCAAATGTTTATTGTCAATGCACAACATATATACAATGAAATTGAAATGAACCTCCTTGGTGCTGGCCCTGCAAGTCTATCATATTAAACCAAATTGTGGTGTTTACATTGTCAGGATTCCGGCAATTCCCCCAATTAATTCATAAAACATTTTCTATACACCTTTTATATTTGTCATATGTTTCAGAAGTCCAAAACATATGACAACCCATGGATAAAAGCTATTTTTCTGCCAATTTGTTTGGCTGGCTATGCTTCTACATCTCCTGCCCAATGGTAGGAGAGTAAAGAAGTGCTGACCAGGATTTGAATCATCCCTGAAGATTTTCTTCACTCTGCTGAAGCAGCAGGTCCTGGCGATTTTGTCCAATGGTGTCAGGGAACAGCCATTATTTTTTTGTGCAGGCTTATTACCCTCTGTAATGCCTTTTTGTCCACAGCTGTCAAGCCAGCATACCATACCATAATACAATATGTAAGTATGCTTTCTATCATAGACCAGTAAAAGGAAGTAATCAGTCGTTGTTCCACCTCATATTTCCACAAGACCCTAAAGAAATGAAGTCTCTGTTGAGCCTTCCTGACCACCTGAATTGTGTTATTTTTCCAGGTGACATCTTGGCTAAGGTGGGAAAGTGAAGACCCTCTCCACACAGTCCTCCTTGATGTTGAGTGGGGCAGGTTTCTCTCTCTGCTTCTGGAAGTCTAATACTATCTTTGTCTTGCTGGTGTTTAGATGCAAGTTGTTTTCTGAGTACCATGTGGATAATATCTGGACTTCTTCCCTGTATGCTAATTCGTATCTCCTATAATAAGACCCAGCACAGTGGTATCATCTGCAAACTTTATTATCATGTTAGATGAATTAGAAGATATGCAGTTGTATGTATACAATGAGTACAGGTATGGATTGAGCACGCAGTCCTGAGAACCAGTGCTGAGCTTCAGGGAGGAGAATGTGATAGACCCAGCTCTCACTGTTTGTGGCTAGTCCATCAAAAAGTTTTTAATCCAATCATAGGTGCGATAAGGGAAATTCAAGTCAGTCAACTTTTTGATGAGAATGTCCAGCAAAATAGTGTTAAAAGCCAAGTTGTAATCTATGAAAAGCATTCTGGTGTAGTTTGTTAATTCCCCAGATAAAGATGGAAAAACCTCATCTGTAGTACAGCATTGTCTCATAGTTCTAGACTTATTGTCTTAAGGTCCTAAACTCCTTAAGAAAACAATTATTCCATAAGCTGGACAGTTTGTGTTTAACTTTTTAATTAAAATTTCCTAGTGGCAATGAGCATCACTAAGCACTCAGCACTATTTGTTTTGCTATTATATGAAAAAATCCTCTATTGTTTCCCTCTTCTATTGACGCCTAGACAAAAAAAAAAATCAGAATCTTAAGGATGCATTATTTTCCCTTTCACTATTATTCAGAAGAGATATATAAAATGTTTCTCCTGTTTAAATCACCAAATATCATTTTGACATTTGTCCTCTGTGTGATTTTAATACCAGAAGAAACTATTTTGGCAGAGAAAATGCTTTTATTGTCTAACGAACAGATATAGAAATTAAGATTCAATTGCCTACCTTTGGTCCATAAGGAAACCAATGGAGGTCAATGTCAGACCAATGTAGCCAACCCTCATGAGAAGAGTTACCTGTGATAACGTCTGTTAAAACAACAAGCAGACAAATTACTCATTTAGGTTACGTCTCTGGAGAGATATTGTGTTCTAAACTTCCCAGTGAGGTAGTCTGAACTTTCAGTCTCAATTATATGAGTTCGTTACTGTCTGCTTTTTGAATAGTTTGATACTTTAAACTTTACAACTGCAAATCCACTGAAAATCCTTTATTCCTCCTTCATGACTTTGGGTTTCAAAGCTGAAGGTTACAAAACTTGGATATTTTCCTCTAAATAATTCTTTGCACAATATTACTTTTGAGAATAATTCTTTCATTCTTATTATGGTTTATTCTCTTGACGTTTGAACCTTTAAAAATCTGAAACAAAGTGGTAGACCTGTTTTCTAAATAAATATCATATCACATATCTGCTTCCTTTCTCCAGCCTTTCTTTTAGTAGCATTAGATCTTTAAATTTTCCAATCTGCATTCTCTGGAGAATATTAGCAACTGAAAAAAAGTATCCTGTTAAAAGGAGAGGTGGAAGTATAGAAAGAGAATAAGTTAGACAGCTTAATCTTATATGTATTTTTCTGCTTCATAGCTATTAAAAGTATTAAGTAATGTTACTATTTGGAATCTGGACTCTTCATATTTGAATCAAGAATACATTAAGTGTATTCAGTTCAATTCCGATACCTTGGTTATAATAGACAAATGGGAAATATGTGGTTGAAAGGACTAAAATTAATATTACATTATAGATTTATTTTTTATAAAATGCTGTACTGTTGGGATATTATACCAGAAAAATAATCTAGAATGTATAAAGGTGCTTCAGATCTTTATTGGAAATGTGAACAATAGGAAGGATATTTTATTATGCTTACTAATTTGGGACTCAATGTATACTCTGAGATTTTACAAATAATCCTGAACTTACTGTCATTTTATGATCATTTGGAGTTAAAATGGCTTCAAATGAATGCTTTATCATCATTGTAAAATGTGATCACATAACCGTATTTCAGGCATTTTGCAAATTTTTCTTCTCTATGACAG
Source organism: Hydrophis major (assembly GCA_033807585.1). NCBI lineage: Eukaryota > Metazoa > Chordata > Lepidosauria > Squamata > Elapidae > Hydrophis > Hydrophis major. Next base: position 124,011,808 of record CM066343.1, read on the forward strand.
ATTGCAGCATTATATGGTCATGTGATTGTGAATTGTGATATTTTTTTGCTAACTTCCAGCAAAAAAAGGTTTATTTGGAACAATAAGGCATTCATTTAAAGACTCAAGTGATTTGTTTAATGACCACATAGACCAAATGTCACATAGTTACTTCAGCTTATGACCACAATGATTTATGACTGGAGTTTTGGTCTCAATTGTGTACATAAGTTAAAAACTTCCTATAAAAATTAATATTCAACTGAACTTCGGAACAATTGGATAAGTGATTTTTTAAAAAAATCCATGCATATTCTTGTTATATATGATAACCACAGTGAGATTATTGTTTGTACAGACAAACAGATTTGCCAATATTTACCGGGTGGAATGGTTGGTGAAATTAACAGAACTTGCTAAAATGGCTAAATTAACTTGTTTGATTAGAATAAAATATAATATTTGTTCATTCATAAATGACAGAAACCCCTTACAGACTTTTTGTTTAAACTTTTAAAAAATACACTTGTGATTTATGGCTTTGATGGTTCGATAGGATAGCTTATAGACAGAAAAGAGTCTTGAAGGCAGTGTTGGGCTATTAAATTATTTCTGAAAAAACATGGCAGCTGAGAGATTAACAAGGATACTGGTAATTGGAGCCTCAAATTCTTTTTCTATGGGTGTGGAGAACTCATTAAGCCATCTGACCCAGGCCATTTTTGAGTGGGTTTCCTTCACTAAAGATTCAAAAGGCACTTATCATCCCTAAAGTTTTAACTTCTATTAAACTACAAAAACAGAATCATTGCTTTAAATACAACTTAATCAGTTTATAAGCCAACACAAATTTCTCATTTGTGCCAACATTTTAATCATAGATCCACTTTCATACTTTTGATAAAAGTGATGCCAAAAGGATAGTTCATTGCAACAATTATTCTTAGCATAAATATCTACTCATTCAGACTAATTTTCCCTTTAAGAGAATTTTAAGAGAATTTTTAATTGGGAAGCTGCTTACAATACAGGGAACACAATGATTTTTAATACTGCTCAATAAAATTGCAGAAGAAAATGAATTATTAGCCGTCTGGCAAATTAATACAACATCCTACTTAGAAAGGCAAATATAATATACCTCACTGGTCAAAGTACAAGCTAATCTTGTATTCTGATATACCATGAACATTTTTGAATGTTCTATATGCTTTGATACCTCAATACTTAGCCAAACCACTGTGGTTTTATCAAGAAATATGAAACTGAATATAATAGTTGTTACTGCCTACTGAAAAAAAAACAAGAAGGGAAAATTATCCCTATACACCAATGTATATTTACTGACCTAGGAAAATTATGTGACCTCACACATTTTCTAATATCAATTAGATTATGCCATTTCTCTAGGCCCGTGATGGGGAAACTAGGGCACGCATGCCTCAAGTTGCACGCAGAGCCATTTCTGCCAGCACGTGAACCGCCACTGTGCATGTGCGCATGCCTCCCACCAGCCACCTGATTGTCTGGTATCTGCTGCACATGCAGGGGAGGCAAAGTGCATGCGGGAGACCCATATGCATGCACAGAAGCACGTGGTGTGCATAGGGGGGCATGTGTGTATGTGTAGGGGGGCAGAGGGGGTCACGCACACATTACATTAGGGGTGGCATGCAACGAAGAAAAGGTTAGCCATCACTGACCTAGACCCTGAATCTGCTAGCTACAACTATTGTACTGTAATAATAATAAGTGCTCAATAATAAGTGCTGAAACAATAAACGAGAATATTTATAGGTCAGGATTGAAATGAGGGATCATTTGTATTCTTCAAACTTGGTTGGTTTTTTGCAGACATTTCATTACCCAAACTAGGTAACATCGTAATAAAACATCTACAAGAAAACTACAAAGTTCAGAGCATCAGTGACCCTCAGTGCTGAAACATTTTTTCTATCTATACTGGTATTCGCAAAGGACCACATTCTGACCACTACTTTCATTCCTATATAGACCTTGTGACCAGAATCTCTTATCCTAATTGATGATGTTATGATCAGCAGCAAAACATGAAACAGCCTCTAATTTGCATTATATGACAGGAGTGGATATGCATCTTCATGATTAAACTGAAGCTCAACATTAAGAAAACCAAATATCTTGAGTACAATTTCCAGGCCAATGATATAGTCAAGATAGATAGATCTAATTTCAATAGTGTTAGCTAGTGTAAACATCTGAGTTCATATATGACTGTAACATACTATGAATGACTAAAGAGAAATTAAGTATCTGTTACTGATGTTCTATGCAATCAGACAATTTCTCTATATCTGAAATTTAAAATTTATCAAATAGTTATCAGATGGTAATATAAGTTATGAAATGGTAATATAAGTGGTAATGTAAATTAGGGAATGTTGACCAGCAACAAAGAAACCAAGAGCAGACTCTCAAAAATATGAAAATAAGAATACTAAGTAATCGTGATAAGTCTGAGTGATAAATGAAGACATATAAAAATCTTGGTGTTGCTTCCATTTCTAAGAAAATATAAGAATTATGCTTGCAGGGTATGGCCATATATTATGTAACAACAACTCTGCAGCAAGAATAGCTTTAGAATTAAACACAGATCACTGGTCAAAATGACAACAAAAATTATAAAATAGCATCTTGTGAAGATCTATTATAAGAAACCACAAAGCAAGTAAATAGATTCTAAAATCCAGGCATACAAGAAATTGGTAGTAGTTGTGGTAGTAACAATATATAACAACATATACAGTTGTAAACCAATAGGTGAAAATATATGGGTCTTGGTCTTTGTCTTTTGATTTTTAAACATGATATGAGCAGAGGATTATATGCTTATTTCGGACCTTTCATCAATAATATCAGAATACTATGATTTCAAACTCAGAAATATTATGCCTTGAGTAATAAAACTTTTCAGCTTTACCTTAATTTTGTGTTTACTGCTTTTGAATCCAGTAACTGCCTAACTATCTTTTAGTATGTCAAAACAAAGTCCAAACTTTTGCATTCAGTAAAGTATTTATAAAGCAACTCTTATTTTTCCATTGTTCCAAATCAAGAAGTTGACACTTATGTTATTTTTCTCCTGCCAAATAAATCCATTCAGATGATTCTGCTAGATACCATTAATTACAACTTTTGTATCATAAGCCATGTTTAGTGAAACAAAACTGTTTCCAACAATATCACTTACATAGGCAGTGATTCATTGTCAGCATCCACCTTTCCTTACTAAGACCAAAAATGGTCAGAATTAATCATCATTTAGGTCCTGGTGAGAAGAAAAGGATATAGGACCAGATCTGCAAGGAAACTGAGTATTTCTGGCTGTCTCAAACTATTAAGTTTCAAGATATTTCCGTCTAATAAAATTAGAAATAGAGTCATATCCTTTTAGAAATCAGTAGAGATTTTTTTTGCCATTGGGCTTCTATGTAAAGCTGTTTGTGGAAGAATCATCTACCCAAATGTGTGTGGGGGTCTGGTCCAAATATTTTTTTTCTGTGTTTCTTATTTTGTCCAAGAAAAACATTTCATGCTGAGGAACTTCATGGACAGAAAAAACATTATGTGCTCATGTGTTACAGCAAAGATAAAGTCACTATAGTAATAAGAACTATAAAGTTATATACTATTTCAAGTGCTTTGTAGAATGGAACATATGTCTAAAAATGAGGAAAACAGTTGTTTCTATATATGGACTATTGCCACATTTGTGACATAGCCAAGGAAAAAACTCCAGTTGTGTCTACAGGCATTTCATAATTCATCATAGTGGAAAATTGATATTGAAGATATATGCCAAGTTATATTATTCACATACATGCTTTATTTCTACAATAGTTCTAGATATTTTTTTAGGATTCCTGCAACATAGATTTCTGCCTAGCTTGAGTCTCTATTACATGCCTAGGCCAAGAATCCTGAAATGTGTACTCTTGTGCAGTTTTTCCATTATTTTGTAATACTATCCCTTTGAACAATTATTGCCTGCTTTGTATTTATCATTGGTCCACATTCTGCAATACTCTTAAACTGATGTTGTCTGGCCAAGCAAAGTTCTTCTTAACCAGAGCAGGATAATCATGGGGAAAGAAATCTCGTCAAAAGTTCTTCTTACTGATCAGGATAAGGCATCCTAAAATCTTATCCCAGCAACTAAATTATGTAAGCCAAATATTTAATTCCCTGCCCTTACCCCAGGAGTGTTAAACTTGATTTAATTGAAGGCTGCATCAGGGTTGTGTTTGACTTTGGAGAGCTGGGGGGGTTGAGGCATGGCCGGGGTGGGTGTGGCCATAGTGAGCATGACACAGGACTCATGTCAGGGGGGCACTTGCGGTGGCCAAGTGCTACGGCAAGACTTCCCTGAGACCCTCCTGCCTCAATCTCATTATATAGGTAATCTTCGAGTTAAAAATGTCAATTACATTTTTAACCTGAGGACTCGTTTGGTTGAATTACATTAAATGAATGTGATCACTCCCTGCTTTCCCCAATGCATTTGTTAATCGAATGCGCAGGGCATTAAATGCATACGAGGTATTTCAGAGTGGGGAAGAATATGTAGGGCCTAGGGCTGGAGCAGGCCATCCAAGGCCTCCCCCAATCCACTGAGATATATCATGCACCCTGGGATCTTTGCAATTGCTTTCCCCCCATCCTGCCAAATTGGATCTCTATAGACTGAGCCTGCTTTGCTAGCATCCCAGATTCCACTTACTCCTCCCCACCCATTTCCCAGGAATTAATTACTTTTTGAAGAGTTCAGAGCTCCAGAAGAGGCTGACCCATTGGCAGAGAGGCCAAAGTGTTTTATTTAGATGATGGTGAAGCTTTCAAAAATGTGGAAAATATTTTTGCCAGCTTTTGAGTAGAAGTATTTGGCTTGGGACCTGGAAGTAGAAAAGGCCTGGACTGGGCAACAGTCTCCTGCTTCAGGACACCTTCAGGGATTGAAGCAGAAGCAGCAGCAGCAGCTAATCAACAAGAAGCTCGCTCCCTTTGTCACATTGGGCTGAACTGCAAGCCCCTTGTTGATTGGATACCATGCCCAATCCCTCAAGTTGCTCATTTAAACTATCCAGTCAGCAGCAAGCAGGAGGCTGCTTGTCAATGACTAGACTGAACCCAAACTAAGCCTGCAGGCCCTCATGGCAGAGAAGCCAGTCTTTTATTCAGATGGGGAAAGCTGTTTTCCTTATATGTCATGTTCTTACAGCTTCACCAGCTTCTAAATAAAAGACTTTGGCTTCTCTGCTACATGGGTTAACCTCTTTTAGAGCTCTTCAAACAATAAGTACAGTAAAGCCATGGGAAATGGGGTGGGAGAGAAGTAAATGGAATCCAGGATGCTAGCAAAGCAGAGTCTGTGAGAAGTAAATACTTTTTCAGATGACGAAACAGTGCCTCGGAGGGCTGGATCTGGCCCATAGAGGCTCCATTTCAGCCTATAACAGGCTGGGAGAGGCCTTCAGAGGGCAGAACGAAACTTCATAGGGCTGGATCTGGCCCCAGAGGCTCAATTTTGGTCTGCATCTGGCTGAGGGAGGCCCAAGGAAGCCAAACAAGTCTCAGTGAGCCGTACCTAGTCAACAGAGACTCTATTTTGGCCAGCAACAGGTCAGGGGAGACTTCTGGAGGCCCTACACTGCATTTTCACTAGCAGAAGCACTGAGGCCAGTCCTTTGCTATTTACAGGCTGGTCCTGTGGGCTGGATCTAAGCACCATTCAGGCCATTCAAGCCCATGGCCCTAGAGTTTGACACTCCTGCCTTAACCCAACAGTAGGGAATTAGGAGTTTCCTCTGCTCGTTTCTTAAGAACTTGCATAAGAGCAGAACATGAAAAGATGGAACAGTATACAAATACTTGGTTACACAAAGACAAATGAATAGGTAAGACTATTCAAAATTAATTAATTGAAATAAAGGAAGATTTATTAGAGCTAGCTTCGTATGGGTAAGATAAAAGAATTCTGGCAATCGGACCATGCTATATCCAATGCAACAAGTTTATCATTAAGGGTCTGCCTTAACTCCCAAAGTATCAAACATTGTAATAAAGTAAGAAATCCCATGCATTTTATTCTGGCTTTTCTCTACACTTTTCCATTTTATTAGTCCATCCCTGGTATCATTAATACAGTTTCCTGGGTATTCTGATTTTATGAGAATTTATGAGAAGAATAACTTGAATGACAGGTTTTATTAGTTTAACTAGCAAAAGTATTAAATAATAAGCAGGCAAGATAGGACACAATGTGGTTGATTGAAATAGCTAAAAAATATATCACCTCTTACTTCTTTGAACAAATCCCACTAAATATTAATGATTGTATACTTACTTGTTCATTTATTATAAGAAATCAGATGCTTATAGTAGTTAAGGTATGAGTATAACACTAAAGCATAAGATTAAAAATTGTAGAAATCATCAACTTCTTGCCATATTTAAATCATACATATATGAAAAGGTAATTAGACAACCATTTCATACAAGATACAATAATAATTTTGGTTCATTCAACTTTTTTCAGTTTTATTCATCAATCATTAGAAATGCAAATAATTTGTATATTTAATTTTTTTTCAAAGATCAAAAATAGCCTTTTTAAGTAAAATTTAATTTTACTTACATATTTGGAAGTAGTTAAGTCAATATAAAATCCTATCATTATGACAAAATGTATTATTACATAGCTATACATGTAGCTTGGCAATTTGCGGTTGAAAGGAACTTCCTTCCCAGTGACCTATAGTTAATAAAGCAGATTATTTTTGTTATTAAAATGCATTGTCATTGTCATTGTAATTTAAAATGCATTGTCACATATATTTTATTGATATTTTTTTATTAAATTTTTATTCTAGAAAAAACATTTATTTGACATAAAACAGACAAATCAACATATATATATATAAACATATATACATTTTACAGCATTTATTGAGCAATGGTTAAATTTTTTTTCTTTATCATTGACGTGATCTGCCTTGTTACAATAACTCATTCGTTTTTTAAATGTTTTATTTTCTCTATATAGTTTATGATTAAATGCACGTCTTCTGTCATTTCCATAACTTATCCAAATATCAAATATTACTTTTTTTTAACCACTCATACCAAATATTCCATATTTCATAATAGTCACTATCTTGTTTATTTTTTAACAATTTGGTTAGGCTAGCCATCTCAGCGCACTCATGTATTTTTTTAATTACCATATCCTCTAAAGGAATGGAAGACAGTTTCCAGTTTTGTGTGTAGGTTATTCTGGCTGCAGTTATGATGTGCAAAATTAACTATTGATATTTTTTCTCCATGTTTAAATCTATCATACTTAGCAAAAAGGTTTTGGGTTCAAGTTTTAAATTTTGTTTTGTTACATTTAAAATCCAATTTCTAATATTTCTCCAAAACTTCTGAGCACATGGGCAAGTCCACCACATGTAAAAATATGTTCCTTGTGCGTAATTACATTTCCAACAGTTGGGTGGTAGGTTGAGGAACATCTTAGCCAGTCTCGCAAGAGGAATGTGCCAGTGGTGAACCATTTTATATCAGTTTTCTTTATACGAGATTGACATGGTTAATTTGTAATTTGTTTGCCAGAAGTATTCCCACTTATCTAATTCAATACTATGATCCACGTTTTTAGCCCAAATTATCATAGATTCTGTGACTGTTTCTTCTTTTAATTTGTAGTCCATAATAATGATAATGATAATTTTTTTTACCTTTATTGAAAATAACTTTCCCTGAGATATCTTTAACTGATTTATTATTTTAATCAATAGCTATTGTTGTTCTTTTCGTGTCAGAAGCATCAAGGAGTTTCTGGGTTTTGGTGATAATTTTTTATACATTTTATGAGCCTTGCTGGGGGAAGATGGCATCTGCAGAACATCTAATATACATTTTCCTTATAGGCTGTCACCTTAGTTAGTTTCCTATTGTTAGTCCAGAGTTTCTGCCATTTTGCCAGTTCTATGTTATAACCAAAGTTTTTTTTCCAGGCCACCACTGTTTCCTTGACATTCTCTTCCTCTAATTTATATTCTAATAAGTATCTGTACAACATCTAATCAGCTTTTCATTGGTCTCTATCAGCAATTTGTCTAGAATTGTTAATTCTGTACCGATGCCATTTTTCCTATCCTGTGTGCATATCATTTGAATTTGTAGATAGGACCACCACTCTAAATGTATTCCCTGTGAAGTCAATTCTGTTCTAGTTTTCAGTTCTCCTTGCCCGTTCAGTATACTCCTATATTTTCTCCATATTTATCAAATTAGGTGGATTAGTGCTTCTAGTATGGAGAGCCAAATAGGGTTTCCATATAATTTGGGTGTTTAATTTTGTTCCATACTATTAATAGTGCCTCACCTTTTTCACTATTTGAATGTTCATTTCCTTTTGTTCATTTATCATATTCTTGACTAAAATTTTGTTTTTTCCATGTTTATTTTTAACCCTGCTAATTACCAGAATTACCAAATTCTGCCAATTCCTCCATTAGTTTCTTGCCAGATTTTAGCGTTTCCTCTAATATGAATACTGGATCATTCACAAATGCTTGTAGTTTATACTTTTCTTGTATAATTGTCAAGGCTTTAATTTGTTCCTCTTTGTGAATATTTCTTGTCAACACTTCTAATGTTAAAATAAACAGATTCAAATTTTTTAACAACCAGCTCTGAGGGCATGGCTAGGTGGGCATGGCCATGTGACTTGGTGGCCGTGGCTTTTTCTTCTTCTTTTTTTGGCAACATTCCCTCTCCATTTTTTTTGCCTCCTGGGCCTTAAGATAGCCTCTTGGGGGGCATTTTTGCTCCCACACTTCCCTGGGGTCAAGGAAGGCAAAAACAGAGCATGGGTAGGGGAGCAACACTCCCCATGCCCCTTTTTGCCTCCTGGACCTAAGGAAAGCCTCCTGGATGAAGCAGTAAGACAACAAGGGAGATCCTGACACAGTTGATCAAAACAGCTGATTGTTGCTGTTTGTTCCTCGTCAGAGTTGGAGTGGAATCCACGATCATGCATGGTTTTGCCCAAGCTCACTTGCTTGAGGGTCCCAATCGGGACCAGAACCACCCTGGTGGGGTGGTGAAGAAGGTGAAATCGCCTGGAGGGTCAAGGAGGGTCGCAACTCCTCTCCTGACAGGAAGTCCCTCCCAAAGGCAAGCTGCAGTGGTGGTCTTAAAATGGCCACCATGAAGACAAGGAACACTTAGTTTTGTGCTGGAGAAGTACAAAAGAGAAGTAGTGAGCAGAGTGTGAACCAGGCAAAGGACATTGCTTTTGAGGTACCCTGGTACCTCAAAAAATAAAAGGCTATCTTGGAGGGAAGTGTGTGGAAGTGGCAACCAGAGAAAGTGAGAAAAAAATTGGATCTTATAAAACTTGGATTGGATTAATTTGGAGAAGAAAATTTAAAGGAAAATACTTTAACACAACAAAGGTTTAGAAATGAAACTGGATACCTATTGAATTATGGGCACTTAAAGGGCACAATTAAATGCTGAAATTGAGTGTGTTGAAAAAAAAAAGAAATAATAGCTAATGATTGAAATTAGCGAACTTAATAAAAATATTATATTCAATAAAGAAAGTTAAAGGTAGAAAGACTCAAGAGTGCCACCTGATGGTACAGGAAAACTTCAGTACATTTTTAAAAGTGTCTGGTCTTCTCAAGAGTTTGGATTTTGGAACTTAAAAGAAAATAAAACTATTGTTATAGAACCATCCGAACAAAGATTCAAGAGTATGGATAGTTGAAAATAAATTCAAAGATATTGGCTGAAATAATATACTGGACTTTGAGATTGAATATATCTATTAAAGAAGAGGATCTTAACTATTAAGGAAGAGAAAAGAAAAGGAAAAAAAAGGAGAAGATCTAATGAAGAAACTATTTGGTGATATAAGATTGGACTTACAAGAGTCAAGATTGGATTTGCAAGGTATAAGGGAAATGATAAACATTAAACTTGAAATGTGTAATTATGTACTACAGAAATTAGAAATGGTGACTTAGCATACTCAAGAATAAAATAAACCAGAGGGGGAGGAGTTCTATAAAGAAGAAGCCAACACTGAAAGACAAAACGAACAACAATTATTTAAGCAGGGGGGGAAAGGAATTAGAATTAAAAATTTGTGGTCTGATGGGAAGATAGAAGGGAGAATGGATAAAGGGAGAGGGAAAAAGCAAAAGAGGGAGAGAGAAAAGTTTAATAACTGAAATGAAAAATGGAGGGATATAAGAATGGGAAAAAAGGGAAGAGAAAGGAACAGAAAACAAAGAGGAATAGGAAACAAACAAGGATGAAAAGAAAGTATATTGCCAAAGAGTGAGAGATAATGCGTGAAAAAAAAAGCATAAGGAAGGAGATTTTGTAAGGTAATATGATGTATAAGAATATATTGAAAATAATATTTTGTAATGTATAGATGATTCATAAGGTGGTTGAGAAAATATAATGTGGAATCTGAGAAAAATATATATATTTGTGTTATATATGATAGATAGAGACATTGATACTAAGGTAAAATGAAGGTGGTTAGCTCGAATTATTAACCAGAGGAAACAATTATATTTACAGATAAGGACTGATAAAATGACAAATGTGACAGAAAAAAGTAATATGAAAAATGACTACAGAAATGAGATGAGAATTTTAGATAATATTGTAAAATAAGATATGAGAATGTATTAATATAACATGAATTGGAATTGGATAAGATAAGCTTAATATTTAATGATAATAAGGATGATACAATATGAAATTAAACAAATATAATGAACTATGGTCATGTTTGTATTGAGATGTGAAACCTGAAACCACAATGCTTGCCAAATGAGAATTTTTTATTTTAAAAAATAAAATAAAAGCAGGGAGAAAATTGAATAATGGGATTACTAGAAATGTTTAAAATGTTTAATTTTGAAAGGTTGAAAATAAGCATTGAAGGATTATGAATTAATGTGAAATATATGCATTGAGAGATATGATTGATATTATTAATTTTTCCCATGCTAAAATGTATGATATATTGATGCCACGCTATTAATGTATTGTTGTGCATATGCAGATTGAAATAAAAAAAAATTCGGGAAAAAAAGAACAGCTGATTGTCAGGAAGGGAATAAGAAATACATTGAGGAGTGACTGGATGGGGGAGAATGCAGTCAGCGATGTTGGGCATTAGCACATGCTCTATAAGGACTGACTGGACAGGGAGAGGAGGAGCAGGTAGAGAAGGGCAGGCCAGGGCCAGCCAGGGGCACGATTTGCTGGTTATCCAAACTGTGCAGAATCTTAACAACCGGTTCTAAAGAACCAGTCCGAACCAGTAGAATCCTACCCCTGAATTAGACAGTGACTTCACTGTTGTCAGGAGATGCCCAGTTGGAGGCTGATTTAATATTCTTATTAATGTGCCCACCAAAGTATTTATTTACTTGCATTTGCACATTTTGAACTGTTATGTAGGCAGGAGCTAGAACAAATGGTGAAAGTTCAACCCCTTGCATAGCAACAGTCAGGTCTTGAACATAGACTTTAAGATTCTTATCCCAGTTTGTTTGCAAATACACAGGGCTATAGTATCAAGAAATTGCTTAAAAGACATTAATACTTACTTCAGGAATGTCTTCAATAAGGCCAAGTCTTGGCTTGCCTGGTGCCCATCCTGGTCCCTTGATTATAACTGAAAGCTTATTGACAAATCCAGGTGTGGTCCAAAATATGTTCCATATATAAACACAATGATGAAACTGTAAAAATGGAAAACATCCAGGTTTATATTGCTCAAAATTAACGAGAATACAAAGCAACAGAGAAGCTTTCATTACTTATTGTTATAAACAAAATATTTGAATATAGATTGTAACAAAGCTTTGCTTGAGTTTTTGTGAGAAGATAAACAGTCTAAATATCCATTGGCAATTTTTGTGTCCCATCCTGTTCCATTGGAATGCAGAAATTCATCTCCTGCAGCACTCTGCTGGCTGAAAATGGGGTGAAAACAGGCTAAAAAAGGCTCAAAACAGTCTGAAAACAGCTGAACATACCAAAAAACATGCCCAAGAGGCCCAAAACCAGCCAAAAAACAGCCAAATAACAGACTGCAAAATGGGCTGAAACCAGGCAAAAATGGGCCCAAAACAAACTGAAAAATAGGCTGAAAAACAGGCCGAAAACAGCTGAAAAGGGGGCAATGCAGCAAAGTGCTGCAGTGGTCATAGAGGGTGAAAATGAGTTGAGGAGATATGTGTGGATCCCCATGCCCCATTTTGGCCAGCAGAGTGCTGCAAAAGGCATCCGTCCCATTCACCCCCGCTGCTGATCTGCATAAGAGAACTACAATGCCCTCAAAGAAACCCAGTTTGACACCTCTGTTCTAAGCCATAGGAAGCCATTATGCTTGAACATGATCACCATCCTTGGGGAAAAAATGAAAGAGTTTGATCTAGATCTTTTATTAAAACATAAAAATAGTGTAGGCAAATTTAATAATAAGGTTTACCTGAACTTTTAATGATTCAAAAGTATTTATGGGGTGTGTTAGACCATACACAACTTTATCTTTTTCTGCAGCAAAGGTCCCTAGATGGAATATAAACACAATGTTTTGAACATAAATTAAAAAAAATATTATTATTTTTTCATTTCATTCATGCATAGATATGTTCCCCATTCCATTCCCTGGGTGGCTTATAAAATCAAATAAAATAACCTTAAAACTAGAAAGCCATAACACTGAACCAAAACAGGTTGACATATACAATAAATTAATCATCTACTTGCTACATAGTCAGCTTAAAAATTGCCTAATAAACTCAGTACACTCACAGAAAAACAACAGTCTTCTTACTGTTCTAGTTTGTTTCCATAAATCTGCCTCCTAAATCTATGGGGTGAGGATGAGGAGAAGGATAATAGAAATCATACTCTGCCACATTGTATAAGTTAGGAAGCTTTAATCAGGGAAGATCATTCTGCAAAGGGCTTGATGTTGGTTCTCACACTGATAATAAAAAAATAAGACAGAAACAATCTGACCATTAATAAATATTCTGTTAGCTTGGATGGGATAAAAAGTGTTAGAAGTCTTGAACCATATCTTTATCACTTGGCCCACTTCTTGAGGGCAACCAGAAATTCCTTTTGTTTCACTTTTTCTTTTTTCAATATGTATGACTTATTATTTACTCTTGAATTTTGTTATTAAGTTATCTAAGTGGTTACAGTCCTATTTCCAGGTGAATCCTAACACCTTGTAAACTATTACATTATATTTAATTATACCCAGAAACCTGAAAAAAAGAACTTCTGTAATTTCTGATTCTACTAACCCTTGTTGTGTTATCAAGCAAGATCAGCATTCAGAAATATTTAAGTAATCTTCAAAGACAGTCCAAGAAAGAGCATTTTATAGCAATCTTAACATAAGGTAATGACAAAAGTGACTTACCAAAAATTCTGTCCCAAATAATTAATGTACCGCCATAGTTTTTATCAATACAGTATAGATTTCTGCCTAAAGAGAAAAAAAAATGAAGCATTTTTTCCATTGCGTTTGAACAATATATTAAGCTGAAACCACATTAACACAAATGAGAAAAGATAGTCATTATTATTACTTAAAGGCTGAATACTTTTAATTAAGCATTATTAACCTAATTTACATCAAGGCCATCACTTATAATTATTTCGTAGTATCTTCTCTCTCTATCTCTCTCTGTGTCTGTCTGTCTGTCTGTCCATCCATCCGTCCATCCGTCCCTGTGTGTTTGTGTGTGTGTGTGTAAAAGTAAAATATCTGATATATATGGACAGACAGACAGAAATATAACCATGTAATATATCCATAAGTAACCAGTGTCTAATTTAGAAATAAGATCCCATGACATTTGTAAGATTTTACACTACTTTAAAATTCATCAGCCAAAAGATATTGCAAAAGAGAATTCTATCTAATTTCTCACATTGAATAATATCTAACAATAAATACACTATTATAGTTTCATAAGATCCAGTATTGCCTACCATGATGAACTCTGTGATGACTAGGAGTATTGAGAATAAACTCCAAGGGACCAAGATTTTCAATGACCTTTGAAAAAAAACAATAAAACATGCAGTATAATTACAATGTATTGGAACTCAATAAAATAATAGCAGATGCTGCAACAGAAAAAAAACAAAGGGTAAGAAAACTGTTTAACAAATTTTTAGTTAATTCAAAAAATTCAGTCAGTTTTCATGAGATCGACATTTCTACAGTGTGTAAATAATTCACCAACAATAACAATTCAGAATGACCTCTCATTTTTTGTAAGATATGCTATTATTTTGATTATGTGCAATTAAGTTGTTCTTCATTATAATTTTATCATAATCTTTTCTGAAGAAATCCCAGAGAATATTTGTTGAATTCTATTTTTAAAACATTATCATGTAAACTTCAAGTTATACCATGTATAATTTATATATCTGTTTAGATCATTGCATGTTTGAGCAGATACCTGAACTTGCATCTCCTTACTTTTGGTTTTTAGTCATTATGTTTTTCAACACTTCTGTAAATGTAGAATTTATGAACTCACATACAGTAAAAAAAAAAAAAGGTTAATAAATTGAGAACACTTGCAAGAAAAAATATAAATTTGTACATTCAGTTATTCATGGCAATATTTATTGATCTCAAACTATTATTTCAATGCAGTGAAATGACATATGTTTATACTGTATTTCTTGCTCTTTTTCCAAATATAAAGTGGATATAATTTCAAATTATACTTTTCTGACTAAGTAAGAAAACTATAACCTAAAAGTATTTTAATTATGATCACATATTTATCTAAGTTTTATTTCTACAGAGCAGATATTTGGATAATTATTTCTATTTCTAATATTCAAAACTCAAGGACAACAGAAATGTTTGCTTTTGAATATTGTCCCAAAATAACTTCAAGCTCCCCAAATTATCTTAGATTGGAACAAAAATCTTCACATTTCAAATTAATTATATTTTCTTCAAGCATTATTGTTTTAAGAAGGATTAATCCTGTACATTCTTTCTTGGGAAAAGGCCTCATTCAAATAATAGGTACTTGCTTTTTAAATAAAAACTTAACTGGATTCTACTTATTTTAAAAGTAGAGAAAGATTCTCCATGAATTGAGGTTCATAAAATGAAAAATCAGCAGTTTATCTAAAATACCGCACTAACTTTGCTTTACTAAGTTTCAGTTTGTTTTTAAGATAAACACTGAAATGCTTTAGTAAAAATATACTATGTTTAAACTTTCAACAGAAGTATTATAGACCAATTCATACTTTTTGGCTTTGCTTAGAAGTGGCTTAGGGCTGTACTTTTGATCAAAGTAGACACTTTTTATTTTTTAAAATCCCTGCGAACAGCCTTGCTTATGATATGGATACTTTGAAGGGTTTGATTTTAACCTCTGGCCCACATCTCTAGCACAGCAGTGGGCTACAGTTCAAATCACAGAACAAAACACTGATGTTATTCACCCACAAGAAAGAGTTGCAATAAGGGTAGGAAGACAAGCTATGTAAGTTGACTATCTTACGCTTAAGCTATTCTCATCACCCAAGTGGACCAAAAATATTGTTTTATAAAAAGTGCTATAAAAAGATTCACAAACAAGTCATGAAATGGGAAGAATAACTATATTGCTTAAAGCAGCTTCTCTTCACACAAGTTGTAATATTATTCAGTTAGCCCTGAATGAAAGGAATAAAGGTAATTCTGGAATCACACATTTATTTATTTATTTATTTAATTTATTTGGTTTGTCAATTGCTTACAATAGGTATAAATAAAAACATAGTTATGAATACATAGATACATATAAGAAAAAATAAAATTAAAAGAAACAATAGGACAGGGATGGTAAGCACATTGGTGCGCTTATGCATGCCCCCTACAGATCTCTTAGGAAAGGGGTGAGGTCAATAGTAGACAGTCTAAGGTTAAAGTTTTTGAGGTTTGGGGAAGAAACCACAGTCAGGTAGAGTATTCCAGACATTGGCGATTGTTGCTGAAGTCGTATTTCCTGCAATCACGTTTGGTGCGATTAACCTTGAGTTTGTATCTATTGCTTGCTCTTGTATTGTTGCGGTTGAAGCTGAAGTATTCATTGAAAGGTAGGACATTGTAATGTATGATTTTATATACTATACTTAGATCGGACTGAAGGCAGCGTAGTTCTAGGTTTTCTAGGTCTAGAATTTCGAGTCTGGTGGCATAAGGTATTCTGCAACGTGTAGAGGAGTGGAGAACTCTTCTTGTGAAATATTTCTTGACTGTCTTAACTGTGTTAATATCAGATACGTAATGTGAGTTGACTCACATTACTCACAGGTAACTGAAGCCAAGGTAGATAGTGTTGATCTTTTTTTTGGATGATGCTAGTACCTCATAGCCTTGATATATAACCATTAATATTAAATAATTTGTTTCTGTATCTCCTCCAACAATAATTAAACTAATATTTGTATGATTACTTGTTTAGTTTCCATGGGTTATGTTAGAAGTGCAGTAAAGAAATTCAGCATAATCATTTGACCCTGGAATTTTAAAATATTTATGAATTTCTTATTGACTAGTATAAATAAGAAATACTACTGCAACTGCTGCTGTATTTAAACAAATCACCATTCAGTTTTTATATCTTGCAGATACAATCTAAAGTTCCGCAGTCCTGAAAACTTTGGGATGTGGCTTCAGAAACTTCCAAATACTGTTACATATTTTTGGTTTGAGATTATCACAAGCAAAAAATATTAAGACAAGCAATATCTTAATAATTGTATTTCATTTTAATAACATTTAAATTTAGTGATTGTTTTCACTACATTGTTTTCAGAATATAGCTCTAAATTTTTCTTGGCATATTTGTCAAGTATAACTCAACATTTGTCTCAAGAAAAGCAAGCATCTGGTCTGTTAAAAATTTCATATCCTTGTTGCCTCGTTCATTTATCTGTCTTAATCTGTGCTGTTATACACTGTATATGTTATTCATATATGCGTATATATAATTTATATCCATATAAACACATGTGTTTACTTTATATAAATAATAAAGTGATCTACCATAGTGAGAAATAAATTGATTCCTTTGCAAACTTTAGGGGCTTATTTTGCAGAATTTCTTGCAACAATTATATAAGTCAGTTTGTGACCTTAAGCTTGGCTGAATCCTTAGGAACTTTTTTTCCTGTTAGTACTGCAAGGCATTCAATGTAATTTTTGTTTAAATAATTAAAAAAAAATTGATGAGATCCATTTTCCACCTATGAATCAAAGCCTTATATCATTACTGCACACAAATCTTTATTTAATTCAGGGTTCACCAACCTTTTGAAGCTCCGGGACCACCAAACTTATAATTTTAAATCCCGCAGACCAGAGACCCTGGGAAAATCCCCAAAATCAATCATTCTTTATTTGGGATCGCATGATACTGTCTCCAGCTCCATTCTCAGAGGGAGAAGGAGAGAGAGACTTTTGGCCTCATGCAAGGAAAACAGCAGAAGCAGCAGAAGTTTTTTTTTCTCTCCCCCATAGTCCACCAGAATGGCGCAACCTCTTGGAGCAGGATGCCTTGCAGGATCCCAAAGACTCATTTCTGGTGGAGTTTGGGGAGAGAAAGAAAGATTTTTGCTGCTTTCCTTGCATGCAGCCAAAAGCATAAGAAGAAAGAAGTGGAAAGAACCAGCCTGGTGGCCAGGCCAGGCGCATGGGGCAAGTTCCCCCCCTCTGCCCTTTCCCCCCTCCCCTCACTACCTCATGTTGTTTGCAATACAAGCAAAGCAAGCCTTGTTTTCCCATGGACCATGTGGGCAGTGCAGCCTTGTGATCCTGCACAGCCTAGATTAATTGCTTTGGGGGGGGTGCTTTGGGAGTGACATATCTCTACAGATCACCAAAATTTTCTTGTGGACCACCAGTGGTCCTCGGCCCACTGGTTGGCAACCATTGATTTAATCCATTTTGTAAAATACAGCAGTAAATACAGCAATGTTGGTCTAGCAATAACACATGACCCTTCTAATGTTTTGCATATTTTCTTCCTGGTGAACTCAATGTAATATGAGAAACCATGAGCTTCAAAACAATTTCGTACTGTATATTCCATAGCATCACCATCGCAATATAATTGGATTGTATTAACACTGTAATATTAATCTACATATAACAGTGGTTCTCATTGAAAAAGGCCATGATATTGGGAAAATTTGAAGGCAAAAAGAGGAGAGAATGGCAGACAATGACATGGTTAGAGAGTATCATTGGTGCAGTGGATGTCAATGACTCCAGGAGAAAATAGAAGACAGGGATGGGGAAGGATAGTGTCCATGAAGGTCACAAAAGGCTTGACATGGCTTGTCAACTGAACAACAAAAACTGCACACCACAGGCCCTGTAGTGCCATAGTAAACTCACAGGGATTCCATAGTATATTTTACTATTTAATAAATAGAACTGTTAGTAAGTCTGCTTCTGTGCTCAGGACATTACCGCATATAGTTTGTGAACCATGAAAGTTTAGGAACATTTGCATAGAGCAGGATTGTCAAACTCACGTCATCATGGTGGTGTCATATGATATATCAGGACTTTTTGTTCACTAAACTGGGTGGAAACGGAACCAGCAAGTAACACATCCAGCCTGCAGCTGCAAGTTTGACACCCCTGGCATAGAAAAAACATCCACGCTGCCCTCAATAGTAACTATAGATGTTTAGCACCAACTTTTGAGAAATGTACTGATTTTTTAAAACAACCTTTTATTATATACATAGCTGTAATTATTTTCATGCATTTAAAAATAAAACATAAATATATAAATACACAGAATTTCCTATAACAAACAGCCGATCAAGCTTAGGAGGTAAGCCACTTTATTTATACTGATCAAACTGTTAGATAATGTATTTTTCTTCACATAGTATTATACTGTCCTTTACCAAATTCAGCTTGACTTACACACACTCACACCCTTAGAATATGAATCCATATTTGAGACCATCTGGTGAGGAAACATAAAAATAAAAGCATGGTTTGCTTTTCTACTAAAGTTGTTGTGTTAATTCAAAATAACCCAGCCATGTATTTTTACAGATGGACTTGGTGGCCATACTTGCCATGTGAATGCTCTACAGGGGACCTGGGAACAGCAAAAACCCTAGGATATGCGCTTGTCTGCCTGCTTGCACACTTTGAAATGTTCGGCAAATCCTGATTTATTCATCGCCAAATGTTTTCCTATCTGATTAGGCAGTTTTCTACTTCAGTAAGCATGTAATATGGAGGTAGCCAAATTTCCACACTGAGGAGTGAAACAATAATATTTTTGGTTTGCAAGTAAAAACAAGCTAAAAGAACCAGCCTGTTGGGATCATAAAGGGATTCATGGGGGTTTGAATTCTAATATAACTATATTCTGGGTATGAAGAAGGGAAGATTTAGGATTCAAAATTGTTTAGAAAAGAAACACAAGGTCATATTTGTAATAAATTATCTTAAGGGAAAAGTGCTGGCATCTGGTGGTTGTGGTTGTTTTGTTTCTAAACCCACATTTCTAAACCTATGAGTGCATTTGGCATATAGTGCAACTATTTCACCTATAATGTTTGATAAGAGATTCTGCTTCCTGTTGGAACTCAACTCAGATGGTCCTTAGTATACCTGAATCAAGCAATCTAATTAGGTCACATCTGCCAGGAGCCCTGCATCTTATGATCTCTATGTAAAGACAGTTAGGTTTACAGAAATACATGTAGAGATCTCAAAAGACTGGCTCGGGACTAGGGAACGCTTTCATATACTCAGAACCGCATACATAGAACTTGTTCATATGAATGCACAGAAAAATAACATAATATGTGAATTCTCAGAACATAAGGCTATTCATAACTGACTTATGTCTTAATATGATTCCTGCACTAGTTAATATCTGCATTTAATACAAACCAATTTCAAATTTTAGATTAGATTTAGATTTAGATTTTAAATTACAGTGCAGCTAATGTATGATTATTCAAAGCAAAGCTCACAAAATTTAAAAATAAAAATTTGAGTCGCCATGGTAGAATAGGCAGCAATATTAATTCAATAACTAAATAAATAATTTTTGTACTGGATTATATGTGTGGTTGAAAATTATGACTTTATAACACAATATAGTTTGGGAGGTTCACAAACTAGAGCCAGGTGTCTATGGTATTATAGAAGAATGGCAGTACTCCTATAGCAAATATTACTAAAGCAAAATATTGTACAACTAGGTGCAAAATAACATTTATATATATACAGTGATTGTTAAAATTTTGTTAAATTTTCAATATGTCTGGATAAATCTGATCTAAAATATTATCTGTTTTCCACACAAGTCCTAAAAGTAGTTAAAGAGAATCCAATTAAAAAGATGAATTTAAAACAATATATCTGTCCATTGACAGATATATTTAGGATGATGATCAAAAGCTACATATTTGTGCATGGCAATAAATTTTGAGCATTATCTGTTCATCTAAAGGAAAAATTAGTGTCAGATTTCAATAAATAGGATAACTATATGTAAAATTACTTGTCTATATGCTGACAATATAATTTGATTCTTAAACTGTGTTATTTTCTTAAGAAGACAATGGAAGTTGGATTTCTGAAGTCATGAGTGTAAAAGAGATAATGTAATAAAAGGAATGGCTCTTAAAGATAATCTGAAAATTGCTTCTGATTCAATATACAGTAGCACATAGGGTATCTTTTGACTCTTACATGATCCTTATGTTGACACCATTTTTCTGATCCCCAATTGTCTTCTTAGCCCTATTCAAAATGCATGTAAGAATTAAAGTAAAATAAAATTTATTAAATTAAAACTATTATACCATTAATTCCCACATAATCTTTTCTGAATGCTAAGGTAATCACGTTTTTATGTTTTTTGGGTTGGTCCCACTGTAGACATATTTGAGATCATTGATGAACTTAGCATTCTATATGGCAGTTCTCCTATTATGGAAAATAATTATCAGAAAAGCTGAAACATATTCTTTGTCCAATTAAATCATGACCCTCAGGCCAAGCTTCGAAAGAAATCCAGTTATTTATTAGGAGCTTTATGTCGGCATGGACCAAGTGAAGCCAACTCTGACCTCACTTAATTCATGTTTTGGGTCTGACCCTGTTTCTCCGTTCCCCCCCAGTGTGTTATCAATCATTCCCCAAGGAAGCAATTTAATGGCTCCCTCTGGCCACTGTAGATCTCCTGGAGATAACCTTGATGTTGCTGGTGGAATGTGCTTTGTTTTGACTAAAATGCAAATGCCTCGATGAAGTTGTGTGGCTCGATTCCCCATCCCCCTACCTATGGCAACTCGAGAGCAGGTCAGGAATGCTTCACAAGTTGACATACTTCTTTTCTTCACTACAATTTAGGAAAGAAGGTTTTAAATGTCATTATTTTAGCCACATGTTTTGATGGTCGTGGTGATAGTAGTGTATTTAACAGATGTTAGGCAGATTTTGATCTGTCTCTGTTAAGAGCTGATAAGGAAAAGTATACTATCTATAATATATGTTGTATATAAAAATAAACAATACTTTTAAAATAGCACATGTAATCATTCATGTCCAACAAGTGTAGAAAAATATAAAAACACACTGCCATAAATTCAAGAGAATTTACATCCATATTTTGGCATTTTAAAAATACTTGAAATAAAACTTATTTTTTAAAAAGAAAAATTGACAGTATTTAATACACCAATACACACAAAACTGCAACATTCATGAAGAATCAAGGAAGCCAATGGAAAAATTGATTCATTATTTATAAATGTATTATAAATATGGTTCTATATTTCTTAAAATATTAAGATATTATTTTTTAGTGTTGCAGTTTTAAATATATTATAAAGTGAAAACGTATAGTATTAGCTTATACTTGTTATGGTTTAAAATATTTTTGTTAGTGAGATGGGCAGAATAAATTAAACAAACAATTTTTTATGACAATTTGAACCAAATGCCTGTAGACTTATTATAATATAAGTATATGATGGAGAATAAGAACTAACAATAAGCTTGGGCTTCTTTTCGAATAAGTTATAAAAATAATTTTATAATACAAAAATCAGTTTTAAATAGGTTTTCAAGACATTGATCTAGCTGTTTAGGCATTGTTGAATATCTAAATTACCTCTGTATGTATCCAGAATTGGTAAAGGAGATTAAACTGGACATGAACAGCAAATACTGAAGGTGGAATACAAAGAGCCATCGGGAGGTAAAATATCTAAAAACAAAAAGAATAATGACCAAAATATTCTTTTAAAATTCAAATTTGTCAAGTAAGGAATTTTAGAAGTTAAGCCACAAAACTTCAGCAATCTATTATCCTCTAAATCCAGTGGACAAAAATTTTATTTTTCTAAGCCAAAACCAAGGTGGGGAAGGTTCCATTGTGCAACTCTCTGCATTGTAGGTATAAAATTAGACCATGATATGCCTCAAACAATGTGAACAGAAAGAGCCAGATAACAGAAAACTCTTGGCATCCTATGATAATCTAACCCTGTAAAATATGTTTCTTTGAAATTTAGTAGCAATAAAGAGGAGAAAATGACAAAATGGGTTGCCATGTTTTATTATTTTAAATTTCTTAACTATTTTCCTTGTTGTTCTTTTCATATGGAACACCTTACTAGTCAGAATGATGAATTCCTAAAGGAGTAATACTTTCCATACAACTCATGTGCCTTCTCCTAATTATCATTAAGAAAGAATCTGAAAACTTCCAGGCCAAAACATTACCACATTTATCCAACAAAGGCTTATATAACATTTGTATATTTATATAAAGCATTTTAAGAAAAAATTTTGGAACAGTTATTATCTGGGAAATATAAAATTATGAACTGACAGCATATAGCCTTTTCCAAAGCAACAAGGGAAAATTGTGAGAAGTTTGATTATTTTCCATTTTGGCATCACAAAAAAATTCATTTTTAGCACAATGAAACAAAACAAGCAGCAAAAATACTTTTGCTTCTTTGTTGAGTCCATCTGAAAATAGAAACCAATTACTTCATTGGAGACCACATATTTTCATAATACCCCACAAATTATAATGTTTGGTTTCATTCTGCAATTTCTTATGTAAACATGTCCTGATTCCTGATTCCATAGTTAATAAGCTCTCATATCTTCAAGAACATCTCATTTTAATTAAGAGAAAAATTTCACTGTAATCGACTTGCTTCTTAATCCATTTACGAATTTGTTCCAATTGTCCATGATGCTAAACAGTATAGATAGTTTATTAGATTAGCTATTATATTATCACATTATTGTGATACTTATTTAAATTGTTATAAGTCTATAAGAGTGGCAGTTCAGCAGTGCAAATCCTTAGTGCTGCTCCCGTTACTTGACCCAGTTTCTGCCAACCTAGCAGTTCAAAAGCATGTAAAAATGCAAGTAGAAAAATAGGGACCACCTTTGGTGGGAAGGTAACAGCATTCTGTGCACCTTTGGCATTTAGTCATTCTGGCCACATGACCACGCTCACACATCTGCAGACAGCGCAGGCTCTTCGCCTTTGAAACAGAGATGAGCACCACTTATGAATGACTAGCACATATGTGTGAGGGGAACCTTTTTAAATTACAGATTTTAGGATGAATTTAGTGAAATATATTAAAAAGCAATGACAAATTATAATTTCAATTTAAATGCATTTAAATGCATTTAGAGCATTATGTGAAATAACTCACAATAAAAACAGTAGACAACTACTTTCAAAGAAGTAGGCATAATATAATGTGAGATAGTTTGGAACTCTATTTTAAACTTATTTTCAATGAACCTATTTTCATATTTTCCACTGTTTACTAATAAACTATGACTTGACTTCTTAAATTGTAACTATTCCATTCCAAAGGCTTTGTTACCATGGGTTAGCAAAGCTGATTAGTACTTCTGTGAAAATAGAGTAAACTTTTTCACCCTCTTGTAGCTCTAGTTCAAATTACAGGAATAATGTGAGAAGGAATGGTGATCGATGGCTGTCACAGTAAGATTGCACTCATATTCAGCATGGAGGTCATTGTGTATTTGATCATCTGACAAATTAACTGTCTTAAGGAAGGAAAGAGGCTAAACTGAGCAATAAACAGAGTCACTAATTTTTTTGTCTTTGACATGCACTACATATTGGACATACTTACCCATGATGCAAATTTTTGCAAAATAGATTGCCTTAATGCGGTGAGTAAGTTGTAATGTTCGGAACTATGATGAACTTGATGTCCAGCCCATAAAATATTAATTTCTGCAAAAAAATTAAAATATTTGTGAGCCACGCACTATTATGATGAAATTTAGATTTTTAAACAAAAATTAGCAATAAGCAATGTGTCCTTTCATGTGCACAGAAATTTTGCATTTAGAAATATGCATGATGCTCCAGTCTATGAAAAACATATGTAATCCATTTCCTTGCTCAGTCTTTTTTTTTTTTTTTGCCAGCATCTCTTGCCATATAAATTTTTTGCTTTGTACTATTTAGTTTTTAGTTACTCTATTAACTAACTTTTAGTTACTCTGCTAAGGGAAAGACAGATGAACACACCAGATACCCAAACTCTCTCTATATAATTTATTTCCAGCATTCTAGTCTGTTGTAAAGAATAACAATATATAATTGTTAGAAATTTGTTTATTTTTAACCTGGAAAAAAGCATCTAAAAATAAAACTGTAAAGGAAAAAACAAGCATTTTAACAGAGCTGTATGTTTTATAAGCATATATATGAATTTAAAAGTAAACATGAAATAAAGAAATGTATGACACTTATTTTACTGCAATTTCTTTCACATACTCTTTAAGTTTAGGTAGATTCCAATTCATACATTCCTTTGAAGTTAAATGTTTTATGCTTTACTGCAAAATTTCAGGTATCTTTTTTTCCTATTCAGGAAGACAACCCCGCCCCCCCCCCAAAAAAAAATCACTGCCTTCTTCAATTTATCATATAAAACAAGAATCTTTCATTTATTTATTTTTAAAGGTGCATAAATAGGACCTGTCACAAATTGATTCTCTGATTGAAAAAAATAATTTAATTTAAAGAAGGATTTTACAACAGATTCAAGGCACAGAAATGTGATCTTGTATTATTGGAGGCAACCAATTAATTTGGTCCTGTCAGGTTTTTTTTGTTTGTTTGTTTTGTAACATCTCACAGATGTTTTCACAGGGCTTTTTGCAATTTGTACAGATGGTGCCTTTCTTCAGAAAAAAACAAAACTACAAAAAGACTTGAGACAAGATATTAAGGTAAGGCTGGGTTAAGTATACAGCAACAACATGCACTTGTCCAGATAACTAACCTATTTAATCTTTTCTTAAGATAACAGTATTCCTCAGCAATCCACCAATCTTCCTCAATAATTTCACAAGAAGCCCACATGTGAATGAGTTGCTTAAAATATTGGGATAAACTAGGTTTTCTCAACTGCCAAACAACATTGGCAGGTAAAGATTTTAGAGAGCAATACAAAACTGGCAATTCTTCTCCCACTTTTTATATTTTATTGTTATACCAGACAAATTTCAAGCCTGAAAAGTCCTGTTAAAGTCCACTTGAACTTGTGTTTCTATTTTTTTTTCCATTTGACAGCAACCCTGTACAAAGCCTAGAGGTGCTGATTAAATGTTAATTAACACTTTATGGACACCATTCCTATATTTTCATTCAGGAGAAGGGAAAATAGGTACAAGCTAATCTCTAGTCCAGAAGTTTCCAACCATGGCTGGCTAAGAAATCCTAGAAGTCCATAACCTTAAAGTTGCCAGGTTTGAAAACATGTGCAAGTTGGTCTTTATCTCTCTTTGATACCCAGTCTCAATAGTCACTTATTATTGCTATTTATTTAAAGTAGGTCTAAGATCACTATTTTATATATCTTGTGAATATGTCTTTGGCAAACTCTGCTAAAAAGATGAACTCTTTCGGATTTGACAGCCGTACTGCCTAATAGGTGTGAGAAAGCCTTAAGAACATCACTGAGTGAAGGTGATTGGTGATCTCCAGAAATTGTTGTATTTATGAGGTTTGATGAGTTTAAATAAATGAAAATTGACTAGGCAGGAGCCTCTTTGCAATAATGCAAACATGTCCTTAAATTGGGATACATTTGATATATGATATTCTAAACATTAATACAACAGTATTCTCTATGCCAAAACCACATTGGGAGGATTGTGCTTAATACCAAAATGTAAATGAATGAAACACATTAAGAGATCTTAAGACCAAGTATTGGATGAATTTCAAACTATGTGTAAAGCTAGATATTAACATTGATAACTCAAAAATTATGACCTATTATAGGAAACAACTTAATCATCCATAATTATATGAAGCTTTCACAATACGTACAATAAACCTCCTTCCACTATGATTTAAACCTGGAAAAGAATCCCTAAAATCTACTCTACAGCGATTTTTTAAAAAAAATCATCTTCTGTTCAACTATATAGTATTCTTAAACTTCAATTCATAAGGAAAACAAAATAACTCAATCTACCCTTCCTAATGAGTTCATTAGGGACTATGATATTCATTCAAACTACAATAGTGCATAATAATTTACATTTGAAATACTTCCTAGGAGTATGACAGAAGCTAAACGAGCAAACTAAAAAAAAATCTAAAAAGTGTGGAGGTTAAAGATCTGTCTCTTTAGTTGTTTTAAAAGCATATACTTCCTATCACAAACTGTGTGTAACACAAGCCTCAATTCAATGAGATACAGCTGTACAAATACAATACTGTAACTGAATCTTGCTTTTTTGCTCCCCCTTCATTTTTTTACATTATGAAAAGTCAAGGAAAAGAATCTATGATGATTTTACATTCTACTCTTATTCTACTCTTAAGGTCAAATGATATTCAGAAAGAATTACTACCAAATCCTTTTTATTGCTGAACAATATTCAATTAAACTAGCAAAAACAACAACAAATTATGTTCTTCATTTTAGTGTTTAGTGAAAATTAGTGTTTAAAAAACCCAGTACAAAAAGCTATGCACAGGTGGGACTAAGGTATTTATGAGTTTGCATTCCAACTGCTGTAGTGTTTCCCACTATTTATTACAAACAAATTATTAGTTAAAATAGAAAGCAAAAAATCCTCTAATATATCTTGTTTCAATCAAACAACATATCAATTATTTCATACAATATACATTCTGAAGTGTTGATTGAGTTTGATATGGCTCATTCATAAATAATAAAGAAATCTTTAGAATCAAAGCTAAAAAATTAATTTTGATTTTACTGTACAAATGGCAACCTATTGTGAAAAATTAATGTTTACATTCTGCACATTCATTGGTTGCTTTAAGGGAATTTTCCATCTCAAAACATTGTTTGATACTTAATTACAATATACACCACAGCAGACTTTGCTTTCTACCCCAACTTGAATATAAATATTAGAAGAATATAATTTTTAAATGAGATGAATAAAATACAGCATGATTTTATTTCAGAATCTTTATTACATCCAATCTTTGTTACATCCAAATATTTTCATTACTTTTGAAACAAAAAAATTGCAGAAAATTGTACTATTCATGTTATAACCATGATATCAAACCATCATGTTTACGTTAGAAATTTAAGAATTAAATTGAACACCAAATTGAAATATCTGATCCAACTTTTTTTAATTTTAGGAGACATATTTTTGGAAATGAACAATTAGAATATTTACCTTTCTTTTAATCCTCGCTCATATGATATGGTATCATTTTCCATAGACTTTTCTTGGAAAATTATGTTATAAAGGTAGTCCTTGACTTACAACCAGAAATGAACCCAAAATTTCAATTGCCAAGCAAGACAGTTGTTCAGTATATTTTGCCCCCTTTAACAATCTTTCTTGGCGCAGTTGTTCAATGATTCAGTGCAGTTGTTAAGCTAGTCATGTGATTTTTAGTGAATCTAGTTTCCCCATTTATTTTGCTTGTTAGAATGCAAAAGATGATCATATGATCCTGTGATACTGCAATATTATAAATACAAATCAATGGCCAAATATCCAAATTGCATGATCACAGGTATGGTGCAAGGGCCATTAAATGTCACTAATATAACTTTCCTATAGATTATTGTGAAGAACATAAATGAGAGAACTTAATCCAACTATTAAATTGGCCACACAAAAACTGAAAAGTTAGATGTTTAAGTTAGCTATCAGTGTTGAGACTTAACATGTTGTTGGAGTTTTGAAAGCTGTATGACGCTGCTGAATCTATTCAACACTTAGCTGGTTGTAACTAGGAGAGTCTTTCAATTGGTCCTATGTTATTAGAATAGTCTAGACAGATACATCATGTTGCTGCCAGGTTTTGACTTTCATTCCTACCAAGTGATTAGACGATTACCTCAAATGTAACTGTTACTTGCTGCTTTGCTCATTTTATTTGCTGTTTTATTGCTTATTTTTACATTTTTATTACTATACATTATTTTAGAAATGTTAGATCAAGAAGTAATTCATATGTGTGGAAAAAAATCACCCTATATTGCTGTAATCATTTTTAAATACTTTTTTTCTCTCTCCCATATGGCTTTCTCCCATATTCATCCTAAGGTCTAAATACAAAATATTGGCATTGACATAATTGGCTTTAAACAAACTTGTTTAATATTAAAAGGCATGGGGAGATGGATAGAAAGAAAGTGAGGTAGATATAAAATGCTTTTTGGGGAAACAAAACTGGGAAATTTACCGCTTCAATCTAACTTCTTTTTTTCATTCAATCTTATTTATTTCATTCAAAAATTAAAATCTTTGTGTGGTCTGTCAAAGATTCAAGGAATGGGCAAGCTAGTATCAAATAAGAAATCAGGGAAATGTTCCCAGGATATACATGCCAAGAATGAGTGCTAAACCTGTCTTTAAAATATAAATGCCAAATTGAAATATCCTGCCTGGTTTTCTGCCATATCATTTAAGAAGGATAGCAATCCTTCCTACAGATAATATCCACAAAAGTTATAACAATCCAAACAACCAATCTGATGCAATTTAGATAGAAAGTTCCACTGAGTCTATCCAGAAAAAATATAGGCAATCACACCACACCCACAAAAAGAATCCCAAGGTAGCTATATACCACTGTACCTCAAACAGTATATTTTGTTCTTATTATCTGAACAAAACAAAAACAACCAATTCTTTATTTTGGTCCCTTATCACTTTTACAATCTAAGACATAGAAATAACTTTAATAAAACAAAATGGAATGAAAAGGTAAAGTGAAAGTGGTCAGCACAGGCAAAACTTTCTTAGTCAGGTAAAACATTGGTAAAGCCACACTTGGAATACTGTATCGAGTTTTGGTCATCACAATACCCCAAAAAATCGAGATCCTAGAAAGAATGCAGACAAGAGTAATGAAAATAACTATGGGACAGAAACTAAGGTTTTATGATGAACAATCGCAAGAACTGAGAATGTCTAGTCTAATAGGGATGACATGATAACAAGCCTTCCAATATTTACAATATATTCCTGTCATAGAGAGGAGAGGATCAATATATTCTCCAAAGCATCTGAGAACTTCCAGTTTGTCGGCTTCGCCAGCGGCAGGGTTCCGCGATCCTGCGCGATCCCTGCCGTGCTAGCCGTTTTGGTGCCTCCGATCTGGACGGGTTTGGAGGCTAAGGCTGCCCTGCATAGGCAGCCGAAGATAGGGGGGAGCTGGTGAGGGGTTTGGGGGTGTTACAGACCCCCTCCCCAGCTGGCAAAACTCCCTTTTCTCAAGGCGGTCAAGCGGCAGTCTGTAATGGCCGCCACAAAGAAGCCGGCAGCTGGGTAAGACTGAGAAGAAGGAAGAGGGGAGAAAGTTTTCAAGAGAAAGTTTTTCGGCTGATCCAGGACTTTAAGAGGCGTTTAATCCTGCGAACTATGACTTTTTGAAAAATACTTGGTTTCCAGAGGAGGATTTCAAGTGGCAAAATTGAGGTGCTGAAAGGAAAGTTTACCCTCCTTCCCTATGGAATCAACAAATGGCCATTGAGAAACCTGTTGTTTTTTATAAAAGGTAAAAACTTGGCTTCTTGTTATAAGTGAGAAGGGACAGGATAAAAAAAATATATATTAAGATTTTGCTGGAGGAGATGCCTTGAAGATCTTAAGACTAGAAATTGGTTGGAACAAGGCTGTAAAATACAGATTGGGCTTTTTTTCTTTTCCCTTTTACTGATACCACCCCAGGAAGAGAAAGTGAGAACTTTGTGCGTTGTTTGGACTGATTGATGTCTCTGGGACCTTGAGGAATTGTTTTAACTTTTGAAACATTTTGCTCTAAGAAGAACAAAGAATGGCTTTATCTGAGGATGAACTTAGAAAGGAATATCAAGAAAGTAAGGAGGCTGTGAAAGAAGCTTTCCTTTCTTTAGAAATGGCGCTTGCTATTTATCAGCAAACACAACAACAGATGGAAGAAATAGAAGGAAAAGAAGAAGAAGAAGACGCCATCTTTAGTGAATCTAAAAAGTTAACTAAGAGAGAAAGGAGAAAGAAAGGAAGAAAAATGAAGGATTTAAGACTTAAAAAAACACTTAAGAAAGGAAAAAATAAGATGCAAAACCAACTCAATGTTACTGAGCAAAAGGAGAAAGGATTACAACAGAGAGGGAAAGCTAAAAAGGCGGAGGTTAGTAGAGGGGGGGTAAAAAGGCCAGGGGGGATAAGAAAGGGAGGGAAAAGCCACAAAGGTATGAAACAAGATGGGAAAAAAGGATTTTTTTTTAGGGATAAAGGGTAAGGTATAATTTCTTTAAAAATGAAGATTCTGCAAGGTACATAAGATGGTATTATGTATTAGAAATAGAAAACTAGAATGTTGTAAGAATTAATAAAAGATTAAAATATTGAAATGTTTAGTAATGATAGATTTTAAAATTTAATAAAATTGTAGCACTTGTTTTTTGAAATAGACAATCGGAATGTTATAAGATTTAATATTTAGATTTATTATCTAATTATATTAATTATTATGAATTTATTATTTTTTCTCTTTAAAGGTTAGTAGGTAGAATGAACTAAGCAGAATCAGATTGGGTATCAGGTGTTATTTTAAATATTAATTTAGGGGGAGGATAGAAAGGCATCATACTCTGATTAGTGATTTCAGGAGAAATTCTTTTTTTTTTTTTTTACTATAGGGAATGAGGTAAATGGATAATCTGGAAAGAATGGGCAAAAAATACAAATATAATGATTTAAATTAAAATGAATTAAATAAAATAGAAATAAGAAGAACGAAAAACGGGGAGAAGTTATATAGAAGATATAGAATGGTAAAACAGATAGGTAATGGTATACAAGATGAGCATGAATTTAATTGAAGTCCATACAAAGAGAGATAATCTGGGGCCAAACTACTTTCTTAAAAGAAGTTTTATATTTTTGTGTTTTGTGTGTCTATGTTTTGTTTGAGAATTAATAAAATCTTGGAGGAATGTTGGATGAGAATAATGGTAATCAAGTCAGAGAGGAATGAAGATGATGATTATAAACTGGATAAATATAGAAAATAATAATAATAACAATGAAATTGAATACGAAAAGAGAAATAATGAGAAATTTGTTAAGAGATATTTATATGTTTATATTGAAATGGTGTAAAACAGAATTATGTTGCATAAAATAATATTTTACTTGACTTGTAAAATTAATAATGGAAAGAGGTTTTATGTATTTAATGGTTAATGATGGTTTGTTTGTCTTTAAAATAAATAAAATTTGTTTAATATATATACATATATATTCTCCAAAGCATCTGAGGCCAGGCCAGGAAGCAACAGACGAAAACTTAACAAAGAAAGATGCAACCTAGAATTAAGAAGACATTTTCAGTTTTAAATACATTACATTTTAAACCAATGTATGTAATCTATACTTCTGCAATTCCTCTGTACTAGAATTACTAATTATTAAAGCTTTAATTCTGTATGTATAAAATTAAGCTTGGATTTATGACCATAATTAAGCCTAGAGTTACAGTTGTAAATTATTATGTTCATACAGAAGTCAACAATACCTGAATCTTCAGGTTCTAATTGGGAAAATATATTAGTAATCAAGTTTTTAAGCTTATCTAATTCATTTTGGAAAGTAAGAAAATGGGAATTCTGTCTTCTCTGATCCTCCAAATCTGCACTGTCCTTTCTATGCCATTCTTAGAATCTGAAATACCAACACTTTGACAAATCACTCAAATATATTCTGTACTGATCTACCAAACTCCTTAAATGTGGGACCCTTCTATTCTAAAAGCCCTTCATTAGCCGAATTTTCAAGTACTATTTTTGTTTTGCTTTTCTTCACAGAGAAAAGTTGGTAAATCATTTCTTGACTGATACTTCATTCATCTGTTCATTAAGTAATTGTGTGAATTATTGGTTTTTTTTTTCAGTATTATTACACCTAGCATTTGATTTTGTTATATTGAAAAGGTAGAAATATCAACTGGCAACTAAAGTGGAGAAGTGTAAATTCTGTGCCATTAAACATCCAAAACTACAAAGTTTTCTCTTCCTTATTTACTGTTCAGGTCAAATCAAATTTATCAAAAATCAAATTTAGGCATCAGGAAAATTGCCTTTAGGAAAGCAGATTAAAAATACCAAAACTTATTGGCAATCTTTTCGAGAACCCCTGAAATTTTGCTACTTAACATTTATGCTATTTTTGCTATTTGGTGGCCTACAAAGTTTGAAAAATTAAGATTACAATTAATTAGAAAGAAATAAAATTTTCTACAATCCTCTGAGCTATAACTAAAGCTTTATCAAATCACAAGGACGAATGCTGGAAAACCAGAAACTTGCATATATAGAAACACAAATCTTCTAGTGCAATTCTCAACTATGCTTCGTTTACTTGCCTATTTTATATGACTTTGTACATACAGTGAAGCCTGCGTTTGAAGAATCAAAGTGTTCATATTTTTGAAGTGCAAACATTTAAAACTTTAAACTAAAGTTTTTTTAAAAAAAAAAAAAAAAAAAACAACCCTGAAATTCCAAAGAGAATATATTTTCTTTGGAAGGATCTGAAGAGGAAACTACTGGAATGAGAATGAAATAAGAAAATTCTCCTTTTGTTCTTTTTTTTTTTTTTAAGAGTTCTTATTTTTCTCTGTACTGGGCTGTCTTTTTAAAGATTGATGTTTGGTGTCACTTCTAGGAAGTGCAGACTGTTCGGCTTCATTGCAATCTATGTCCTCATCCCCTTTCTCTGTTGGATACCACATACTTTGGCAGCCGATATTCAGATGGGAAGTGCTTTTAATGGCAAGAATAGTTGCCAGTGAAACCTTTTCCCACAACATCCAAAATTCTGAATATGCATATATTAAAGAAACAGAAAGACAGTTACACCAAGAGGAAAACCACTGTGATTAATGCAGTTGAATGCAAATCAAGAGAGACAGAGAAATAAAAAGCAGCCCAATTGTATTTCATTCTTAATGTCATAACAAGGTTTCAAAGAACTACATACAACTAATTCCACATCCAGAATATCGAGGAACATCTTCAAACCTGATGACAAACTGCATTCAAAATGAAAGGGATTTGTGAAAGCAGACTGCATTGTATTGTGACATAAAAGCCAGAAGTTAGGAGAAGTAGAAAAGAAAATAATAATAAAAACCCACTGGGAATGTGAAGTCCATGAGGAACTTAAAGTACTGTAGCTCTGTGGATTCTGTCTTATGCATTTAAAGTGGCCCTGCATAGAAGTAAGAGTTTTTATTGACCAATTTTCTTCCAGAAAAATTTCACTCCAAAAGCATGTGCAAAAAAAGGAAGTTTTATTATATATTTTTTCTTCTAACCCTCACCATAGGATAAAAGGAAAGTAATTTGCTTTTTATACAGCAAACAGCTAAAAAAGGCAGATTGTTTAGTGTGTGCCAGTTTCCTTTAAATAAAGCAGCTTAGCCTGAAATTTGCTGTTAATGATCTAGATAATCAGTATGCAAAGTATATTCCTCACTTTGAAAAGAAAACTCTATTCTTTCTAAAAAAAATTGATATAGGATGACTTATCAGGATAATACTGTAAATTATGTTTACTTTTCTGTAACCCAACTTGATGCCAGTAATGTTTGTTGCACTATTACATATAAAAGTAATAACTTTTCCAAGCTATCTAAGGCAGACTAGAGCAATTATCAATAAAAATCATAATAATTTAATTATCTAAAGAATAATGGCCTTAAAAACAATGTTTTCTATAATAGATTTTGTTGTGTTGCAGGCGGATACAGGAGGCAGACACGGATCTAAAGGCTAACATTGCTTTATTTGAAGCATAACAGGTTGCCGCGGCTGCCCGGCTGGGCTGGCAGCCAGCTGGCGGCAGCAGCTGATGCCGTTTGACAGCTCCTTTTATAGCTGGCTGTCAAACGGCATCAACCAATGGGAACAGTTGGTGCTCCCGCCAGGAATGCGGACCAGATTGAAGTCTGCAGTTAGTCAGGGACACCACACCCCTTTCCCCTAACTAAGAGCATGTGCGGCCCTACCTTTTGGGGATTCATGGTATAGAAAAGGAATTAGCTGCTGTTTTTGCGCACCTGGCCTGAGAAGGAGACCCTGATAATCTTGGTGAGTAACCATGCCTTGGTGACCTTCAGCATGTGGTGGAATAGGGGTCCCAGAACCCCAAGGGCTGTGGGCCAGTACTGGGCAGTTGCTTGTTTGGAACTGAGCTGCAGAAATGGCAGGCACGCCTTGTTTGGGTGAGCAGGGTGCGAGTTCAGCTGTGGCTTGCATAAAGGGAGATACATACAGCACTCGGCCATATAGAACCCGTCTCCTCTTCCTCCCCCTCCCATAAGGCAGAAGGCGGGGGACCGCTGAGCTAGGGAATTGACTACGAAGATCAAGTCCTAAGGGCCAAAAGAGGACCAGGCACATCGTGCTTCCTTGGCCCCCTTAGGATGGGACAATCCAACCTCCCACCTACCCAGCTTTTCACCCCCCTGGGAGAGTACCGCCGCTGCCAAGGAATGCTAGCCCAGGTGGGAAGGACCCTGAAGGTGGGTGCGTGGAAGGACCCTAATGGTGGGTGCGCACCTCCTTATTCAGCACCTGACACCCACCAACCCCTACATACAGGACCCCTTCCCCCAGAGTCACTTGGAAGGGGGGCAGAGAGGCCCCTTCCCCCAGAATCACTTGAAAAGGGGGGGCAGAGAGACCCCTTCCCCCAGAGTCACTTGGAAGGGGGGGCAGAGAGACCCCTTCCCCCAGAATCACTTGGAAAAGGGGGGCAGAGAGACCCCTTCCCCCAGAGTCACTTGTCTGGAACGGTAGACCGGGTACAGCGGGGAAACCTCGGTGCAGCTGAGTAGACCTGGTAGAGCAGGGAACCTTTGCCGTGGCTGAGTAGACCTGGTAGAGCAGGAAACCTTTGGTGTGGCTGAGTAGACCTGGTAGAGCAGGGAACCTTTGCCGTGGCTGAGTAGACCTGGTGCGGACAGGTCGGCTCACTGGTAGACCGGCTGCGAGTAGATCAGCTGCGGTAGACCGGTTGCGAGTAGATCAGCTGCGGTAGACCGGCTGCGAGTAGATCAGCTGGGGTAGACCGGCTGCAAGTAGATCAGCCGCGGTAGACCGGCTGCAAGTAGATCAGCCACGGTAGACCGGCTGTGTCCCGGCTTTCGGAAACACCTGTCAGTGACGTTTGTTCCTCAGCTAGGGAGGCTTTTGGACCTCTGCACTCTCGGTAGCGCAGGGTGCCTTTCAGACGACGACTGATCCTCGGCTAGGGAGGCTTTAGACTTTTGCGCTCTCGGTAGCGCCGGTGGGGGTGCCTTTCGGGCGACGTCTGTTTCCTTGGCTTGGGAGGCTTTAGACTTTTGCGCTCTTGGTAGCGCCAGCGGGGGTGCCTTTTCGGGCGACGTCTGTTTCCTCAGCTTGGGAGGCTTTAGACTTGCCTTTCTCCTCAGGGAGGCTTCGATTTTCGCGCCCTCAAAAGGGCGCTCTTAGTAGCACCAGCGGGGGTGTGCCTTTCTCCTCAGTCAGGGAGGCTTTTTTAACTTGGCGCGTGCAGAGATTGTCTGCGGTTCCTGACATTCAGCTCTTAGCGGCTTCGGCTCTTTTAATCAGTGACTTGCTCAGGTTGTTTAGTCCGGTTGCCTCTCGTTGTGAATCCCACCTTCGTCGCCAGTGTTGTGTTGCAGGCGGACACATGAGGCAAACACGGATCTAAAGGCTAACATTGTTTTATTTGAAGCATAACAGGTTGCCGCGGCTGCCCCGCTGGGCTGGCAGCCAGCTGGCGGCAGCAGCTGATGCCGTTTGACAGCTCCTTTTATAGCCGGCTGTCAAACGGCATCAACCAATGGGAACAGTTGGTGCTCCCGCCAGGAATGCGGACCAGATTGAAGATTGCAGTTAGCCAGGGACACCACAGATTTATATAACAAAAATGATATAATCAAATCCAGTTCTGGAAGACAAATTGGCAAAATGTTCACCATTTCCAAAGTTTTCTTTATTTTTTTTATAAGGCTGGCATTTTTGGCAAATAAATTTGGAACTGATTTCCAAATGTGACAAGATATTAGTGGAAAGGAAATTTATGCTCTCTTCAAAGAAACACCAGAAAATAATTGAGATGTGGTATGCACCAGATTGAGAGCCAATCTCCACTTAATTACATTTGACCATCCCATTAGATGTGTGCTACACATCCTGTCTACAAAGAATTTACATCTGACTCAATCTTGGATTTGGTTTTTCTCTGCATAACTCCCATCCTGTAAGCCATCATTAACTCCAATGTAAGACTAGCCCTTTCCTTAACATGATGCAATGGATGGATGGATGGATGGATGGATGAATGGACAGAGAGACGACAGACAGATAGGAGGTATGCATATTCTAGAGGCAGGGAGCCTTTAGAATAACTCTTTGTCCTGTGATGGAGATTATCTTGTTAGTGGAAAGGAATTTATGTTCTTAATTATTATGTAAATGACATAAATTGCACTAGGAATATAGTTTTATACTAATGATACTTGAGAGTATCCATTATACTAATGGATACTTGAGAGTTATCTTATTCTCCCAAATGGTCCATTAAAATGAGATTATAGTCTAAGCATATCTGCTGTAAGCATATCTGGGAAAGGAAATTTATGGGGTTTGTTATTTTGCTAGGAGTGGTGGGTTAAGGCATTGGCTCCTAAATTTGGGAACTCATTTCCAAAAGTGTTAAGATGTTATTTTTTAATTAACTTATTTGCTTTTCTTGGATACATTCTACATTTTTGTTACATTGATTTTAAACTGGAAGATGCCTTGAGCGTTCTTTTTGAGAGGGAAATATATACTGTCAGTACATAGTATTTTTTTTTAAAAAGGATGTTTATTATTTTATAACTAAATACTATTATTTATTTTATTATAAATAAAATGTTATAAAATGTTATAAAAATGAGAGGGAAGAAATAAAGGAAATAATATACTAGTTATTTGGTGGAGTAGGAAATGTTTTTTTCTTTAGGGAGAGATTAAGAAATATTCAGTTTTAAATATAGTTTTTTTACATTCACACAAAGGAGTGTTCGCATTTTCTTTTCCCATTTTTTATGTTTTTCCTCCACATCTATAATTCTTGATTTTGTTTTTCCTCTGGTCAGTCTTTTTTTTCCTGCCAGCTGCAAAAAGTTACAATAAATTTACCTGTGGACTTTTTTCTGTTTCAAATGACAAAAGATCAGTATTTTGAACTCTACACAGGGCATCTCTCATACCCCAGTAGACCATTTTACACAAACGTGCACTTTTCCTAATCCTTTTCATCCTGTACCCTCTAACACTCCCTTGATGTGCTGCAATTGCACTCCCATCCCTGCCTCTAAACCACTACTTGTACATCATTCTTGGCCCTTGCTGACCCTTTCACACAATCTCCCCAGCCCTCCCAGCATGTCCCTCGTGCTATCAGACCGCCTTCTAGTACCCTGCACACCCTTCCCTAACTTTGCAACATGTCCTTTTACATCCTCTTATGTTCTTCTTACCTTGTGAATCACTTGGGATTTGCAACTTCTTGACAAATTCCCATCTGACCTGGTTGTGGCCATCTCATCTATGACTCAGAGATTCACTTAACAATGGCAATGAGGAGAGCTGGGATAGTAATTACTAAGTGAGATTCCTCAGAAGGTCAGTGGATGCAGTTTCACTTTATGATCATTTCATTTAGCAATAGAAACTCCAGTTGCAATATTAAGTCAAAGTCTACCAATATCGAAGCCAATAGCAAACCAGTTGTATTTAGAAACTAATATGCTACAAATCAACGTACCAATATTACTTTGTTGTGTGATCTCTTGATCCTACATATATCTTAAATATATTATTTTTAAAAAGGATGGATGATTAGTGCCTAGAACTTCCTTTGGGAGAAAACCTAGTAGAAAGCAGTCAGAAATATGGAAAAAGTTAAGAAGTTCACAGAGAGCAATTATTAAATTGCCTTCCAGAAAATTAGCATTTTAGCAAAATTCCCTACTGATCTATTTTGTGGGAATGTTTAGGATATATTCTGTTTACAGTGGTTCAAAATGCCAACCAACCAAAACCATTATTAAAAATTCATTGATGGAAGAATGCTAGGGGAAAAATAGAAAAAACTAATATTAGAAAATAACTAGATAATCTATATAAATTTTTTGGTCTCATTTTCATACATCATTTCTACTCCTTTTTATACCTACACTCCTTTTTAATACCTCAGAATTTGTGAAAAATTAAACAGAAGAGAATTATAAACTATGACCAACAATTTTTAAGTATGGGAAAACGCCATTGTTGTTTGTATGAATCTTTTTGTGCAGAGCAAATATTATTAACATGTTTTTCATACAAATCAAAGCCATGGGAACATGCATTTCTCAATACTTATTCATACTTCATAAAGACATATCCTGTGTGATGATTTTGATTCAACTTCCTGTAATACTGTTGCAGATAAAAACATGCATCTGTAGTGTAATACATTAACCAGAGCTTATCCTAAGACAGGTAGTCCTCAACTTACAACTGTTTGTTTAGTGACCATTCAAAATTCAGCATCACAGAAAAATAGTACTTATGACCATTTTTCACATTTACAATCAGTGCAGCATTTCCATTGTCAAGTGATCAAAATTCAGATTCTTGGCAATTGACTTGTTTATATGACAGTTTCAGTGTCCTAGGGTCATGTGATCATCTTTTGTGACCTTCTGACAAGTAATCAATAAGTAAACTAGATTCATTTAACAACCTTGTTACTAACTTAACAATTGCAACAATTGAGTTAACAACTGTGGTAAGAAAGGTCATAAAATGGGACAGAACTCATTTAACAAATGTCTCATTTAGCAACATAAATTTGGGATTCAGTTGTGCTCATAAATTGAAGACAATTTTTAAAACAATATTTACCATATGATGCATCCTTTGAAATAATGTCTTATGGAAGACATGGAGTAGAAATATGCCTTAAAATAATTGTGGGCCAAAAGGAAAGCTGGCCAACCAATTATCAGTTCAGTGCCTAAGAGTGATGGAGTTGGTAATATCCACGAGGCCTGGAGGTCTAGCATGTCTTTCAGGATAGAAGTATAATAGTTAGAAAAAAACTAGGTGGCAGTGGCAGACTCTTCATTATGAAGCAGTGTTTGATGCCAATGGATTGATCTTTGTAGGAGTGCACACAAGATTGCTTGGCAAGCAGCAAGCAGCTAGTGGGCAATGCAGACTTGTCTTATTAACATTTTTCTGTATCTTAATTCTTGCCAAGAATCCCATCATCATACAACATTACCAACAATAGAGGAATAATTTATAAAGACAACAGAACTTGTAATAATGACTAAGCTGATTTCCTGGATTAGAGAAAAAAACAATAATTGTGCTTATTATCAATTAGAAACTCTTGTAGACCTTTTGTATAAAACTGGAAAAATGCATTTATGACTTGTAGATTTGAGAATTAAAAAAAACAATAGAAAGTGAGTTTTTTCTATACTTACAGAGGAAGAGATAACTTTGTAATCATGTACCGTATATACTAGAGTATAAGTCGACCCGAATATAAGCCGAGGCACCTAATTTAACCACAAAAAACTGGGAAAACTTATTGACTCCAGTATAAGCCGAGGGTGGGAAATGCAGCAGCTACTGGTAAATTTCAAAAATAAAAATAGATACCAATAAAAACTTTCACTAGGACAGTTGAGAATAAGTTTGATGTTCACAATTTCCTCTTTGAAAGAGACCAGTAAATAGGGAACAAGAAGATGAAGAAAAAGAAGTGTGTTTTTTCACACTTTTCACACTGCAGTGAACAAAAATGGCATCATAGGAACAGGCTTATTCTCAGCCCAAAGGTTTGTTTCTGATTTCTTCCCTGATTTAAGGGAAATTTGGGAAACGATCTCACTATCATGAAAGGTTTGATTGATTCACTAACCCAAAAGATGATGTTGATGACAGTGGGAGGCAGGAGTCACTCTCTCCCTTGCAAGAAAAAACCAAGAGCCATTCTTATGATCTCTCTCTCTCTCTCTCTCTCTCCCCCCCCAATAAAGTCAAGCCCTTTCCAGCATGCGCGCGCGATCCGCCCCCCGCCCCTTTGCACCTTGCAAATGCAAAACCCCAGGGTTTTTGCATTTGCAAGGTGCAAAGCAGCGGGGGCGGATCGCACGCGTGTGCTGGAAAGGGCTTTACTGCATTACGGGGAGAAAGAGAGAGGGAGAGATCATAAGAACGGCTCTTGCTTTTTTCTTGCAAGGGAGAGAGTGACTCCTGCCTCCCACTGTCATCAACATCTTCTTCTTTTGGGTTAGTGAATCAATTAATTTGGAAAATGATCTCACTATCAGAAAACAACGCGAGCTGCCACCACCACCTCCTCCTCCCCCTCCTCCCGAGTGGACTGAAAGCAGCTGGAGCTGAGGAAATGAAGCTAAGTGGAGCGACCTCGGCTCGCGTTGCTTTCTCAGCCTAGAGCTCAGAAAACAACGCGAGCTGCCACCACCACCTTCTCCCCCTCCTGCCCCTCCTCCCGAGTGGACTGAAAGCAGCTGGAGCTGAGGAAATGAAGCTGAGTGGAGCGACCTCGGCTCGCATTGTTTTCTCAGCCTAGAGCTCAGAAAACAACGCGAGCTGCCACCACCTCCTCCTCCCCCTCCTCCTGAGTGTACAAAAAGCAGCTGGAGCTGAGGAAATGAAGCTGAGTGGAGCCGAAGCAACCTCAGCTCGCGTTGTTTTCTCAGCCTAGAGAAAGGGGAAGGGGGCTCATCTGGACCAAGGGTGAGTCTCCCCCTCAGTTTCCCCTGAAGGATCTTCTGTTGCTTTTGCCTTCTCCCTATATCTTCCCTCTGTTAAAATCCCCCCCCACACACACACACACACTTATTTTCGGTTGGATAGATTTCGTGTCTGAGCATTCTCATATGGCGGTGAGTCTTCCCCCCCAAAAAAACAGTTAAAAAAAGAAAAAACAATATATCCTCAAGCAAGAACTTTTCTGCTTCCGATTACCCCCATGCTTAAAAGTTGCAAAGGAAACACGGAAGCAGGGAAGCAGCTGCCCAGCTTCGGAGCTCCACACCATTTTTTTTTCAGAGGGGAATCTGACTCGAGTATAAGCTGAGGGGGTTTTTTCAGCACAAAAAATGTGCTGAAAAACTTGGCTTATACTCGAGTATATACGGAATGTATTTTATGCAAAGGAAAATAGAAGCTTTCTTTTCTATTTTTTTGTACCTTTTATCTCTTTTATCTTTGTTTTTTTTTTTATTCCATATTAGTTTTGATTATTTTATCTTTTTCAATCTTTGTTTTAGTTATATATGTAATTATTTACAAATATATAATATTGAATTTATGATAACATAATAGATGTAGATAAATACTGTTAAGATAATAATAATACTTATAATTGGTAACAGTTTTTCATTGCAGGAGCAGTTTCCTGTGACCTGTAACCAAAAAGTATAGCCAGATAATAGAACAGTGTTATTTATATTGGCTCCTAAGTTCAAATCTCCATGAGCTTTATCATTCTGTTGAGATACTTCATTCCTTTTCTCAGCATGCTGAACTGCTGCCTGGCAGAGTTCTTTTCGCTTTGGTTTATTGGCAATGTCATCATTTGCAAAAGGAAATCATGTTCTCCCTAGACTACTTTACATTACTAGTTAAGTGCTTGCTAAACATCATACTATATAGTATTCTACTATAGCACTGTAACAGTACATAGTGACTGAAAATGGAACGAACAGGAAACTCATCTTAACAATCATATTTTGTGGTCAAATCCAAAAACTTAAAGAAGCATTAGAGAGGATCTCAGAAACAAATAGGTTTTTTAATGTAGATAGATAGATAGATAGATAGATAGATAGATAGATAGATAGATAGATAGATAGATAGATAGATAGATAGATTTAAGTCCCATAATACCTAAAAATTCCTATAGTTCTATCAAGCTGTACAGAATAAACTGAATGCTATTTACAGTAAAGAAAAACTGGGGAGAGATATACAGGTGACATTAATAGCTAGAATTTCATTCAGCATTCCAATATCCTAGATTTAGCATTACAAGAGAGGATGCAAGCAATCCAGTATCCAAGATCTGTAAAAGAAAGAATCTGTAAATAGAATGTAGGCTAAGCTCTCTACCACAAATATAAACATGATTTTTCCAATTAGGATCAGCATTTGTGTAGAAGATATCTCTATACAGGAAAACCTTCCAACATGCACAGTTTGACTGCTGACCATAATATTTGTTAGACAGAACAAGTTCATATAGCTCCACAACACCTCAAAGGTATTATATATAAGTGGAAATTGAGAAAGAGAATAAACAAGTAAAATGTTGAGACCACATAGAAAGAGGGTAAGTAAAGAAGAAA
Organism: Hydrophis major; assembly: GCA_033807585.1. Taxonomy (NCBI): domain Eukaryota; kingdom Metazoa; phylum Chordata; class Lepidosauria; order Squamata; family Elapidae; genus Hydrophis; species Hydrophis major. Next base: position 124,054,905 of record CM066343.1, read on the forward strand.
ATGCTGATCTGAGCTGAATTTTTAGAGCCAAGAATTCATATGTTATGCTCACATAAGGTTTGTAGGATGTATAACATAACAGTTTTAGAAATCTCTCTTTCTACAGCCAAAATTCCCAGCTATGATATTTAAAAAAATGATTAGGAAGCAATATTACATGGTGTTTTATAGGCAGGATTTAAGACTCTGAGCACTTCCCAAAAGGCAGAGATCCTAAGCAAGGCCAATTTTCCATTTTTAAAAATAGTTAGGACAAATGAACTTAACTATTCTCCCAGGAGGACAATAACAGAGGTTCAATTACTCTTGCAAGGAAGACAAGCATGAACAGAACGGTGCTCACTGTGTACTGCCAAAACAAGATAGAAGATGCTGAAGCATCAATATTTTAAGAGGAGGAAAAAAGCAAAACAGTCATACAAAAATCCATTTTATTTGCTGTTCAGTCTACATTATCCTTAATTAATTATTATTAAGCAAAATCATTTCACTGTTCAGTCTACATTATCTTTAATTATTATTAAGCAAAATCATTTTTATAAAAAAATAGTTCAAGAATTAATAAAAACTGAATAAATGGAATAGCACTCTGGGCAATAAGACAATGCAGTTCACTTGATGATATTCTGAATTATATTTACATTGTTGATTCAAGAAAATAAATAAGACTTTTTTTTTGAAGTAGGAATCATTTGGAACATTTTCCAGGAATAGCAATAGCAATAACACCTAGCCTTATATACCTCTTCACTGTGCTTTACGGTCCTTTCTAAGCGGTTTACAGCATGTTGCCCCCAACAATTTGGGTCCTCATTTTATCAATCTTGGAAGGATGGAAGGAAAATCTTGCTTCTCCTCTCATATACATGTAGACCAAGAAACATGTTACTGACAGAATTGCAACACGAGTTTGACACCCATGGTCTAAACCAACATGTATGACACAAATTAATGCAGACAACCATTTTCTGTTTAGTTTTAGTTTAGTTTACTTTATCGTCTTTGCACCATGTACAACAAAATCAAACACCATCTTCAGTGCACATCATGACCATGATTATGAAAACAAACACAAACGTACATCCTTCACCTTCCACACATTGAACCAAAAAACCCCGACACCACACCAACACTGCACTCTGCAGCAGAATTCAAGAGCTACTGCCCTGGGATAGAAGCTGTTTTTCAGCCTATTTGCCCTTGTTTTTATTATTCTGTAAAGTTTGCTAGATAGTAATAGTTTAAAAAAGGGTTCCCAGGATGAGATGGATCTTTGAGGATGTTTTGAACTTTCTTAAGGCAGCGGGAACTATAAAGCTCTTCCAAAGAGGGGAGAGGGCTACCAATGATCTTCTGGGCAATGAAGTTAACCCTCTGGAGTGCTTTCCTATCTGCCACTGTGTAATTGGCAAACCATACAGAGGTGCAGTAAGTTAAAATGCTCCCTAAGTGCAGTGGTAGAAGTCACCAGCAGTTTTTCATTCAATTTTCATTTCATTTCATTTCATTCATTTCATTAATAATCAATAGCATCTAAAAATATTCAACACATTTTGGCAGAAAGAAGAGTTAAACCAAAAATTTTCTGCTCTGATATTTGTTTTTCATATGTAGTATGATGCTGACTTTCTTGGGAAGCATGTTAGTAATTTGACTGAACTTATTCTTCACAAAACCTCAGAGATTAACAGCATCACAATATCCCAAAACCAGCTTCAATTCCTTAAAAAAAACCCTGTTCATACACCTCATGCTGATCTGTTGGTTTGGATCCCATTTTCTTTCTTTCACAACAATGCTTACCAATATCAAGTGTATCATACAGCTGACTGATTTTTATTATCATCTCAGCATTTTTAGAGGTAAATACTTTATTTACGTTTACCTTTAGAAGTAAATAAATAATTCAGAAATGTCAATTAGGCAAAAAACAGTGCAGGGATTGCAACTTATAAACGACAAATGGATCCATTCTACCTGGAAAGATATATATATATCTGGCAATAACTAGTATAATTTTTAATTGCTTATCACAAGAGAATAGCAAGTAACTTTGGCACTTTTCCCTTACATGTATAAGGAAGTGCCTTTGGGGAAAACATGTCTAAGAAAGATCAAGTGTCCATACATACAGAAGAGCCATTTACCATGGCAAATTGTGTTAGATGAACCTAGAATCAATTATGTTTTTTATTACTGTACTACAAAATTGTCTTATATATTATTTTAAAAAGCAGTAAATGAAATAACTCTTGAGCAAGCCTAGCATGGCTACGGTGCACAGTTTGATTTTATCATCTCCCCCCCCTCGCAAAAGTTACACATTCAATGATGTTTTATTTAAATACATTTGAAATACATTGTAATTTTTTAATCTGTCCTTTATTACTTGTATCCATAAATAAGTCAAGCTGGTGAACCCACTGAAACTTTAAAGCTTGATGTCAGCTCTCCAAGGGTCAAATCTGAAATATTTCTTCAAATCATATTTCTGCATATAATTTATAGATGCATTTATACATGTATTTGACCTACTATCTTGGTTATTTCTTATGCCCATTAGATTAATTAGAACCCATCTAAACTTTATCTCTTCACTAGCCCCTGAGCTTGCTCTCTTATTGGTCTCTCATCCTTGTGCTTTTTGTGTGTGTGGTATGGAAAAGATAGTATTTCATTTCAAGAAAATATTTCTGCAGGTAGTGCCCCCTGATGCCTAATTTATTAAGGGAGGGGAGGAAGGTTACTGAATGGTCTTCATTTTTTTCTTAATTGTAAGCCTACTCAAAGTACTTCCATTTATCTTTTGAAGGTTATGCTGCCTCTATAGTCCCATCTGGCACTGCCGTCAACTTTATTTCTCCATCTCTCTAGAAATGTATTTCTCCCTGAGCCTTTATTTTAATTTACTTGTACATGGAAAATAGCTTTCTTATTTGGATCATAGTGGAGGGTAGATTATGTGGATTTCAAATATAGTTTTAGGTTGTTGTTTTTTTAAATGAAATTTTAAAAAACTAAACTGATTCAGCCAAACTCCATTGATTTATGCTGGTTTAGTCTTGTGAAACCAGAGGATTGCAACTACATTGAAACAGATCAATATTTTTATTTCATTAACAGAACAAATTAAAGTAAAATTATGCTGTTCTATATTATTTATTTATTTTTATTCATTTGATTTATAAAGCTGCCCATCTCAACACTCTGAGTAGCATATATCTTAAAAACAAAATTAAAAGAAACAATAAAGTGAAAAACAATAAAATAAATGGTTAAAATAATAATGGACGCTGCTAAAATGTAATAAAGGGAATCATTTAAAAAGTAAACTGTACAGTGTGATTTCAGGAGCTTAGTTTTCAAAATTGGACAGCAAACAGTCTTGTCGCTAGTGTTGACAGTATCTGATGTGATCAGCATTGCAAATTCAGTGGTGGTTTTGCTTGGCTGGATTGAATGATCACATTCCTCAAGTTTTTTGCATTGCATTGGCCATGCTGGTGACAAGAACTAGTCAACAGGCTGAAAGTTGCCACTATTCAGCATATTGCTCACACGTGTTAAACTGTACTGTCTTTTTCTTTTTGCTGAGGACTTCAAATATTTTATTAGAAGGGTTCTGTAGGAATACATTTAGAAAACAGCAAACAGTAAAAAAATTTCACTGTATTTTTCCTTCTTTTCATTCAGTTGTTGCTTAACTTATTTCAATTACTTATAATCTAACATTTCTTTTCCAGTGTTTTTAAAACATTCACATTTTCAACAGAAGCAATGGTATTCCATCTTGTAAATAAGAATTAAATAAAGTACAGTCTCTCTGCTACACAATAATATCTTATGGCAGCTAATTAGCACAGTCAAGGGGACTATTGCCATACAGCTATGCTGAGAGGATGTCCTAAAGCAGGGCTGTCAAACTTGAGGCCCACGGGATGGATGTGTTATACACAGGCCATGCCTCCACCCAATTTAGTGAAGAGGGAAAAAGTCCCGATATGTCACGTGACGCAGGCGTAACGATGCGAGTTTGACACCCCTGTTCTCTCAGTTGTATATCATGAGTCAATAACAAAACAGTTTGAGGTCTGGGAAAAGGTAATTGCTATTAACTTGTGTAGATTCTTCTTCAAGCAAGCAAACAATGTGTAATATTTGGATCCAGAAGATCTTATCAATTACAGGTCAATAATGAAATAATTCTTGCATTAAATGAGCATATAACAATCTAGACTGAATCTAGGCTATCTTTGAATAATATTTGTTTTCGATTAATGTTATCTTGAACGAGTTTTTCATCACCAGATGGGATAAACTTTGTTGGAACTTTAGTTGCAAAAGTATAATTTTGTTGTTTCTTCCTCCTTTATTTCTCAGCAAACTTCATAAAATGTGCTCCCAGCGAATATTATCTGTTCTTCACTTACACAGGAACAACTCTTTCTTTAAACAAAAGAATTGTTAAGCATACTCATCTATTCAGAACACAATATATCTGGCAAGAAACTATGTACTCTGGAGCATCTGTTGAGCACTGCATCAAATATAGAAGCCAAGGTACACCCAGGAAACAGAAGAGCTTTAAAAAGCCTGTAAGGCTTAATTATTTGAGTTTCAAACATTTTCATAATTCTTTTGTTCACACTTCCACCTTCTGGCCATCTATCCAGTTTTGGTTAATTCTATATTCACATGATGTAAATTCCACATGTCTTCTTAACTTCACGGTTTGTATTTTACTGGAAAAAAAATTCTTGCAGATTGCTCAATTTATTATATTTAAATATTGCTTTTTTACTAGTAATTGCACTATAGATTATGTGATGGAAAAAAATAATCCTTTGTTTAAGGCATAAACCCAAGTTCCTGTCTATTCTGCGGATGTTAGAAATCCCATGACTCTTGACAAAGAAGAGAGGGAATGTTAACTCTCAACAATGTCTGGCTAAGTACCCAGAAATGTGTGTATGTGTGTGTGTATTTGTGTATGTGTGCATGTGTGTATATTTTATTGAAGCTTAAGCTCTCGGCACATTAGACAAAGAAATTTTTAAATGTGGATTGGACTAAAAAAGAAGTTAAAAAGTTATTATAAATCAGAGAATATTGTGAGATGTAAATATATATTCCTATTTATCTTTTGGGATATAGATATAAACCACACAGATTGGTTAAGTTAAATTATTAAGTTGTAATGAAATGGAGTTAGCAGCTTGAGGAAGAATTAGATCTGTAATTTATTTGTTTACATTTGCATTTAGCAATTAAGGGCTAATAGAAATCAATGTGGAATTTTCCAATATATGTTAAATCTCTTACAATTATTGGTTCCACCCCTCCCAAGTTCCTAGCAACTTTCCAATATATCAATTACTTTGGATGACTTTGGCTGACAGATAACAAGAGCTGGAGCTACTGTGCCTAGCAGAATGATGGACGTTCTCCTTGGAACTGGGAGGGGGGAAAGCCGTTGTGTGCACAGATTGTTAAGACAAACAGAGAACACTGATACCAAGAAAGGCCACCCTACTGAGCTGTGGATGGATGTTATTATTTTTAAGAAGGAGCCTTTCTGATGATATAACAGGGCTGACCCTGCAAGTGAGGGCTTCATAAATCTTTTTCAACTGAAAGTTCCTGTTCGAGCAGGTTGAAGGGCAAACAAAAGAATCAAAAGAGTCAGGATGTGAAGTTTTTTTTACTGCTCATGTTAGGCTTGCTTGTGGGACTCTGCAATAATATAACAATGGGCAAAACTGCAAGGCACAGCTTTCTTTCTGTGCTTTGTTTCAACTGCTTCCCAACACAGTTTTAATTTCACATTCCTAAGGTTACTGCATGTTAAAAAGTTCAAATAATGCTAATTTTTTCCTTCTTTCAAACATTTCATCTGTTTTGATGGCACATTTTAAGAATAAATTGTGGACAATTAAATTAACATGGTGATCTAATTAAATTCTCCATGTTAGTTACGATATATTGAAATTATTTCATGAAATATATTTCTGTAGGGGACATTTTATGGTAGCTACTTATTATTATTTAGAATGATTAATATTTATTTCAGAGCCTTTTTGATGCAGTGGTTTAAGATACCAAGATAAAAATAAGAAGCTGCAAATTGTAGTACTGCCCTAGCCACATTGCTGGCCGGCATCTTCTGTACCAGAGGCCCTGGTACCAAAAGGAAGGAAGCAATTGAAAACCAGTAGCAAAACTCATGCAAAGAAAATTGTATGGATTCATCTAGGCTGTTGCTAGGAAACTATTTCTGGTAACTCCAAATCTGAGATAGATGAAATATGTACATAACATACTGCAATCAAGTAGATAATAAAGCAATTAATATCTTAGTACAGTATCTAATGAATTGTAGAGCTCTATAATTTGTGCAGAATTTAGAACATTTATTTAATTTTAAAATCAATATTATTAAAGTTTATAAAACTTTGAAGCAATTTAATGGATATAAATGATTCATTATAAACTTCTAATAAAGCTGAGTACTGCAAATATATAAATGATGATCATTCAACATGAAAGCAATCCAGACCAGGATTTTTCCTGTTTCTAATATATACTGATGTTTCAAATGTGCTTCCAAAATATCCACACAATCTTGTGATTATTGTTGAGATATTTCACTCAAAAAATTATTCATATGTTCTTAATTTTCCATAATCCCATATGTGTTCACACAGAATGCCAGCTATACTATATTTGTTCAGTTACTAACTTCTCATTTACTAAAAGGGTAAAGAGTGGTATGCACAGCCCACTAGATTTCTAGAGGATTCACTACTACTCCAGATGTTTTAATGGAGTGAAAAAGAAACTGCCAAACAAAGCATTGCACTACAGCCACCCATGATTATTGTTGTTTTAAACCTTATTGATTACACTGACCATTTGAGGCATTCTTGGGAAGAAAAATGCTGATGTTTGGGCCTACCAGCCTCCATTTAATGTTTTTAGTTAACAGAATCTAAGAAAAGAATACTAGGTGGAAAAGAGAACCTGGATGGAATTATAGAAGATGTATGAAAGCATTTTAAACTACTACAATATGGCTTAGAATAATGTGTTAATAAACTTTAATATTTGTATGGGCATAATAAACCAGGGGTTCTTTTTATGGAATTCTGATATCTATTACAATTTTGCAGGATGCTCAAATGAAACAAGTATAAAATTTGATAAAATTTCCTGCCTTATTTCTGGTGGATGCCTATCAAAGTCTATAAATAATCCAGGGATATAAGGACCTAATAAATTCCTAATACCACAATGGGTTTATGGAGAAAGGATAATGCAATGAAAACAACAAATGTGTTGGCAGAAATGCTGCTTTCATTATCAATTTCTAAATCTTTCTTCTGGAAAGTGTGTCAATCAGAGATCATTTAATCTATATGACAATCAACCAACCATTTAGATCAGTGGTTGTCAACCAGTGGACTGGGGACCACTGAGGGTCCACAAGAAAATTTTGGTGATCTGCAGAGAAATGTCCCCCCCACAAAGCAATTAATCCAGGCTGTGGGGGAACACAAGGCTTCACCACCCACATGGCCTACCCACCCACTGGCCCCCATCCTTTAGCCAAGCACAAACCTTACCTTGAGTAGAGCCACACGAGCTGGAACTGGAAGATAAGATCAATGGCGGGGGAGGGAAATCCATCCCAGGTTGGCTTGCTGACATTGGTCCCATATTCCAGAGCTGAAGTAGTCACAAGATTGGCCCTTTGGTCATCCCAGAGCAGCTCCTCCAGTCCATGGTGCTGGTGCACACAGGTGGAAGAGAAGCTGCTCCGGGATGACCAAAGAGCCAGTCCTGTGACTACTTCAGCTCTGGAATATGGGACCGACTTTCCCACCAATATCAGCAAGCCACTGTCAGTCAAAATTCATATTAGTGTTCTGCGGAATTTAAAATTATGAGTTTGGTGGTCCCTGAAGTCCAAAAGGTTGGCAACCCCTGATTTAGATGGGGCAAATAGAACATGGGCAGAAAATCTCTAATCTAAATTGACATGAGCTTTCAATTTATACACACCCAGCTCCTAAGTATCACCACAAGAAATAATTTTTTGAATGGGAATGCTATAAGAAATAATAGTTTCCATTTCATTTCAGCAATAATGTTTCCTACTAGGATAAGTGTAACAATAGTTTGAATGTCTTTAAGAAATAAATTACGAACTTCCCAATAGCATACAACACTAAATTAAAGGTTGAATAAACTTAGTATGCATTCTTTCCTCATGAGCTTAACTTTTACTGAATAATTAGACATGTGCTTCAAATAACGCATTTGAAATGAAACAGAAACAAATACAAGTAAATGAGCAAAATGGTGTGGATGTGTGAAAAGGGGTCATAGATTCCAGATTTGTAAAAAAAAAAAAACAGCATGAACATGGGAAATAACATAAGGAAGAATGTAAATTAATAATATACCTATTTTCTAAATATGGAAATACATTAGAATCTGAGCCTCTTATGAATTTAAAAAAAGGAACAAACAAAATTAAATTAAAAGGAATTTGAATTAAAAGGAGTTTCAAGATGTTATTATTAACTGCAACAGATATTCCTACACCGAGTTATTCTGTTACAAGCTTATTATTAACTGTTACAAGCTTATTATTAACAATCTGTAAACTTCTTAGAAATGAAAGATATTTTTTTTCCAAAATCAAGAATACAGATTTTTTTTTTTAAAAAAAAAGCTGTATATACATCTTCCTGTCAAAAGATACAGGTATAACATTGTTTTCCAGAATGTAACATTATACATCTGGCTAGCAACCATCTGGATATTCATCTTAGCTCATCATTTCCTTCTGTAAGTTCAGAAATTGTCAGTTATTTCAGCTGAGATTCACCCCAAGGGAGAAAAGAAAAAATTACATCCTTTTTTTTCCAAGTTTTATAAACTGAACTTTACCTTTTTCCCTAGGATGCAATAAGTATAAATATAAGCAGTCTGAAGTCTTTTTACTGTGGTTTTAAGGCTATGAATATTAATTCCTAGGGCCACACAAGAAATATATTTAATTTCATTCATTAAACAGCTAAGTTTAAAAAAATTCTTCAGAAAATGCAACAAGAACTTCCCATAGATTAATACTCAGTTAAACTCAAAAAACAGAACTAGGAATTAATAAGAGCTTCCAAAATGACCTCTGTGATCATATTAAGAGCAACTGCGTTCTCTTCACTGATGATGTAAAGCTATTCAACACTACAGACAATACTACTAACCTCCAAAAAGACCTTGACTATGTATCAGAATGGTCAATCAAATGGCAACTTCAAATCTCAACAAATAAATGCTCTGCCCTACATATTGGCAAAAAAAATCAGAAAATAAAAACAGACTGAATAGTTAAGACCTTGTTGATGATCCAAGCTTTGTCAAGGATCTTGGAATACTCATCTCTAATGACCTAAGTGCTAGAGCCCACTATAACTACATAGCCAAAAAGGCATTAAGAGTTGTTAACCTAATCCTACGTAGCTTTTTCTCTGGTAATATCACACTACTAACTAGAGCATACAAAACATTTGCTAGACCTATACTTGAATACAGCTCATCAGTCTGGAAATCGTATCATGTATCCAATATTAACACAATTGAAAAAGTCCAGAAATATTTCACAAGAAGAGTTCTACTCATTGCATAATACCTTATGCCACCAGACTTGAAACTCTAGATCTAGAAAACCTAGAACTACGCCACCTCCGGTCCGATCTAAATATAGTATAAAAATCATACATTGCAATGTCCTACCTGCAAATGAATACTTCAGCTTCAATCATAACAATACAAGAGCACACAATAGATACAAACTCAAGGTAAACTGCACCAAACTTGACCGCAGAAAATATGACTTCAGCAACAGAGTGGTCAATGTTTGGAATACTCTATCTGACTCTGTGGTTTCTTCCCCAAACCCCAAAAACTTTAAACTTAGACTGTCTACTACTGACCTCAGCCCCTTCCTAAGAGGCCTGTAAGGGGACGTGCATAAGCGCACCAATCTTGCCTACCTTCCCTGTCCTATTGTTTTTTATTTTTCTTATAAGTATCTATCTAATGTATTCAAAACTATATTTATTCTTATACCTGTATCTTGTAAGCGATTGACAAATCAAATAAATACTAAAAAAAACTGCAATGTATAAATATATACTGTAGATATATCTGGTAATATTTCTGGTTTTCAACATTTTCTCTTTTACCACTTAATAAGAACTGAGATGTACAGACTTTTGGGGGGAAATGGAAAACTGAAAAGCAGAGCTGACAACCACAATGGAATTGAGTCAGCAAGTAGACTATCTCTTCTTAATTCCTCTCTAGATAAGGGGAGGATTTGAAATTGCCCACAAGTGCCTCAGACAATTGTTTCTTGCAAGAAGATTGCAAAGCAAGAGTTTTCAATGCATTTAGAGCTGTTTGAAATAAGGGAATAATTATTTTGATTAACCCAGTTGGCACCTTTAACTATACTGGATTTACGTATCTTCTTTTCCAATTACTTTTGGAAATTTCTTGTTAACTATTTTGCAGCTACCATATTAGAAACATTTCGGTCCACAAGTTTGAAAACATTGGATGAGTTTTTTCAATACTTACTGAAAGAGGTTTTACATTCAAGTTTAATGACTTCAACAAATATTCTTTTGGAATAAACAGCAAAAAGGTGATTAGAACATGGATTATGGAAAGTTAAATTGACTAAGATCCAGATAGATTTGAAATAAGACTTTGGAATTTATTATAAGAAGCCTTCCAATGAGAAAATGCTACCGCTTTGAAAAAAGATACACACAGCAAATACACACAGTCATGCATACATGGCTTAATTTGTGTACCCGACAGCATTCAGATCTTCTCTGCATATACAACTTTATTTCCTTGTAATAAAATAACTTATCTAACCATGTCATATCCACGAACTTCTCTATGCCAGTTCCTGTGTATGGGTCAAGGTGTCTAGATTTATTGCTGTGCCTGACACGAAGACAGTTACTCTATGTAGATCTCTGCTTCTGTGGGTAAATTTGACACGCTAAATTCCCCCAGTTTTCTTCCCTAGATACAATTATTTTTCGCACTTAGTTACAGTAAGATACTAGCATGAAGCTAGATTACTGCCATAAGTGGAGCATATTATGCATTTTCTTGTAGACACAGCTTCATTGAATTAGATTTCCTAGAAAACAAGCTGCCTATTGTACCCTTGAAATCCCTCTGTGTATACTGACTTTTTCCAGACAATCTAGGTCCTCTACTTGGTGACAGCTCAAATCACTGAAAGGCAGGTTAAGGGAGGGCTTCATCTGCACTAGCAATAATACAAAACAAATCCCTCTACGAGAAATTGCCCAGAGCAGTCATTTCTGGTTATCATCATTGTATATATTTATGACCACAGTACTACTATGCACTGCAAGGGCGCTGGGATAACAATACTATTTTCTGAAAATCGTATAGGCCTTGTTATTTTTCAGAGAGCCCTAATGATTATCACAATTGTGAAGGTTTTTTTTTTCAAAAGTTTCAATGGCTGGATTAAGAATGAGGGCAGAGAAAGGCATACAAAATATTAATTATTATGTGCATACTCACCTCACAAATGATTTGTTTCTATATTTTGCACATTTACTATGACATTTACTATCACATTACTATCACATTGCACATTTACTATGGTTTTCAAAGCATTTTGAAAAGTCACTTTCATGTTTTTGATTGTTTCTTCTGATGTTCTCACACTGAAATATACCCTGCATTCAGACTGAAAAATCACAAAAAAAAATTTCCATTAAATGTGTATTTTAAAAGAAGCTTCCTAATTTGATCTAAATTTGAACTGAGCAGCATTAAATACCAGGATATCTTGCTGGAGCTAGAAGTCAACTCTTATATGAATGGAGTAGATCCGATCTGTGAGCTATAGTGAAGAATTTGCTTGTTCCAATAGGGAAAGCATCAAGGCTTCGAGATTTCCCTTACAATATTCTATTTAGCAACTATATGAATTTTCTGACAAAGGACATTTGTTAGTTATCCTAGTATTATAAGCAGGTGACAGTCATTTATATATCAATCTCTTAAGCTGAACCTTGTACTGTATATTATCAAAAGCAAGGATGAATCAAAACAAGCTGATATTAAACTAGTACAAAGTTCAATTGCTTTATTACAATAGATGTTTGATACCACTGGCTGCAATAATTATGATTTACAGGATCAAATCCCCTAAAATGAAGAGTTTGGGAATCTTCTTACACTTCTTAGATTTGTTGCATGTACAAGAAGAAAGTGGAAGTTGTATCAAGAAAGACCTTCACTTGTCTTTGATTGAAGTATTAGTTAGGACTTGGACCAGAATGCTTTGGTGATGCCACTTCATGCATTGGTCCCAAAGCAGTTGCGCTGCTGTGATGCACTCTGTGTTGGGCAGTCTTTGGAGGCAACTCAGAAGCTGCAGCTGGTCTAGAACAGGGGTCGCCAACCTTTTGGACCTCATGGACCACCAAACTCATAATTTTAAATCCCAGGACCACTAATATGAATTTTTAAACCACTAATTTTGACTGATGGTGGCTTGCTGACGTTGGTGAGTGAGAGAGAGAGAGAAAGAGAGAGAGAGATCTGATCAAACATCTCTCCCTCCCTCCCTCCCTTTCTCACACACACACATACACACACACACACACACACACACACACACACACAGAGGCAGGGATGGGATTCAAATTTCGTAACAACCAGTTCTGTGGGCATGACCTAATCTGTGAGCGTGGCTGGCTAGAAATAGCTTGTATGTAAATAGTATAAATATTTATATAAATATTGATTTTTTTAATAAAAAAAGAATAACTTTTACCCAAAATCAGGCAAAGCAGGCAGGTAGATTGAGTTGCTCACAGAATCACAGATTCATTCAGCGATCTATGAGATCAGCCATCTGAGCCTGTCACATAAAATTTGCTTGAAAGCAAACTCATAAAATTAACTCACAACACACCATATATGTAAATATTGAATTTTTTATTTTAAAAAAGAGCAACTTTTTATAAAAATCAAGCAAAGCAGGCAGGCAGATTGAGTTGCTCACAGAATCACCGATTCACTTAGAGAGATCTGTGTTTCTGCCATCAGCTATCTAAGTCTGCAACTGAATAGAAACTTCAGTCCTAAGGGAGGTTCGGCTCTGCTTAAAAGCAGAGCTGAAGATCTAAAAATTAGTTAGAAAGCAAGAAATCCAACGATTTTCTGCTTTCTAGCTAATCTATCTTCCACCACAGCAGAACAGCTGATGGTCGGAAAAAGGAAAAATAGCAACTTAGCAGGCAAGTTTGCCAGGTAAGGAATGAGTGGGCAGGATAGGTTCCCGCAGCCTTGTGTTCCTACATAGCCTAGATTAATTGCTCTGGGAGTGACATTTCTCTGCGGACCACCAAAATTTTCTTGCGGCCCACCGCTGGTCTAGAATGCTTCAGCTAGGCTGTTGTTCATCCCTAGTTCTGCAGGCTAACTATAATTCTCAAATTGTTGCATTTGTTATCAATTTATTTCAAGACCCAATTGTATCATCCAAGAAATGCTTTAGTATTACTGGGAAAACACACATTTTTTGAATAAAAATATTTTGCCTCTAAAACCTGCTTTAATATATAAGCACTAAAGTTAACAACACAAAATTCAATTTTAGCATCCATAGCAAAAACAAATTCTATAGAACTTAATATGTAGCACTGCAAAGCTATATGCAAGAATAGCATCAGGATACTATCTTGAGGCCATCCTGTCAAGTTGAATACTTGGGCTATACCAAGCTGGAGATCGTAAGATGACTTGCTGAAAAGTCTTCTGGGATGATTTATGACAAAGAGAGAGAAGAGTTGAATTTTTTGTTTGTATTGGATTTTATTTAAATTGAGTTTTTGTAATTTTGTTTTGCACTATTTATCTTTATTTTTTGAGCTACTTTTTCCTAACTTTAGCTTGAAGGTCAAAGACTGCTCATTCTTAAAGCATATTGCAGTGTTATGAAGTATTTATTTCACTTCATAAAAACTACAGCTTATGTAATGGGTCAGTTATTCAGTACCTTCAGGTGAAATAATGGACTTTTAATGTAAAATCTTCACTCTAAAAAATCTGGGTTTTTCCAGAAATTCACAGAAAATGTGCCTCTATTATAATATCTCCACATTTTCAGGTAATGATTCATTCTGTATGATTCAGTTTGATAAATATAGCTCTGTCTCTATTTTATTCATAATTATTTCATCAATAATCAGACAAGATTACCTACCTTTAATAATTGCCTAAAATAGAATACTTTACGTAATTTTTTCTAGCCACAAGTACTTTCTTTGCCAATGAAGACTTAATTACCAAATTTGTGGTGCTTATCAATAGTGTAGAGGAGCAGCCCCCAACCTTTTGGACACCAGAAAGGCAGTTCCATGGAAAGAGTTTTTTCCATGGATGGGGGTGGGTGTGGTTTCTTGTGCAAATGGAGCCTCATTTGTTTGCATGATCCAGCCACTGGCATCAATTGGCCTGGTGCTGATCCTCGCACCATGGATTTGGGCCCCTGGTTTAGAGCATTTCCAAAGATGATTAACTGAATGTATGGAAGTTCAGGCTAAAAATGGTTTGTCTTCTTTGTTGTGAATGAATAAATGTTAAATAAAGTTATCTTGAGCTTGAAGTCAAGTACAGGGTTCTGGCCCTGCGCTTCTGATTGGCTGTAAAATGGCAAGATCAGATTAGTCCGTTCAGGAGAATCTGATTGGCCATTAACATGCCGTTCTCATTGGTTAACGGAGCTAGCGCTCCCAGGTTGCTATTGGTTGAATAATTAATAAGTTGCCGATATAAGGAAGGCTATAGAAGCCATCCAGTTTGAGTTGTCACACCATGTAAATAAAGAGTTTGAAGTTCACTGTTTTCACCGGCTCGTCTCCATTATTCGCACCCATGCTCCACACTTAACACTGGCGACAAGGATGGGATGTGGAGAGGTCAGAGCTGACGAAAGCAACGAAGACAACCGAGCACGTGGCTGAAACGCACAACGGCAGAACCATGTCCGGCGGCATAGTACCACCTGCTCCGTTCGACCCAGCACAAGAAGACTGGGAGTCCTACATGGATCGTTTCCAAATGTTCTTGGAAACAAATAATCTGAAGGATGCCACAACCGGGGAAAAACGGGCGGTATTCCTAATGCATTGCGGGCTGACTGTATTCAAGATGGCCAAGGCACTAGCAAAACCAGCTGAAGTGAAGGCTATGGACTGGGACGTCCTCAAACCTCTACTAAGGGCCCACTATGCACCGACCGTACCAACGCTCATAAGACGGCATGAGTTCTACCAAAGAAACCAGCAGAAAGGAGAGAGCATTGCCAATTTCGTTGCGGGCCTCCGAAACTTGGGAGGCCTCTGCGATTTCGCCGACCTGGAAGAGGCTTTGAGAGACTGAGTAGTTCTGGGATTAGATGCGCTAAACGTGCAGAGCAAAATAATGGCAAAGGGCGACATTAGCCTTGCCGATGCCATCGCTGAGGCTACGGCAGCGGAAGCAACCAAGAAGTCGGTTGCCCAACTGCGCTGAAACAACACTCCGACACACCAACCTGCCAACGACATTTCACCTAAGTCAGAAGGACAGCTTCCGACGGCCCACCATGAGGACCTCTCTTCATCGTCAGACAGCAACGAAGAAGAGATCCATCGACTGTGGTCCGATCGGGACCATTACCCAAAGTCCCAGCAGCCATGTGCTGGCTGCGGGGCCAACCATTACCGGTCCGATTGCAAATTCCGCGACGCACTCTGCCATGAGTGCGGGAAATGAGGCCATATCGGATGGGTCTGCAGAAGTGTCCTAGGACCCAGCCAGACCTCGAAGGGGGCCAACTATCGCCAATCGATAGGAAATTGTCCTGTAAGGCGAGAACCAGTAAACCACTCCTACAGAAACCAACCCATGAATCGCTTAACGAGGCGAGAAGAGGCTCACCAAACTATCACTATCGATCACATCTCTTCATTGGATGCCAAGAAAATCCGAATTAAAGTGGCCATCGAAAATCAGCCTTGCCAAATGGAAGTCGACTTGGGATCGTCCCTTTCGATAGTTTCCTGGAAGACCCTCAAGCAACTCATCCCTACTATCCGGCGCCAAGACCTTCAATTCCAAAGACTCGTACTTAAAGATTATCAGGGGAACCGAATTCCAGTCGTGGGATCTAGTCGAGTCCGGGTTTCGTTCAAAAACCGCACAGCATACTTACCCCTGACTGTGATCGACAAGGACCGGCCTAGCCTGTTAGGCCTCCAATGGTTCGCACCACTCGGCATCGAAGTGGCAGGCATTAACTGAATCGGCGGCAGTGACTGGGAGGAGGACCTCGCCCATGAATTCAGGGATGTCTTCGCGGAAAAGCTAGGCAAGTACAAGGGGACCCCGATATCCTTTAGCCTTAATCCAAAAATAGTTCCCATCTGCCTTAAGCCCCGTCGAGTTCCGTTCGCACAAAAGCCAAAAATCGACGAACAGCTTGATAAGTTGATAGCCCAGGGAGTGTTAAAGCCAACCGATCACTCTCCCTGGGAGACCCCAATTCTGACACCAATTAAGCTGTATGGTTCGATTAGAATGTGTGGGGACTACCGAGCCACCCTGAACCATGCCCTGCAGCAAAACCCATATCCAGTGCCAGTGGTGCAACACCTCCTCCATTCCCTGGGGGGCGGAAAAGTCTTCGCTAAACTAGACTTAGCTCAGGCTTATCAGCAACTGCCGGTTGATGAAAAAACAGCACAGGCACAGAAAATCGTAACGCACCAAGGTGCCTTAAAATGTACGCGGTTCCAATTCGGAGTGAGTGTAGCTCCGGGGATCTTTCAGAGCCTAATGGAAAGACTCTTACAAGGGATTAAAGGCGTTGTCCCCTTCTTTGACGATGTGTTAATTGCTTCCCCTACTTCAAAAATTTTACGGGATCGTCTAAGACTGGTTCTCCAAAAATTCCAAGATGCAGGCCTTAAGGTGAAGAAAAATAAGTGTAAGCTGTGTACAGATCGTGTCGAATTTTTAGGGTACTTAATTGACAGTCAGGGTATTCACCCTACAGATTGCAAATTGAGAGCAATAAAAGATGCTCCCAGACCCTGAAATAAGGCCGACCTCCAAGCGTGAAAAAGAATTACAGAAAATGCCACAGAAAAAGGATATTAAATTGAAGCTGGATGTAATTAAACATAAAATGGAATTAATAGAGAAAGAAGAACTGGCACAGAAAATTAGAAACTCTAAACAGAATTATTTTGAAGATGCAAATAAACCAGGTAGATGGCTAGCATATAAATTGAGAAAGGAGAAGGAATCAAGAAAAATATTGAAGTTAATAGATGAACAAGGCCAAGTTTGTTATGGGAATAAGGAGAAAAAAGAAATTATTCGAGATTTTTATGGGCAATTATATAAACAAGAGAATATTGATGAAGAAAAAGTCAAACAGTATTTACAGGAAGCTAATTTACCAAAGATACCTAAAGAGACTGAAGAAATGCTAGAAAGCAATATAACAACGATGGAACTAAATGAAGCATTTAAGAGACAAAATAATGGGAAAGCACAGGGTCCAGATGGGCTTCCAGCAGAATTCTATAAAACATTTCAAGAATCATTGAGCATCCAATTGTTAGAAGTTATGAATGAAGTTATGTTAAAAAAGATGATACCCAAAACATGGTCAGAGGCTTACATTACACTTATACCGAAGGAAGAGACTGACCCACTGCAAATTAAGAATTATAGACCTATTTCTTTATTGAACGCAGACTATAAAATCTTTGCTTCAATCTTAGCAGAAAGACTTAAAAAATATCTAAATAATTTTATTCACTCAGATCAAAATGGATTTCTGCCAAAGAGACAAATCAGAGACAATATGAGAGTAATCTTGGACACTTTGGAATACTATGAGGCTCATCCTGAAAAGCAAATGGCTTTGATATTCCTAGATGCTCAAAAGGCATTTGACAACGTGAACTGGAGATTTATGTTATTATTATTGGAGCAGATGGGTTTTGCTAAAAAATTTACTCAAGCAATAGAAGCCATATATAATAAACAGACAGCAAGGGTAATGATGGAGGGGGAACTTACAGATTTTATTAATATAAGGAAAGGTACAAGACAAGGATGCCCCCTATCTCCTTTGTTATTTGTGTTGACCTTGGAAGTGTTGAATAGAAATATTAGGGATGATAAAAGCATAAAAGGAATGAAAATTAAGAAGGAAGAATTTAAGCTACAAGCTTTTGCTGATAATTTAGCTTTTATTTTGGAAGACCCGCTAGAAACAGCTCCAAAGTTATTGGAAAAGATAGAGACTTATGGAGAGGTGGCTGGTTTGAAAATAAATAAAGATAAAACAAAGATTTTGACAAAGAATATGCTATTGAGACAGAAAGAAGAATTGGCAGATCTTTTGAAAATTCAAGTTACAAATAAGGTTAAGTATCTGGGGATATATTTGACAACAAGATGAAGCACATTAAAGGAGAATAATTATATTAAACTTAAACAACAGACAACTACAGATTTGAAGAAGTGGGAAAACTTGCAATTGTCATTAATAGGGAGAATTTCAACAATTAAGATGAATATTTTACTTAGAATTTTATTTTTGTTTCAAACAATACCAATTAGGCTTGGAAAAGACTATTTTGAAGATTTAAATAAAATCATGTTGAAGTTTATATGGCAAGGTAAAAAAGCAAGAATAAAGCTAAAGCTTTTGCAAGATGCTAGAATTAGAGGAGGTTTTGGCTTGCCTAATTGGGAATTGTATTATCAAGCTGCAAATTTGATGTGGGTCAAAGAATGGATAACATTAAGGAAACATAGGTTGTTGACATTAGAAGGGCATGATTTGCTGTTGGGTTGGCATGCTTTTTTATGGTATAAGGAAACTAAAACACAGGGTTATTTTAGAAGACATTATGTACGGGAGTCTTTGTGGTTAAATTGGGAGAAGATAAAAAGACAATGTTATTTGAAAATTCCAGTTTGGTTATCGACTATTGAAGCATTTTCCTATCCTATAATCTACAAGAAGGAACAAACAGTTAGATATGGGGAACTTTTGGATGAAAAGGGTGAACTTAAATCGATCCAAAATTTAGAGGAACAAGGTATAAGGATGAATTGGTTTTCATATGCACAAATACATTCAAGGTATGATGAAGATTCTAAAACGGAGGGATTTTATGATAAGCAGACTGATTTAGATAAGATCTTGATGGGTACTGATGAGAAAGTGATTAAAAAATTATATGGTTATTTACTGGGAATGAAATTAGAGGAAGAACAAGTTAAAGAAACTATGATTGTTTGGGGGAAGAATTTTGGATATGGGATTGATTTAGAGAAATGGCAGAAATTGTGGTCTCAAAATTATAAAATGACAATGTCAACAGCATATAAAGAAAATTTGTATAAGATGTTTTACAGGTGGCACTTTCCTCCGACAAGAATAGCAAGAATGTTCAAGAATAAATCTGAAAAATGCTGGAAATGTCATCAGATACCCGGCTCGTATTACCATATGTGGTGGACTTGTGAGGACGCTAGAAAATATTGGACTATAATTCGCATGTGGTTGGAAAAAATGACAAAGAAACATATAGACTTGAAACCAGAGATCTTCTTATTGGGAATTTTACCTGATATATATAGTAAAGATTTGAAATATTTGATTGTAAATGTATTAACAGCGGCCAGGATTGTATTTGCTAAAAACTGGAAGAATGAGAAAATACCATTACAGGAAGAAATTATTAAGAAAATATTGGAATGTGCTGAGATGAGTAGATTGACATTTGAAATCAGAGAGCAAGAGGATAAACAATTCTATGAAATTTGGGATCTTTTTTATAAATGGCTAGATGATAAAATACGATAATAGAATATTTTAGATAGTAAGAAATATCTTTATCTTGTTATTTTGCTATTATTTTGTTAATCGATATTATATTTATAAAGGTTTTTTTTTTTTAGGATTGATCTGGTATGATTATATGATTAGTTGAATAATTTGGTTAAAGTATTGTTAGCTCATAAAGCATGAATGATTAAAAGTATGGTCAAAAAAAATTTTTTTTGTTTAGTGATTATAGGATATATGGGTTTGGATTGATAATATGAGTTGTTATGTAACATAATTGTAACTGGGACTACAAAATGAATGCACAAAAATGATGGACCAACTGACACACTGTATGTAAATATGAGAGGTGTATGTTTTAATGTTTTGTTTGTCTTGTCTGTTTGTAGAAAATTAATAAAATTTTCTTTCAAAAAAAAAAAAAAGATGCTCCCAGACCCCGGAATAAGGCCGACCTCCAGGCGTTTCTAGGTCTCATCAATTTTTATAACGTATTCTTGCTGCACAAGGCGACTGTCATTGAACCTTTACATCGCCTACTGGACAAAAAAGCAAATTGGTATGGGGTCATAGAGAAGAGCAGGCATTCCGTAATGTAAAAAAGCTACTGACTTCTGATGCTGTACTAATGCAGTACAATGAAACCTTACCGTTAAATATCATGTGTGATGCATCGCCTTTCGGAGTGGGCACCATTTTGAGCCACGTATTCCCTAACGGTAGAGAAGCCCCTGTTGCCTATTTTTCTTTTTCTTTTTTTTAAACAAATTTTATTGATTTTAAAGACAAACAAACCATCATTAACCATTAAATACATAAAACCTCTTTCCATTATTAATTTTACAAGTCAAGTAAAATATTATTTTATGCAACATAATTCTGTTTTACACCATTTCAATATAAACATATAGATATCTCTTAACAAATTTCTCATTATTTCTCTTTTCGTATTTAATCTCATTGTTATTATTATTATTTTCTATATTTATCCAATTTATAATCATCATCTTCATTCCTCTCTGACTTGATTACCATTATTCTCATCCAACATTCCTCCAAGGTTTTATTAATTCTCAAACAAAACATAGACACACAAAACACAAAAATATAAAACTTCTTTTAAGAAAGTAGTTTGGCCCCAGATTACCTCTCTTTGTATGTATTTCAATTAAATTCGTGCTTCAATTAAATTCGTGCTCATCTTGTATACCATTAGCTATCTTATTTACCATTCTATATCTTCTATATAACTTCTCCCCGCTTTTCATTCTTCTTATTTCTATTTTATTTAATTCATTTTAATTTAAATCATTATATTTGTATTTTTTGTCCATTCTTTCCAGATTATCCATTTACCTCATTCCCTATAGCAAAAAAAAAAAAAAAGAATTTCTCCTGAAATCACTGATCAGAGTATGATGCCTTTCTATCCTCCCCCTAAATTAATATTTAAAATAACACCTGATACCCAATCTGATTCTGCTTCGTACATTCTACCTACTGACTTTTAAAGAGAAAAAATAATTAATTCATAATAATTAATATAATTAGATAACAAATCTAAATATTAAATCTTATAACATTCCGATTGTCTATTTCAAAAAACAAGTGCTACAATTTTATTAAATTTTAAAATCTATCATTACTAAACATTTCAATATTTTAATCTTTTATTAATTCTTACAACATTCTAGTTTTCTATTTCTAATACATAATACCATCTTATGTACCTTGCAGAATCTTTTTTTTTAAAGAAATTATACCTTATCCTTTATCCCTAAAAAAAAATCCTTTTTTCCCATCTTGTTTCATACCTTTGTGGCTTTTCCCTCCCTTTCTTATCCCCCCTGGCCTTTTTACCCCCCCTCTACTAACCTCCGCCTTTTTAGCTTTCCCTCTCTGTTGTAATCCTTTCTCCTTTTGCTCAGTAACATTGAGTTGGTTTTGCATCTTATTTTTTCCTTTCTTAAGTGTTTTTTTAAGTCTTAAATCCTTCATTTTTCTTCCTTTCTTTCTCCTTTCTCTCTTAGTTAACTTTTTAGATTCACTAAAGATGGCGTCTTCTTCTTCTTCTTCTATTTCCTCCATCTGTTGTTGTGTTTGCTGATAAATAGCAAGCGCCATTTCTAAAGAAAGGAAAGCTTCTTTCACAGCGTCCTTACTTTCTTGATATTCCTTTCTAAGTTCATCATCAGATAAAGCCATTCTTTGTTCTTCTTAAAAGAACCAAAATGTTTCAAAAGTTAAAACAATTCCTCAAAGTCCCAGAGACATCAATCAGTCAAAACAATGCACAAAGTTCTCACTTTCTCTTCCTGGGGTGGTATCAGTAAAAGGGAAAAGAAAAAAAGCACAATCTGTATTTTACAGCCTTGTTGCAATCAATTTCTAGTCTCAAGATCTTCAAGGCATCTCCTCCAGCAAAATCTTAATATATATATATTTTTTGTCCTCTCCCTTCTCACTTATAACAAGAAGCCAAGTTTTTACCTTTTATAAAAAACAACAGGTTTCTCAATGGCCATTTGTTGATTCCATAGGGAAGGAGGGTAAACTTTCCTTTCAGCACCTCAATTTTGCTGCTTGAAATCCTCCTTTAGAAACCAAGTATTTTTCAAAAAGTCATAGTTCTCAGGATTAAACACTTCTTAAAGTCCTGGATCAGCTGAAAAACTTTCTCTTGAGAACTTTCTCCCCTCTTCCTCCTGCTCAGTCTTACCCAGCTGCCGGCTTCTTTGTGGCGGCCATTACAGATCGCCGCTTGACCACCTTGAGAAAAGAGGGTTCTGCCGGCTGGGGAGGGGATCTGCAACACCCCCAAACCCCTCACCAGCTCCCCCCTATCTTCGGCTGCCTCTGCGGGGCAGCCTTAGCCTCCAAACCCGTCCAGATCGGAGGCATCAAAACAGCTAGCACGGCAGGGATCACGGAGGATCGCAGAACCCTGCCGCTGGCGAAGCCAACCAACCGGAAGTTCCCCCCTGTTGCCTATTTTTCAAAGACACTCTTGAAAACTGAGCGAAATTATAGCCAGATTGATAAAGAAGCCCTTGCAATTGTATCAGCTGTCAAAAGATTTCATGAGTACGTGTACGGCCGGGCTTTTACTATAGTGACTGACCACAAACCCTTGCTGGGAATAATAGCTGGGGATAAGCCAACCCCCTATATATTATCTCCCAGGATGACTCGTTGGTCAGAATTCTTGGCCGCTTATAATTATCAACTGTAATACCATGCCGGGAAAGCTATTCCCTACGCCGATGCGTTGAGCCATGCACCGCTTCCAGAGACTATCAATGACCCCATGCCAACAATGACAACGTTGCAGATCGAGATACTTCATATGCCGCCATTAACTGCCCGTGATATCGCGAGAGAAACAAAATGTGACCCCACCTTGGCACAAGTCCTCACGTGGGTGGAACGCAGATGGCCATTGGACCAAGTATCAGACGACTTCGCACCATTCAAAAGTCGACAAACAGAGTTGTTTTCTCAAAAGGGCTGTATCATCCCAGAATGACTCCAACCGGCACTACTAAGAACCTTGCACGATGGCCACCCCGGCATCGTGCACATGAAGGCCCTCACAAGAAGCTACGTGTGGTGGTCAGGCATCGACAAACAAATCGAGTTGTGGGTCAAAACTTGTCATAGATGCCAAGAAGTAAGCAACGCTCCACCAAAGGCAATCCCAATCGAATGGGAGACACCGCGGGGATCCTGGTCCCGTATGCATCTAGATTTTGCTGGGCCAACCAAAGGCCACACCTTCTTGCTAACCGTAGATGCCTACTCGAACTGGCTCGAAATCCACCGAATGAGAAACACGACCACCGAAGCAGTCATCAAAAAACTAGAAAGACTGTTTGCAACCCACAGATTACCAGACTTTCTGGTATCCGACAACGGGCCCCAATTAACCGCGCTATCCTTTGAGCAGTACCTGGCTGACCGCAGTATCCGACATGCGCTCACTTCGCCTGCGTACCCTGCAGCCAACAGTAGGACCAAGCG
Source organism: Hydrophis major (assembly GCA_033807585.1). Lineage (NCBI taxonomy): Eukaryota > Metazoa > Chordata > Lepidosauria > Squamata > Elapidae > Hydrophis > Hydrophis major. Next base: position 124,078,924 of record CM066343.1, read on the forward strand.
CATGGTACAATTCGTCAAGAAAACGCTACAGAAAGTGAACTATGACAACATCGAAGAGAAGATAAACCGAATCCTTTTTTTACAGCATATCACGCCTCACAGCGTCACCAACATTATTCCCGCCGATCTGCTAATGGGACGAAAGGTCTGCTCCCACCTCGACCGGTTACACCCAGCCTACGAACCGGAGAAACCACTCGGATCCAGTGGCCGATGCCATACCTTCCAGGTAGCGATTTGGTGTTCACTAAAAACTTATCGGGCAATCCGTTGTGGGTAGAAGCGACTGTGGTCCGTGTAATCGGCCCAAGATCATACCTTGTACAATGCCCTGACGATAGACTTTGGAAGCACCATATCGATCAACTACGATCAAGGCTGCAGTCAGGCAATTCCGAGCTCCCTAATAACCAAACTGAGGTGGGGGAGATACAGAGGAAGACGATTTTCAACTAGCGGAAAACCTTTTTGAAGGAAACGATAGCAGAACAGAAACATGAGAACAGGAACCAGGGATGGGAGTAAGTTCACCTCAGGGTGACGCCGAAGATTTTGGTGACAACGAAAACGCGAACTCTGAATCAGAGGCACCCCTTTCGCCAAACAACACCCTACCTCAACAAGAGTGCAGCCAAATACCAGGTGCACAGCAAAAATCAAAAAGACTAACAAAACAACCGTCCTACCTCAAGGACTACGTAACCGTACCCCTTAAGCAGAACCCGGGGGGAAGGGGTGTTGTGAATGAATAAATGTTAAATAAAGTTATCTTGAGCTTGAAGTCAAGTGCAGGGTTCTGGCCCTGCACTTCTGATTGGCTGTTAAATGGCAAGATCAGATTGGTCCGTTCAGGAGAATCTGATTGGCCGTTAACAGGCCGTTCTCATTGGTTAACGGAGCTAGTGCTCCCAGGTTGCTATTGGTTGAATAGTTAATAAGTTGCCTATATAAGGAAGGCTATAGCAGCCATCCAGTTTGAGCTGTCACACCATGTAAATAAAGAGTTTGAAGTTCACTGTTTTCACCGGCTCGTCTCCATTATTCGCACATGCTCCACACTTAACATTCTTGATGTCTGTTTAACTACTATCTGCTGGGAAATGAAAAGAAGTCTTCTTGTCAAATTTTATGAATCTTCCCATGTACATATCCGGCTGGCTATTATAAAATATTAAACAGAATGGAGATAGCAAAGCTTTTATGCTTTGCTATTATTCATGTTCTTCTGCTGTGTGTAAGGGAAAAGGGTACTATTTCAAGAGTGTTTTCCAGACTGTATACAAATATGATGGCAAAAGCCTGTTCCACTTGCTAACTGGCATCCTTCCAGTGATACAGGTTGGAAGCAAAAAATGAGACATCTGGATATGATCCTCTCCAGTTGAGAGACAGAATATATATACAGTGTACAATTTGTGCTTCTTTTCATGCTCAGTATGTCACTGTGTTCTTTCCACAACCTCACATAAATAGGAAAATAGGAAAATGGCAAGAAGAGCTACTTTTGTTAGTCTTCATCACAGCTTTTAAAGGCACTAAAAAACAAATACTTGAAGAAATAATGTTGCCACTGTCATATTACTTTGTTGGAATATTAGAAAAATCATATAGTAAAGTTATATAACTGAAACAATTTTCATAACTTCCAGCTTTCAAAGCACTTTTGCTACACAGAATTGATTTTCCTTCTGTCAGCATGAGTTTGGTGAACAGAGTTTTGTGTTGGGTATGATATATATTGATATATCTTGGTATGAATGTTATGCTTCCCAAAATGAAAATTTGAGTTTTTCAGGACAAGTCAAATGCTGCCAAGTCAGCTAGTTTATGAAGCATATCACCAGGTTCTCTCACACCCACACACCAAACTCGACTACTTCTTATGATGAATATTCCCCTCCCCATTATATTATTGTCTCGTCTCCATGCATTTCCTGACATCCCACCCACCTTCTCCCTAAATCATATCTGAAGTTCCTCCCTATAGCATTGCTATATGTCAGATTACCTCCTTCCTCTTTTACTTAACTTAGAAACTCCCTGCTTTCTACTAGCCTGGTTCTGACACCATCCTCTGTTTTATTATCATTGTTTCCATCAGAAACAGACTGTTCCAGTCTTCCATTAATTAATGCATTAATTTAACATATGTTCCCATCATTTTTCAGAGGATGTTCCAATGTTTTCCACCTACAAAATCAAACAATATTGTTATATAAGGAAAATTCACAAATGCATCATCCAATTCATTGAAGATGCCCACCTAATTTGAAGCAATCAAGTGGATTCTGAAAAGAAGAACAGCCATTTAGTGCACTGATTAATTTTCTGATCTCAGCAAAGTTACACACTATTTAATCCATGTACAAAAAAACTGACAACAAAAATCTTAGATACTTAGAGCATCTAATATAATTGGCTAGATACTTGATTCAACTGCTGCCCCCCCCCAAAAAAAACAACCTAGCTTCTAAAGTCTGCATTATGAAGCACAAATATGCAACTTTTATATTTGCCTAAGGAGCAGAAGATGAAATACAATGTTTGTTCCTACTTTTTATTATTCAAATACCTGTACTGATCATTCTAAAGATGAAACAGTGTCAGTTTTAGCTCTATCAATATTTATCTATGTAAGTATTTGTGATATGATCATCATATCATCCAGGTGAGGCTATTGAAAACAATGTGGTTCCTTTAAGGAATCAACTTTTTAATTACTGTTAAATATTTTTAAAAGAATATATAAGGAAAAATAGTGAAATAAATGAAATAAAATAGCAACGTTCAAAAAATAAAAACAATTTTTATAACCATTTAATCCCTTTGTTTGAGGTGGAGTTATGGCAACTGAGTAGAACTGAGCATTCACTGGTCAGATGCCCTTCCTGATGCCTAAGTGGAGTTTGCAACAGATATTTTCTCTTTGTGCCCTCATAGAGAAACATCTGCCAGTACCTAGGATTGAACTCTGAAGCTTCCAAGTGGGAGGCAGGCATCTTCAACTCTAAGTCACTGCACCACTTACTGATAATATACTAAGTAAATGAGAAATCTAAAATGACATAACAATACTACTTTTTCAATATATTATTTATGAAATTATAAAGCTTTTAAAAATTTAAAATGACTAAGGTTTAAGCTACTTGTCAACACTAATATTTTATATTCAACTAAAATTACAAGGTAATAATACTAGAAATCTAATTATCAATGAAGTTTAAATACAGATTCTATATGTAAAAAAACCCAAATTTTGATGTAGGAATAACAAATCCATGTATTATATTGTAACCCAACAATGATTTTTCTGAAATTTAAAGAAACGATGTAATTAATAGCAATATAGTTCTGTCACTATTCACTTTTCTTTCTTGACAGTCCTTCAGAAAACAACTCAAAATGTTTACCATTCACAAAAGGAAAAAGAAATTACAAAAAATCTTACCATGGGCCATTCGATGAAACCAATAGTATCCAAAATCTACTCCAATGAAGGTCAAATACCAAGTCCATGATGAATCCCATGGTAGTTCCATCATTCTATAGTTGTTCCACACATAAATATATGCCAATATTTCAACACTTCGAGAAATCACACTGAAATTCAAAAGCAAAAAAGGTGTTCAGACTATCATCTTCTGAGTTTTATTTATGACATTTCTGTCAAAAGATCACGGAAGAACCCCCCCCTGGAGCTAAAACTAGAGCAAATCTGTAATTTAGCAAGCAAAAAAGTTTTTAAAAAAGATTAAAAGATTCTGTTCATGATCAACATGGCAGCAAAATCATCAAAAGTTTAAAAAGAATGAGCAATTACTGCACAAATGCTTGGGTCTGAATATGATGTCTGTTTACATGATAACTAACAAAAATAAAATATAACTGTAATGTTCTGACCACATTTTTATTCCAGCAAAAGCCCTCAGTGATCAAAGTCTAATATCTCTAAATTACCATTTGAGAAACCTCAATTTTTCTTAGTTATTATTCCAAATCCCCCAAAGCATTGGAGATGGGAGAAAAAGGAGGGAGGGCATAAGAAGACCCTGTTTCACCCTGGCTGTCATGACCCACCTGTGACTCACTCATAGTTCTCTAACAGCTGGCCTGATTTTCAAACCAAGATATCTGTTTAGTTTCACTTTGGCAGCTGGAGAACCAACAATTTCACACAAGTTTCAATGACAGGTGTACTTGTTCTTTGCTGAAGCAAAACACCTGGAACATGTTTAATCTTTGTAAGAGCCTTACAAAATATTACTAAATATGTTTTTAAAAATGCAATTCACCATATTTTTGCAATTTGTAAAAATTACCACAAATCTTAACCTAAATTCTTAATCATTTAGACAACTGGCCAGAAAGGAACTTTAGCTGTTCTAACAGGACTGGGAAAGAGAGGGGAAAACTCTCTCAATACTATTTTGCCAGAATTTTTTAAAAGACAGTTTTGCCTAAAGTAGTATCACTTACTTACCAGCTATTGTCCAAAATACAGTTATGTATACTTAAGACCCAGTGAATCAAGGAAGCTTAAGAGTGCCTGAGTCTACTTGGATCATGGCCATAGGGTATTGTTTTCTCATTTTTGGCCTCATTAAGTACTGTAATGTTTTTGCAACATGTCCAGACATAGAAGAGATTATTTCTTAAATTGGTCACTGAGCTCTTTCTTTGATGGGTTGTAGCTAAAGGTAGATATTAATTCTAAAGTACAGATTTTTCACCTGAAGTTACATAAGTCAAATTTGCATATTTTAAATCAACCACTAGCATACTAACAGGATTATTAATTGGTTAACTTTGTCAAATATGGAAACTAATTTACAACTGCTTTATCTGAGGAGAACATTTACCAAAGTCAAAAGCAACATTTATTAAGTCTAACTGTACTTCTTTAAACCTCCCTTTTCCTTCTTGAGAAAACTAAATAAGAATATTTTTAATCTGAATTTTGCTCTGTAATTGAGCTAATTGCAAATAAATCTTTAATGAACAAGATATACTCTATTTGTTGTCTGACAAATTCTCACTGAAAAACAGTGGGAATATTAATTTATTTATTCTGATTTGGTTTCAAAATTTCTGTCTTGAACAAAAAATCATCAAAATAACCCCTACATGTGAAAGACCCAATTACATATAAATGTGCATTAACTGTTATTAATTTTACAGGACAACTACTGAAAATATGATCTTATGAATTAATATCAATCAGCCAATTTTAAATATTCAAAAATATATCAAAAGGTAAATATCTATAGGATAATGAAATTCAAAGATAATTGATGATATCTTAATTTATTTATACATTTTTCATATAATTTATAAAATAATTTTGTGACAATAAATTCTTAATATCTGTTAAATTTTTATATGCATATCAAATACCAAAAGTTAACTGAAATCTGTCTCCCATCCCTCTGCCTAGGGCAACTTGGGAGCAGATTAGGGAAGCTTCGTGAGAACACACAGAAATACTGAAACATATCAAATATGTATTTCTTATAATGAAGACTCCATGAAATAAAGGGAGAAGATGATGTATAGGATATTTGTCAAACCTCACACTAGAAAAGGAAAACAACTTGCCTTTAATTTAGCCTCTTATATTTTCTGAATAGGTGCCAGTTCATGACCTGACAAACTAATTTATTACTCCATTTATTAGCCTTGAAATGACCCCGACATAGGCAGTGACATATAATGGTCATAGTTTCTCCCCATTCTGCTTTTACATTTTATTTTAAAGTCAAACAGTCCAGAAGATGCTGGAAAGAGTGAGAAAGAGCTGGGAGTTTTATTCCCTGTTTTCACAGCACTGCAAATACGATTGCTTTCCATTTTTAATATACAAAAATAGCTACAAATTGATCTGTTTGCTAAAAGTATCTTGGAAAGATATTAGAATATTTTCCTGTGCTAAGTTCTTAATTACAAGATGTAAAACTAATACTTTAACAATACTTCTTCACCCTGAAAAGTGGAAAAAGCCTAAAATCTCTCTCACATAAAAGAGATAAAATTTCAACACAAACCTAAAATGTCAGCCTAAGTGAAAACTCAAATATTTTTCCAAGTATCTATTTTCCTTTCAAATACGTTACATGTGTTTAAATACAAACAAGAATTCCTAATACCTTATATAATTGACCATATTTTTAAAAAACCAGTTAAAATCATTATGCAATGTTGTATCATATTTATGAAATCTTATTATCCATGATTGTTTATTAATAGCATATTAATTAATGTTAATAGCACATTAATTAATAGCACATTAATTTTCATAACATTTTACATATTGTAACAATTGTTTCCACTAATTAATGGGGCATCTAATATCTAATTTTATTTATTTAATCATTTTATTGACTGTTTCTTTTTTAAAATATTTGGGAAAAATAAATTTAACTGAATACCAAAGTGCACACACTACATTTTGGACTTACATAAAAAGCTAAAATATACGTGTTATTATAAATACAGTATCTTCAAAGGAAGATTGTTGAGTGAACTTTAGCATGTTAAACAAATTGTAGTGGAGAAAAACCAAATGATTAATGATTAATCAAGACAATCAATGAAAATTTATTGAAATAAAGCCAGAAATTAAGCTACTTGCAGAAATATAATCTAACAATGAGTATTAAAAGAAACAAGAAATAAAACTACAAACTTTGAAAACTAAAGCACTCCATAAGCATTTTTTGAATAATATTGAAGGAAAGTTTGACAGCATCTGAACATAGCACAGGAATGGGAGGTGGAGGAAAAAGAAAGGGGTTTTTTTGCTACCCAAGAACAAGCCATATGTGTTCTGTCCTCATTAACATACTTGAAATCCCCGCGCTTTGATTGGCCAAAGCGCGGGGCTTTCCGATTGGTCAGGCGAGCCGCGCCGATTGGCTCGTTAAGAATCTCCCGCGATTGGTTCGTTCAGAGCGCGGGAGATTCGAAGCGCTGCCATTGGCCGCGGCCGCCGCGGCAAAAGGAATAAAAGCCGCGGGCTTTTTTCCTTTCGGCGGTTCGGTTCCAGTAATTTAAATAAAGAGCTTTGCACTAAATCACCGACTCCTGGCGTCATTTCACGGACACGACACTGGCGACGAGGATGGGATCTAGACCCTGAACCGAACCCCGTGTCCGACGGAAGCCAGACAAAGCACCGAGATGGCGAAAATCGCAGCGCCCGCCCCCTTCAACCCCGCCACCGAAGACTGGGAATCGTTCTCCGACCGATTCCGCATGTACCTCGAGTGCACCGGCATGAAGGACGCCTCGGGCCCGCTAAAACGCGCCGTCTTCCTCACCCACTGCAGGACCGAAGTCTTCCAGATGGCCAAAGCGTTGGCCAAGCCCGCCGATGCAACCGCCATGGACTGGGACGTCCTTGAACCCATCCTTCGGCGACACTACGCTCCAGAGGTCCCCATCCTGATCCGACGTAATGAGTTCTACCGGCGGGACCAGAGAGCGGGTGAGAAATTGAGCGACTTCGTCGCCGAGCTGCGGCGCCTAGGGGGGCTCTGCGAATTTGATAACCTAAACAACGCCCTGAGAGACCGAATCGTGCTCGGTCTGTGGGACCCCGCCCTCCAGAGCCGGCTGATGGCTAAGGGCGACATCAGCTTAGCAGACACCCTCACCGCAGCCGCAGCCGCTGAAGCCACCCGAACTTCCGCCGATAGCATGCGCAGACCAGACACGAGGGACCGCGGCGGAAACAACAACCCGGCAAGGTCGACCGAACCAAAAACCGAGACGACAACACACCAGGGCGACTTCCACTCGGCATCCAGCACGTCCGAAGACGAGGAGGACATCCATCGACTCCAGACAGGGCGCAACCAACGGAACCGGAAAGATCGTAAGTCAAGGACCAACTGTGCCGGTTGCGGCGGCGACCAACCCAGGTCGGAATGCCGGTTTTTCGATTCCATCTGCCGGCATTGCGATAAAAAGGGGCACATCGCCCAGGTTTGCCGCCTGAAGAAAAACCGCAGTCCAGCTCGATGGGACCAGAGCGACCGCAGGAGGGAGAGCACACCGACCCGGACCAGAGATCGCCACTCGGACAGCCGATGGGACCGGAGCGGACGATCCTCGCGAGGCGGCGACAACCGGCGGAGAGAGGAGACCCACCAGACGGTCACCATCGGCCACGCCATCACCAACGACGCCCGGAAAATCCACGTCGAGGTACGCATCGAGGGCCAGCCATGCAAAATGGAGGTGGACTCCGGGTCCTACCTCTCCATGATTGCTTGGCACGAGATAAAGCGGTTGGTACCCTCCAAAAGAGGAACGTAGACAACCAGAGACTCATTGTAAAGGACAACCAGGGAAACCGCATCCCGGTAGTCGGCACCAAAAGTTTTGAAATAACGTATAAGGGGCGCACCGAACGACTCCCCCTAACGATCGTCGACCGCGACCGCCCGAGCCTACTGGGTCTGCAATGGTTCGCCCCGCTCGACATCGCCCTCACGGGAGTCAACCACGTCACCGACGACGGCTGGGAACAGCGGCTAGCCCAGGAGTTCCAAGAGGTCTTCAACGGAAACCTGGGCAAGTACCGAGGGCCCCTTATCTCGTTCGACCTAGACCCTAACGTCCCCCCCAAACGCCTGAAACCAAGGCGGGTGCCATTCGCACTGAAACCCAAAATAGACGAGCAAGTTGATAAGCTCGTCAAACAGGGGGTACTACAGCCCATAGACCACGCCCGGTGGGAGACCCCCATAGTCACCCCGATCAAGCCCGACGGGTCGGTGAGAATCTGTGGGGACTATAAGGCCACCCTAAATGGCGCGCTGCAACAAAGTGCCTACCCCGTCCCAATAGTGCAACACCTACTGCACTCCCTGGGAGGGGGCAAGGTTTTTGCCAAGCTCGATCTCGCCCAGGCATACCAACAGTTGCCGGTCGACAAGCAAACGGCAGAAGCACAGACCACTGTCACCCACCAGGGAGCATTCAAATGCAACCGACTCCAATTCGGAGTCAGCGTGGCACCGGGCATATTTCAGAGCCTAATGGAGAGGCTATTGCAAGGTATCAAGGGGGTGGTACCTTATTTCGACGACGTCCTAGTGTCGGCACCCAACCAAGCCGAACTAGAAAGCCGACTAAGAGAGGTCCTAACTAAATTTAAGGAGACGGGACTAAAAGTAAAGAGGGAAAAATGCCAGCTTTGCACGGAACGAGTGGAATTCTTGGGCTACCTCCTAGACCGGCACGGCATTCACCCCACAAGCAAAAAAATCAAGGCCATCAAAGAGGCCCCCACCCCTAAATCAAAGACTGAACTACAAGCATTTTTGGGGTTACTGAACTTTTACAATGTTTTCCTACCCCAAAAGGCGACGGCGGCGGAGCCCTTGCATAGGCTCCTGGACAAGGCGGCGACCTGGACTTGGGGAAAGCGGGAGCAAGCCGCCTTCCAAAAAACAAAGGACCTCCTCACCTCCGACGCCGTCCTCATACAATTCAACGAGACCCTGCCTCTGGCCGTCACTTGCGACGCATCACCCTTCGGCGTCGGCGCTATCCTCAGCCATACCCTTCCCGACAGAAAAGAAGCACCCATCGCGTTCTTTTCAAGGACCCTCACCAAACTGGAACGGAACTATAGCCAACTGGACAAAGAGGCTCTGGCTATAGTTGCCGCCATAAAACGATTCCACGAATACCTCTACGGCCGGACCTTCACCATTATAACGGACCACAAGCCGTTGCTGGGAATCCTTGCAGGGAACCGGGCCACCCCGAACATTCTGTCTCCCCGAATGACAAGGTGGTCCGAGTTCCTGGCGGCCTACAACTACGAACTCATACACAGACCGGGTAAGATGATCTCCCATGCAGACGCCTTAAGCCGCTCGCCACTACCAGAACCCGACTCCGACCCAGCACCCACGACGACCACACTCAGCATCGAGACTCTACCCAACCTGCCCATAACCGCATCAGACATTGCCCGAGAAACTAATAAAGACAGGCGTCTGGCGCGGGTGTTACATTGGGTAGAGAAAGGGTGGCCGGAAAGGGACAACGACGAGTCCGTCAAGACGTTTCGAAACCGCCAAACGGAACTCTCGTTGTTAAAAGGGTGCATTCTATGGGGAGACAGGGTGGTCATTCCGGACAAGCTACAGGGGAAGGTTTTGGAAATGCTGCACGAGGGGCACCCTGGCATCGTAAGGACTAAAGCCCTGGCCAGAAGTTACGCTTGGTGGCCAGGGATGGACAAACAAATAGAGGCCTGGGTAGCTAGGTGCCAACGATGCCAGGAAACAAGGCCCAGCCCACCCACAGCACCCGTCCTAGAGTGGGAAACCCCAAGGGGACCTTGGTCCAGAATCCATATAGACTTCGCCGGGCCCACAAATGGACACACCTTCCTCATAACAGTTGACGCTTACTCCAACTGGCTGCAGGTAAGCAACATGAAGACAACAACCACGGAGGCCGTGACCAAAGAACTCTGCAAACTCTTTGCAACACACGGCCTCCCAGATGTCGTCATCTCCGACAACGGGCCCCAGTTTACCTCGCTGGAATTCGAGAAATTCCTGGCGGAAAGGGGCATCCGCCACGCACTAACAGCACCGGCGCACCCGGCGGCGAACGGTAGGGCGGAACGGATGGTCCAATTCACCAAAAAGACCATCCGGAAAATAGACCACGGGGAGATCCAAGAGAAAATCAACAGACTACTCTTTACCCAACACATAACCCCGAATACCACTACCAACAAAAGCCCAGCCAAACTACTAATGGATAGAAAGCTAAGGTCCCCACTCGACAGGTTACACCCTACGTATAACCCGGAGCGGCCCCCAGACTCAAGCACAAAAAACCGAACGTTCGCGCCCGGGGACCCCGTATATGCAAAAAACCTGACGGGAGACCCTCTATGGATCCCAGCCGTCATCACCCAAGCAACAGGCCCACACTCGTACCGGCTACAAACAGCAGATGGACGAGCGTGGAAACGCCACATCGACCAACTTAGGTCGAGGACCGCAAGCGAACCCAACCCCCGTAACGCAAGCCAAGGGGGGAGGGAATACCCAGGAGACCGAATACAAGGAAAAATAAACCAGCAGTACTCACTGAAACGCAGCCATCACGACCCCTCGTCAGAAAAGAACAGCCAAGCCAGCTCGACCGACCCGGAAAGACCGAGTGGGAGCGGCGAAACCCGTAGCTCAACCAACCCGGAAGGCCCAGGAGGGAGCTACGGAGAAAGAACTGGCCCGATCGACCAGCCGGTTCCCACAGCAGCAGGAGCAACGAAGATCCCGACCGAACCGGCCGAGATCCAGCCTACAACTGAGTTGCGCAGGTCAAGTAGGACCAGACGGAGCCCCGCCTACCTACGTGACTACGCAACGTAAGGACTGAACCAAGAGGGGAGGGGTGTTCTGTCCTCATTAACATACTTGAAATCCCCGCGCTTTGATTGGCCAAAGCGCGGGGCTTTCCGATTGGTCAGGCGAGCCGCGCCGATTGGCTTGTTAAGAATCTCCCGCGATTGGTTCGTTCAGAGCGCGGGAGATTCGAAGCGCTGCCATTGGCCGCGGCTGCCGCGGCGAAAGGAATAAAAGCCGCGGGCTTTTTTCCTTTCGGCGGTTCGGTTCCAGTAATTCAAATAAAGAGCTTTGCACTAAATCACCGACTCCTGGCGTCATTTCGCGGACACGACAATATGCACATGTATTAATTGGCCCAAAATAGAAAATACTAGTTTGGGTAGTAAATGATGAGATGCATGGTGAAACTGTTGACCACTTAATAACTGGATGCAGTAAAATCCAGACTGGTTACAAAAAAGTAGGCATAACTTGCGTTAGCAAGATATTGCATTAGCATTTATGTAGAAAACCAACTTTACTTTCATATTACTTGCAATATAACTTCATGGAAAGTCACTGAATATAATAGAGCAAAAATGTTATGAGTTCTTACAGTCCAGATTGATTGGTACTTGGAATATATCACATTAATTTTATTGTCACTGAAAAGAACTCTGATTGCTTTTTCAATGAAGCCATTTGAAAACATTAAGTTGAAGACAAGCAATATAAAACATTTTGAAAATACTGGTATTTATAAACAGAGATTGCAAACATTTAAGAGACTGTTAATTGTTATTGGATCATAAGGTGTTATATAACAAGTACTTAAAAAGAATTTGCACTGACTAAATTTAGAAAAACTAATGATAGACCAACTCCAAACATTAGCACATTTGGCACCTCAAAGATAATTACCACAACAGATAGTCCTTGTTTAGTGATGGCAACCCTGGAAATCCCTAATTTCATCATTAAGTAGGATTGCCTGGTTATTAAATGAATATCTATCAACTTCCAACAAGCAAGTCAAGTAGGCTGGTCTATGAGTAAATGCCTGCTTCAGCCCAATGCAAATGTTAGGCATAATGGCTGCTGCTGTAGGGAAACTCTCCTATGCTCTACCACCCAACTGTTCTTCACTATCTTCTTCCTCCCATTCCTGACAAGGCAAGCCAAGCCTAGCTAAACCTTTTGTGAAGCCACAATTGTCAAAATACAAATGCTGCCGGTATCCTAGCTCCAGCCACCCTTGCCACCCTGAGGTCTAGACAGCAACCTTGCAAGGACTCAAGAATAAAGGCTCATGCAGCCAGCATGTGCACCTGAACGGTGGTAAAATTAAAAAAAACAACTACCTGTTCTGTGGGCGTGGCTTGATAATATGGCAGGGGAAGGATACTGCAAAATCTCATTCCCTCCCCAACCCACTAACCTGCTTTCCAGCTCCATTTTCCTGTGCAGGGCAACAAAAGAAGACCCAGCCAATCAGCTAGGACTTGGGAGGCAGAGAATAGATGGGGGCAGGACTAGTCAGAGGTGGTATTTTCCAGTTCTCTGAACTACTCAAAATTTCCGCTACCAGTTCTCCAGAACTGGTCAGAACCTGCTCAATACCACCTCTGACCTGAACAGCAAGGGGAAAGTCAAGTCAGTTGCTGTTCTAATGACAAAGAGCACAATCCAGTACATGATTAGTGGCTGAAAAGTACAGAGAAGGGGCAGAGAAGGGGGACAAATAAATAGGTAATGGCTGTTTATATTCTGTAATCATGTACATTTTGTAGTCATGCAAGTGACCTGCCAAGTGCCTGATATTTCATCAAGTGACCACAGGGGCATTCCAACAGCTATTACTTCAAGGACCAAGCACTAATACTCTGTTCGGCACTGTTGTAACTTCAAACAATTAACAAACAAATTATTATTAAGCAAGGGATTACAGTTATAACTTTAAATCTACTTCTACCTGAATAAAAAAGTATTGATATGTGAGGTTTTCCGGTTTCGCGTGGCTTCGGGGCAGCAGGAATTCGCGACAGCTCGCGATTCCTGCTGTGCTAGCCGTCGAGGTACCCCCGATCCAGATGGGTCAGGGGGATATGGCTGCCCTGTAGGGACAGCTGAAGAGAGAGGGGAGTCGGACAGGGAGGTAGGGGTGTCGCAGACCCCCCCTTCTCCGGAAAAACCCCTTTTTCCCAAGGCGGTGGAGCGGCGGTCAGCAATGGCCGCCACAAAGAAGCCAGCAACCGGGTAAGATTGTGCTGGAGGAAGTGTGAAGAGTGAAAGTTTTGTCTGAGCTGGGTCAAGTAACATCTTTTAAACTGCCTGGAACTGAGCTGTTTGAATTGCTGGAGGATACATTGTATCCCTAAGAAGAGCGAAAAGCGGCGGAGAAGCTGTTAAAGGGAACTTTTTTTTTTTCTTTACTCTCCCACCCCATGGAAACAGCAGAAATATTTGGATATATTGGACATTGAAAGTGAATTGCTTTGAGAGTTGAAGTTAAGAGACAAAAGGATTTTTGGACATTGAAAAATTTAAGAAATTGGAAAACCCTTGTTGGAGGTATGGATTTTTGATTATTTAAAATTGACATTGCAAGTGGGAAGGGAGAGAAAAAAAAAAATTGGAGCAGAAGCTGAAAAAGGAGGAGATTGCCTAGAATCCCAAAGGAAGATATATGGTAATTGGACCTCTTTGATTAAAAATTAACCCCAGAAAGAGAAAGAGAAGAAGGAAGAAAATTATTAACTTTTGGAACTTTTTTTTTTTTTAATTGCTTTTGATTGTCTTTGATTAAAAATACTTGTGGTTGTTTTGGAAAAAGTTTCCCTTTTCATAATGGCATCGTTTGTGGATGAACTAGAGATTGAATATCAAAAGTATAAAAAAGAAGATACTTTGGGCACTTTGTTTCAATTCTTAGAAATGGCGTTATGTACTTATGAAAAGTTGATTACGCAGCAGAAGGACTGGGACAAGGAAGAAGAGGAAGAAGAAGCCATCTTTGATGAACAATGGGTCCCTTCCGGAGAGGAGGAGAAAAAGGATAAGAAAAAGGGGATTTTAAGAATTATAAAAACAACCAAAAGAGAGAAAAATGAGTGAAAAGGTGGAGGCAAGGTTAGAAAGCAAAGGAAAAGGAGCAAGAAAAGCGAGGAGAAAAAGCAAAGGGGTAAAAAGGGCAAGGAGAAGAATAAGCAAGAGAGAAAAGGGAGGAGGAGAAGCCTTAATGGGGGGAAGCAAGACCTAAAGAAAAAAATTTATTTAGAGACAATGGGTGAATTTAATTTAGATTAAAAGAGGGATTCTGGAGGGTACATAAGTTTGTGTTTTTATATGTGTATTTAGAATATAAAATTCATTATGTAATCTTAGAATCTTTTAAACAGAATCCCAAGAAAAATTGCTATACGAAGTATTTTTAAGTTAGGGTAATGAGTTATAGATGTTACTCCAATTGGTGTACAGGAGAAGTATAGTAAAAGAAAAAAAGATGAATGGATAATTGGAAATAGAACAGACAAAGAATGTTGTTGAAAATGGTAATAAGATATGGAAGGATATATATGCTTTTTTTTGGATTTTGTATATTGATAAAAGGCAATAAAATTTTAATTAATAAGAAATAATTGGGATGGAAAGGAGAAGTAGGGATAAGATATGAAGTTAATACTATATGAAGTATTGATATTATAATTTGGAAATGTTATGCCTTATTGGTCTTTTATTATTATTTTTTCCTAGAAAAGAATTTATAAGCTGTTATGCCTTGACTCTTTGTGCATTGTTTTTATAAAACTGATAAAAATGGTTTTTATATATATATATATAAAAAAGAAAATGATAATAAGATATGGAAGGATATATGGGATGAATATGATGTTTGAATTTGTGTCTGTGTGAAGAGTTTTAACCCAGGAACAGACAGCCTTCAGAAAAGATCTTTTAGTTTTGTTTAGGTTTTGTGTTTTGTGTGTATTGTGTTTTTTGTAAAACTAATAAAATTTGTTTTTTATTAAAAAAAAAAAAAAAAAAGAATCAATAAAACCTTGGAGGAATGTTAGATGAGAATAATTGTAAACAAGCCAGAAAGAAATGAATATGATGACTATAAAATGGATAAATATAGAAAAGAAATGAAATTGAATAAGAGTAAAGAGAAATAATGAGAAATTTGCTGAAAGATATTTATGTGTCCATATGGAAATGGGATAAATTAGAATTATGTTGTATAAAAATAATGTTTTATTCGACTTGTAAAAATTTATAATGTTAAGAGGTTTTGTGTATTTATGTATTTAATGGTTAATGATGTGTTGTTTTATCTTTAAAATTAATAAAATTTGTTTCAAAAAAAAAAAAAAGTATTGATATGTGGGATACCAACTGGCAAATTATTTTCAGTTAATTTTAAAAAGTTTTTACTTTAATCTTTGTTGTTCTGGCCTCTGATCACAAAGCTGCATTTGAGATTAAGCCTAAAAATGCAAAATTGCTTTGAGAAATATAGAATGTATTCAAACATTATGTCAGTAGTAGAATAGCAGAGCACACTAAATTGAAACTGGGATAGAACAATTTGATGCCTGCCAGAACCCATCTTTCACCACAATCACTCCCACCGAATATGGAAAAAATATTTTAAACCATACAAGATTTCCCCAAATATGGGAAGCCAGATGTGGAAGGTAACCATGCAAACCCAGTAAAAGACACAGCTGCTTTATGTACTTGAAAACAGGTGGTATGTGCACACTAATATTTTACCCTTTGAATATATATGTTCACACAGTATTGCTATCCACATGTTATTAGATTTGATTTCCCATCCTCTCTGATCACTACTATACACTCAAACATACAGAACTGAATCTCAGCAACATCTGGAGTCCCATAGGATTTCCATCTCTGGCTTTTGTCCAAAAAGATATTGGCAAAGCAACAGAAACTGTTTCCTAAATTAGGGATATAAATTATTTCCACAGTCCTATATTCTTTCTTTGAAAAAATAGGATATTACTTCAGATATAAAATATTTTTAAAACACATTTATTAAGATTATGTCCCAAACTTATTTCATTGTTGTTATGTTTATGTTATACTAGTTTAGCAACTGAAAATTAATAACATAATAAATAAATATTATATTTTAGCTAGTAATATTTATTTCTAGCATATAGACGCTCCTAAAAAATTTTGTTCTTTGTACTTTGGGGAAGTAGGCACTGTTAAAGCAAGTACGGGTAATACCCAGGTTACGAACATTCCCTCAGCAAACGTTCTAAGTTACATGATCAGTGCCCCAGTGCATTTCCAAACAAGGCCCAAAACTATAAATCTTGCAGCACTTGCTTGCCCTTATGAACAACCACAGAAGCTCTGCAACATTCATCCTAAGAATGTTGCCAGCTGAAATCGGGCTTTTGAGGGTGGATCTGTCCTCTGATGCGCCGTTCAAGCCTCCAGAGGCCTAACCTGGCAAGTTGCAGGCCAAAATGGAGCTTCTAAAGAGCAGATCCAGCCATTAGAAGCCCTGTTCAGGCATCTAGAGGCTTAACCCATACCTTGCTGGGTAAAATGGAGTCTCTCTTGGCCAGATCTGGTCCTCTGAGTCTCAGGTCGGCCTTCTGTGGGACTTATTCTACTTACCTTTCAAAGAGAGAAAAGAGGCTGACCCACATAGCAGAGAAGCCAAAGTCTTTTATTCAGAAACCGGTGAAGCCGTAAGAACATGATATGTAAGCAAAACAGCTTTCCCATCTGAATAAAAGCGGGCTTCTCTGCCATGAGGGCCTGCAGGCTTAGTTTGGGCCCAGTTTGGCCAGCGATGAGTGGTCTCCTGCTTGCTGCTAACTGGCTATTTCAAATGAGCAGCTTGAAGGATTGGGGCATGGCAGCCGATCAACAAGAGGCTTGCAGTTCAGCCCAATGAGACAAAGGAAGCAAGTTTCTTGTTGATTGGCTGCTGCTGCTGCCTCAATACCTGAAGCTGTCCTGAAGCAGGAGGCTGCTGTGGCCCTGACCAGGCCTCTTCTACTTCTAAAGGCCACTGGTCACACAGTGCCAAGCCAAATACTTTTACTCAGAAGCTAGCAAAAATGTTTTCCTTAGATTTCACATTCTTACAGCTTTGCCATCATCTGAATAAAACACTTCTGCTCCTCTTCCAGTGGGTCAGCCTCTTCTGGAGCTCAGGAGATCTTCAAAAAGTAAGTAATCCATGCAAAATGGGGTGGAAGGAGTAAGTGGAATACGGGACACTAGCAAAACAGGTCCAGTCTGTGGAGACCTGGTCGGGCAGAATGGGAGGAAAGCAACTGTGGTACCCCAGGGAAGCATGAGGTATCTCAGTGGATTGGAGCAGCCTTGGATGGCCTGCTCCAGTATTAGGTTCCACATGCTATTCCCCACTCTGAGGTACCTCATGTGTATTTAATAACCTGTGCAGATGTAAGCTGTAAGAATGTGAAATCTAAGGAAAACATTTTTGCTAGCTTCTGAGTAAAAGTATTTGGCTTGGAACCATGTGGCCAGCAGGCATTCAATTAACAAATGCATTGGGGAAAGCAGGGAGTGATCACATTCCTTTAATGTAATTCAGTCAAACGAATCCTCGGGTTATGAATGTAGTTGGTAGGCTCTATTACATTCGTAACTCAAGGATTACCTGTACTTCAAGGTTTATGGCAAGTTTTATCATTTGTTCTTTCACAAAAAACATTCAGAACAATATTCAGAACAGTATTTTATAGGATGGTTGTGTTTTTTTGTTTATTACCAACCATTGCAAACCATTTTCTCACATGTAAGTCTGATCATAAAATATGATCCTGTCTTAATTATGACATTTCTGTCTTAATGGCTTGTTTTTACCCATTTCCAAAGGGTCAAAAGGATGGCAGACAATCTGATCTCAGGGGGCATCCTGTTTCAAGAAAAAGAAATCTTTATCCAGGTGTTCATCATCAAACTTTTGTAGGGTATGCAACTATAGCTCCTTCCATTTGCTAGGCCATATAACCTTTACTTAAATAAAATGAAAGTAAGGGTAGCAACCATATGCAGATGAAGATAACTGCATAAATCTTTAATCAAAAATCAGGCACACCTGGTCAGGCTCATTTTTTTTATAAATCAGGCCATAATGGTACATTTTGCTATAGTTTTGCTACAAAAAAATTGTAAGTTCAAACCAGTTTAATAATAATATGTCCCTGCAACATCCACACATATGCAAAGGAAATAAACAAATATATTGATAATGATAATGATTTTTGTTGTTGCTGTTGATGATGATGGAGAATCCAACTCTCACAGATAAATACTGTACTTTCCTCTGAGGATACCAATGTTGAATCCTAAGATGAATGAAAATTAAAGTGGTCGGGTTCATTTCTGATATTTTTCCCAATAAAATATTTATATTGTCATGAGAAATTTTAAGGATTTTGTCATATAACTTATTTCTGAATAAAAAAAAGAAAAAATAACATGTTCAATTCAGCTAATTTGTTTTAAAAAATACATTATGTACCACAGTGGTCCAAATGTTATTTCTTTTCTAAGCCAAAAGCAACTTTTCACATTCTTCCAATAAACATAAAAAGGGTTATTATTTATTTATTTTCTTCTATACCTAGAATTCTTCTTTAACTACTAAGCAAAAGTGTCAATGACAAATTTTCTAAGAATATCACAAATTTCAACTGCTATGTGGGGAAAAAAAGGAGAATTAACCTTAGGAGAAAATACTATCAATAGCATGTTAATCTGTCCCTCAGCTGTTAATGATTTATACTGCAATGTCTCTTGATACAATGGGTTCAACTGAAATATTATTATAACAATTTCTGCTGGGTTACCTGAGAATGGAGTGGCTGAAAGGCATTGATGGGAATAACTATTTGTATTTTGGAAGAACAAAATATATTTTTAATTTTTAAATCTGCTTAGTTTTTGTCTATAGCTGATAATTCATTTAAAGTGTGGATTAATGTTTAGTAATACTAAATAGAAAAAATTAAAGAAACTTCTGAATCCTAACTGCATACTTTTGAAGCATTGCAAAAGTTTGTGCACTTGGGTACTAGTATATGAAGGCAATATTGGTACATGAAGTATTAGTACTTCATTATTATTAAATATTTATAAATTTTTAGTACCTGAAGGCAGATTATTATATAGTTCCCATTATGAAACTGTTCAAAAGAAACAGGCCTAACAAAGAGGAGGTGGAGTTGTGTTATATATACAAGATCATTACATCGCTATAGAAATGCACGAAATCAAGGATTAAAACCTCCAAGAATCCATATGGGTCAATATAAAAGGAAAAAAAGAATGACATTGCTATAGGCCACCCAACCAAGCAAAAAAAAATAAATAGATGATCTCTTTGCTAATCAATTAACAAATATATGTAGGAAACATATCATAGTAGTAGGGAGTAATGGGGTTGGGCTGGATGATCTACAAGGGACCTTCCAACTGTTCATCTTTAAAAAGACAAGAAGTATAGGAAACTTTGAAAAATATGACAGTAAAATCCAGTCCAACACAGTACCACTAAAAAAGAAAAAATATTGAGTGCCTCAATAAGGAAATTCCTGGAAACCTAATTTTCCACTAATAAATCAATAAACAGACACATTGACATCAACCCAATGTACCAACAATTTAGAATGAAAGAACAATTTCAACTACAATCCAGAAGGCAGCATTTAAAGACCAACGAACAATCACACTGCAAACAAAGTTATAACTCGACAGATCACAAGAAATCAGACCACTTCACATGCAGCTGATCAAATCAACCTGAAACCAGACCATGACATCATCAGAAGACATCCATACAACAATAACAGCATTAATTTATATTACACAGATGGTACTTAAAACCAAGGACTATAACTACAGCCAGCCAATCACACAACCAAAATCAGACCAGGATCCAGAAAGCTATTTAAAGAGCAGTGCTCCTCCAGACAAGAACAATTGAAAGCATACTGAAGATGTCTCCTCAAATGGGGACGAAACGTTTGCAACCAAATCGCCAAGCTCGGACCTCAAACCAACAACATGACTACCAAACCCAAGTTACTAATATTCAGAGATATTTCAACTATAATATTTGTGCCAAGATTGCTGAAAATATTTCTGCATCAATATTTAACCAGGAAACTCTCATAATTTGCAGACTCAGTATTAGGAATATGAGTCACCTAACAGCTATTTGGGTTAGAAATATATAAACCAGGATAAACATTTTAAAACTGTATCTTTAAGAAAATGCAAAACTGTAATTAGGAGTGGTTTAACGGCCATAAGATGGAGCCATAAACCTGGGTTGTTTTGCCTTAGTCTCAGAAGAGAGTGTGAGTGTCTTTCTGTTTCCTTCTGTTGGAAAGTATTGCTGTTCCTCCATTTTTCCTAATTGACTGATATTCCTGGATTTGATGTAAGTCTGATACTGAATTGGTTTTTTTTTTGACACTGGACTTTGTTATTGAATTATCCCTGGATTGAAAAACTGACTGATTTACCTGTGAATGACTTTGGGCTGCCTATTTTGAACTTTGCTTAAACCTTTCTGGAAGTAAAAATCTACATTTACCGTACAGTGTATCTGTGTGCTGTGTGTGTATTATTCAAACACTACTCTCAAATACGTCTCCCTGTATGCACTCATTCTCCTAACGGGGAATTACCTCAACACTCACCGACATCTTTATCAATACAATTATACAAGTTTTAATAAAGCAATCTGTAAAATCGTTATTTTAAAAAGCACAATTACATATTTCTAATAGTACTGAAGCAGTGAATATAATATCTTTTATATTATTCAATGGGCAACTTCTAGACAATAAACCTAATTGTACCTCTTATTTCTTGTTGAGAGCAGGATGAAGTTAAATAGGCAGATTGATCACACATATTTTAAGAACTATAATAAATAAAACTGATTATGTTTTTGATTATATGTCTCAGTAATATCCCATTGAGAATTTTATAAATGTTGCTTTATTGGATTAAAATCATTACATATTTTCATATTTACATATCATATTGTAGAATAATGGTTTTCCAAATTGCTTTAATGAAGCTTGTATTGATTAAAGGTGATCTTAGTGGTAAAAATTTTGTATTAATGCAATGGTTGTAGCTTAGAGTCTATTATGTTTCACCTTTTCTCTCTTTGTTTTATATCACTAAATGTTTCCAAGTACTGTAACTAAGTTCTATAGTTTCCTGGATTACTTAGAGTACTCAAAAGAACTTAATTCTGAATATGTGTAGGGGAGAAAATGACATTTCCAGTGCTTGGCTTGCTTAAATTATGCTAAATGCAATACTTCCCTCTGAGAAAGTTGCTTAGAAGGAAGCTGTAAAGTTGTCATTCTTTTAATGAAATAATGCTGGGCTACTTTTCGAGCCATTAAGCAGAGGAATGGACTCCAATATATTATAGAACTGCAAAAGATTTCTGAGTCAAAGATCAGCTATGTAATACACTGCCTGCCATTGCAGATATTCTGCTGTAAAAGGATCAGTGATAAATGGCGCATGCCCTCATTTCATATTATTGAGGCCTACACACCTGTCTCCTGTAAAATCCCATGAGTAACCCAGGAAGGCATTGAATTTTTCTACTCATGAAGGTACAAAAGTATATTTAGCTAATAAATCATGTTTCTACCTATAATTATGATTTTAAAAAGTAATTATGTAGTCTTTTAAAAATTCAACATTTAAAATATATTTTAGAAACAAAATATTATAAATGCTGGTCCATCAAAACAATCAAAACTATAACTAATATTACAGAGCAGTGATAGCTCATTCATGATATCATAATTTAGAAAAGGCTTTGGGGGCTATTGAATCCAAATCTCTTCTCAAATAGAGGAATCCAACAATCCTGACAATGATTACAGGAGTAAGTCCTTGACTTACATTTAATGACTGTTTGAACAGTTGAATAGTTACAATTACAATGTCCTCTATTACTAAGCAGTTCTCATATTCTATACTGGTGTATCTGATTTATTACTGAAATTTCACTTACTCTTCATTATGCTGTTTTTAGCCCATCGGCTAGTCTATAAAGATTATATTAAACTGTCTCTATCTCTTAAGTTATTAGAGTGAGAGCCTGTTCCCCAAAGTAAGAAACAAAGAGCTAAACCATTATCAAAATTAAAGAAACTTGGAAACTAATCTTTTGTTCCAAAAAACAGTGTCTTTAAGTCTGTCACATTGGATGACCAAGATGAAGAAGTAAAATAATTTGAAACTTTTCTTCACTATAAAATATACTGTATTTTATGCAGAACAGTTTATTCATGTCAGTTTCTAGCAAGCCAATAGAGATACGCCTTGTCACCCTTTTTATCATTTGCAAATTTGGTAAGAATTACATATGTAAGTATTTCCTCATCAAAATCATTAAAGAAAATGTTGAATACCCTCCTTAGAACTGGCCTGTGAAATCCATTAATGCTGCGCTCTGGTTTGCTGGGGACCATAGATTATAAACTAATTGTGGACTGAATTAATAATAGTATTGAATGAACTAGTACTCAGAGGAATATGACATAGTTTCTCCAATTAATTTTGTTCGGTAGTAGATTGTTAGAATGATATTCAAATAGTATAGCCTGATTTCAATTTGATTGAACTACCCTTTTGGCAATCATACCTGTCTTAATCACTGATTATTTCCAAGAAGCTTGCAAACCAATTACTTTATGATCTGCTATAGAATCTCTTGTATATCAGTATCAAACTGAGCAGTAGATGTATGTGGGTGGGAATTGAAGTGAATCTTAACACCTTCCAACTACATGGATAAATATTTTACCATAAAAATAGCAGCCATGCTGTTTCTTTTCCTTTTATTTTGAATAAAATAAACAAACTGTTTAAAACTACCCTTTTGTTATCTACAAACCCAGGCTCCCTTTGTGTACTTTCCTTTAATAATCTCTTTTTCCCTTATTTTTGTGCTCTTATTCTTTTCATTATTACTCAGGTTTCTGTAAGGTCATAACAGCATCTTTTACTTGATTATGCTGGGTTTTTCTCTTTGTCATGTTTACTTATATGCTTTTGTGGGATACAATATAATAAGTTGTAATTTTTCATTATATAGACTAGCATATAGTTAATGAACTACTTATCCAAGGTACAGCCATATTTAAATTTGCTTTTCAATTGTATTTCTGATGATTTCCCATAAGCCTTAACTTTCAAGAAAAGCCTCTTTCCAGGACTAGATTTGGCAAGAGACCATTTAATACATTGTAGCATTTGTAGCTGTTCTCAAGCCTTCATGAACAAAGAAAATAGTCAAGTTTGCAAGAATGTATCTGCTTTGATGTTTTTCTTTCATGAATGTTTCCTTCACTTGGGAAATGTTCTTTTCCACAGTTATGTTGCAATTCTTTTGAAATAGGAGAACTGATAAGGGAGACATGAGGGCAGGTTAATGTGAGCACGCTTCGGTGACAATAAGGGCTTAACTAACTTTAAATGTATAAGACTTATAATAGATTCTAGACCAGTGGTGGCTAAACTTTTTGGGCTCCTGTGCCAAAAATTGTGCATATCCTTGCACGCTCGTCACATGCCAGCACCCAGAGGGCAATGTGCACCCCCCACATCCCTACGCATGCACGCGCAACCCCACCCACCCCACCCCCTTGCCTGTGCTGCACCTCACAACTGATTTTCGGCTGGTTTGAGGCCTTTTTCGGCCTCCCAAAGGCTTGAGGAAGGCTTCTGCAGGCTTCTACAAGCTTTGTAGGCCGAAATCTAGCCTTGTTTTGTCACTTCCTGTATTTCCAAAAATACCAGAAGTGATGCAATGGGGCTAGATTTCGGCCTACAAAGCTTGTAGAAGCCTGCAGAAGCCTTCCTCAAGCCTTTGGAAGGCCAAAAAAGACCGGATGAAAATCAGCTGTGAGGCATGCATATACACAGTGAGGTAAGTTTTCCTGCAGCTCACATGCCAGCACAAATGGCTCTGTGTACCACCTGTGGCACGCATGCCATAGTTCTAGTTCACCATCACAGTTCTAGACGATCGGAAAGCATGTGATTAGACTGGGCCTATCAACTGGGCTGACAAGGGTAGGTTGATTATAAAAATATGCTTCTTCATTATTTGGGTGTGGTCTCTTGCCTGTGTGTTTTAAGGACCATCTAAAGTAATTTGGTGTTTATATTTTAAGATTATTTAAATGGAATAAAAGAAAGGCAATTTTTCCATTTCCTATTTCTTCGTTATCAATGCTATCTCTGTTTATTAGGATTCCACCTTTCTGAGTATCACAGACTGCAGAGAAGAATAGAAGTAACTAATAGATTTACTTCCATAAATTGGCTTCATTATTTTGTAAGATTCAAATATCTGAATTACAAATACAGATAAATGGTCTTTTTATTTCTTTGTTTGTACAACTAAGTGCTCTATGAATAAATAATTCATTTTTTACTTTTGAATTAAACTGCTAACTAGTTTCATTTGTAAGGCTTTTAAATATTTGACATAAGTGCTCTACATGAGTTTGGAACATAACTTGAAATAGATGTGAAGAACCTTCTATAGCAAGGGTATCAAAGTGGATTTATTTGAGGGCCCTTGTACTTCTCTGCAATCCAACCGGGGGGAGGGGACAAGACCCTCATGGCCAAAATGGCACATGGGGGATGCGTGGAGCACCCTACAGCCCATACAGTCTCGACAGATTCCTGCATGCAGCCCTCCAATCCCCATTTTGGCTGCCAGAAGCACCACAGGCTGGTCCTATGCTATTTCCAGGCTGGCCCCATGGACCAGATTTAAGCACTCTATGTACTGAGTCTGGCCTGCAAGCCTTGAGTTTCACATATTATTAGCTACATGTCTCAATATTTTTTTAAAGCTATTATATTATACAATAAGCTATTTTATGTGCAGTTTTTCTAAATGGTTTTCATAAACTATACACACACACACACACACACACATAGATATACATACACACACACACACACGTTTTCTTAAGTTTTCGCGGGTACTTACATGTATGGTATTCAGCTTTGTTCGGGTATTTTTCCACGTCATTATAGTTGTGCTTTTAAAGAGATAGCAACGTTTCGGCAGAATCTCATCTCCCATCATCAGGCTTGTGCACTCAATACATCAGATGAACCCAAGACACAAGCCTGATGATGGCAGATGAGATTCTGCCGAAACATTGCTACCTCTTTAAAAGCACAATTATAATGACGTGGGAAAATACCCGAACAAAGCTGAATACCATACATATAGATACCCGCGAAAACTTAAGAATACACACACACACACACACACACACACACACACACACACGTATACATACATACACATATACACATATACGTATATATATGGTATTCAGCTTTGTTCGGGTATTTTCCCACATCATTATAGTGCTTTTAAAGTCGGAGCAACGTTTCCGCAGAATCTCATCAGCCATCATCAGGCTTCTGTATTGTGTTCGTCTGTGAGTCAGACTTTCACAGCCATTTCAGTTTTAAATTTGGGGCTAGCCTACTGCTGTGCCAGAATGGTCATAGCATCGACTTCAGTGGCACCAAAACCCTAGCCACTATAGAAAACCCCAGCCACACAATCATCAGAGAAGCCATAGAGATTGAAAAAAGACCTGAAAGCATGAATAGAAGAGATGATTCCACCAGACTGTCAATTATTTGGAAACCTGCACTCACAAACAAAAAAATCTCCACACCACAAGCCAGGCAAACACCTGGGCACAAACAGACCCCCCCCCCGCGATACCTCCAGCTCAAACACACCCCAACTAGGCACCAGGTGAAACCTAGATTCCTAATAAATGGTAGCCGTCCATTTACTTGAAGCCAAGCTGCATGAAAAGCCTCCAATACAGGAACACAATGTTGCCAGCCAATCAAGACAAAAAAAAGCCACAAAACAGACAGAAGATATTAGAAACACCAATCAAGCAGAACACAGCAAACTCCAAGACCATTAAACACAGACCAAGACTCCCAACCAATCAGGATGAAGAAAAAAACCTGTGCTTCTGACACAGCAGTAGGCCAGCCCCAAATTTAAAACTGAAACGGCTGTGAAAGTGTGTGTGTGTGTGTGTATGTGTGTGTATACACATACATACATACACATATACATACACACACAAACACACACATATATATATATTCGTAGATTTTCATGGGGACAGGTATATAGGTCTAGGTGTGTTCGGGTCTTTTCCCGTGTAAGATTAAGAGTATCTTGGTGACATTTCTGCGAGGTCCCACTCGCCATCCTCAGGCTGGTGCTTTCGGCTTCGTGCCAGTACAATCAGTATGTGATCCGAGATGCCATCTCTCTATAAATACTGGTGGTGGGTGCTGGTGTGCTGGGCTGGTTGGCTGTGCATATGCATATGCATATACATATACATGCACACACACACACACACACACACATATATATTCTGAGGTTTTCGCGTATTTGTATGTGGACCTTTGGTTATTCGGGTTTCTCCCGCATAAAATTGGAAGTATCTAGGCGACGTTTCGATGAAGTCTCATTCATCATCTTCAGGCTTGCGTCTTCGGCTTTGTCCTTCTCAGAGTAATGTGAGCTTGCAGATGCTGCTTCCTTTTAACTGCTAGTGGGGGCGTGACTTGATTGGGTGGGGGCTTGGCTGTGTTCTGATTGGCTTGGGGTATGTTCTTATTGGTTGGGGGTTTGGCTGTGTTCTGATTGGCTGGGGTTGTGTTCTGTTCAGGTGGGGGCTTGGTTGTGCTCAGGTTAGTCTTAGTTGCTGGGGGATTTTAGCTGGTGAGCTGTGATCCTGCTGTTTGGCTTTGCGTTCATGGTCATGCCACATCTTCTTGGTGGGCATCTGTTTGCTTCATGCATGGGTGGGAGGGGTTTGAAATGGGTAGTGATGCAGCTGCGGTACGGCTTCTGGTCCGTGGTCCTGTCTCACTTTCTGTGTGGGTGTGAGTCTGCTTTCTACGTGGAAGTGTGGTAGCATCTTGTGTGGCCCTCGTGCGTGTGGGTCTGGTGTCATTCTTCATGTTAGGTACTTGTTTGTTCATGAAGGCGGGTTTCCAAATGGCTGGTAGACGGGGGTATCGTCTCATTTATTCATGCGTGGGCATTTTTCTATCTCTATGGCTTCTCTGATTATTCTGTTGTTGAAGTGTTCGGTTTTGGCGATAGTTCTGGTATTTTTAAAGTCAATCTCATGCCCTGTGGCTTTGAGGTGTTGGACCAGGGAAGAGGTTGGTTCTTCTTTTTTGATTGAGTTCTTATGTTCTTCAATGCGTGCACTTATTCTTCTGTTAGTTTGTCCGATGTATGTGGTGGGGCAGGCGGTGCAAGGGATTTCGTATATTCCTTGGTTTCCTAACTCAATTTTGTCTTTAGGGTTTCTTAGGATGGTGGATATTTTTCTGTTTGTGCATTTTCTGTTTGTTCATCATGGAAATGGAAGCTAACAATCAACTTCCTTTCCTAGATGTCTTAGTATACAAAAAATCCAATGGCTCTGTAGGACATACCATCTACCAGAAGAAAACACATACTAACCACTATATGTATGCACTCTCACACCACCACCCAGCACAGATCAATTCCATTGCCGAGACACTTATCTCCAGAACAAAATGCTTAGCCGATGAACAACACCTAAAAACCGAACTACACGCTCTCACTAACGTACTAACAGCCAATGGATTCCAAAGAAAGATTACCCACCTAATCCAAAAAGAAACCCAACCAAAATCCAAGACAGAGAACAAGAGAATGGCAAAGCCCTCCTCCCATATATAAAAGGCACTACGGACAAAATCAGCAAGATCCTCCAAAAACACAACATTAAAACAGCATTCTGCACAAACAGAAAAATATCCAGAAGATGAGACACGACCACAGACCAGAAGCCGTGCCGCAGCTGCATCACTACTCACTTCAAATCCCTCCCACCCATACATGAAGCGAGCAGACACCCACCATGAAGATGTGGCATGACCACGAACCCGAGGCCAAACAGCAAGGTCACAGCTCATCAGCTCAAATCCCCCAGCAACTAAGATTAACCTGAGCACAGCCAAGCCCCCATCTGAACAGAACACACCCCCAGCCAATCAGAACATAGCCAACCCCCCAACCAATCAGAACACAGCCAAGCCCCCATCCAATCAAGTCATGCCCCCACTAGCAGTTAAAAGGAAGAAGCAGCTGCAAACTCACATTACTCTGAGAAGCACAAAGCCGAAGACACAAGCCTGAATATGATGAATGAGACTTCATCGAAACGTCGCCTAGATACTTCCAATTTTACGCGGGAGAAAACCCAAATAACCAAAGATAAACACACACACACACACTGTGTGTGGGTGTATGGGTGTGTGTGTATGTGTGTGAATGTGTTTATGATGATGAATGACATTTTGTCAAAATGTCACCAAAATACTTCCAATTTTACATGGGAGAAAACCCGAATAACCAAAAATCCACATACAAATACCTGCAAAAACCTCAGAAAACATACACACACACACACACACATATATATATATATATATAATTTGTAAACACATATTGATTTTACAGAAGGCAGTGTTGTAAAAGCACTACCCAATCTAAAACCATCTCTATCTATTGGACCGGACAGAATATGTGCCTACTATACACTGCCATAGCAGAACCTCTAAGCATAATCTTTGAAAATCTTTCAGGACCAGCTCCTTCCCTAACCTATGGTCACAAGCCATGGTAATCAACATCTTCGGAAAGGAAGACCCCAGCCTAGTTGAAAATTACAGACCAATCTCCTTATGCTGGGTCACCTGTAAAGTCATGGAATCATTTATTAACCAATCCATTATCCTCCACTTAGAGACAAACAACCTACTCTCTAATAAACTATTTGGTTTCAGGAAAATACTATCCTGTAATCTGCAACTCTTACACTACAAAAACATATGGACCACACAACTCAATCAGGGCAAAACAATAGATACAATCTACATAGATTTTTGTAAAGACTTTGATTCAGTGGTACATGACAAACTACTCCTAAAACTAAAATCTTATGGAAATCTAAAATCTGGAAAACTGCATAACTGGATAGAAGCATTCCTGTCAAACAGAGAACAAATGGTCAAAATTGGGAGTGTCCTATCAAATTCTGTACCTGTTAATAGTAATGTCCCCCAAGGCAGTGTTCTAGGACCAACTCTCTTCATACTCTACATAAATGATCTCTGTGATCATATTAAGAGCAACTGCATTCTCTTTGCTGATGATGTGAAGCTATTCAATACCACAGACAATACTGCTACCCTTCATAAAGATCTTGACTACATATCAGAATGGTCAAACAAATGGAAACTTCAAATCTCAACAAATAAATGTTCTGTCTTACATATTGGCAAAAAAAAAATCAGAAAATAAAATACAAGCTGAATAGTCAAGACCTTGTTGATGATCCAAGCTCTGAAAAGGAACTTGGAATACTCATCTCTAATGATCTAAGTGCTAGAGCCCACTGTAACTACATAGCCAAAAAGGCATTAAGAGTTGTTAACCTAATCCTACGTAGCTTTTTCTCTGGTAATATCACACTAATAACTAGAGCATACAAAACATTTGCTAGACCAATACTCGAATACAGCTCATCAGTCTGGAACCCACATTATGTATCTGATATTAGCACAGTTGAGAAAGTCCAGAAATATTTCACAAGAAGAGTTCTCCACTCCTCTACTCTTGTAGAATACCTTATGCCACCAGACTTGAAATTCTAGACCTAGAAAACCTTGAATTACACCGTCTTCGGTCTGATCTAAGTATGGTATATAAAATGATACATGGCAACGACTTACCTGTCAATGAATACTTCAGCTTCAACCATAACAACACAAGAGCACACAACAGATACAAACTCAAGGTTAACCGCACCAAACTTGATTGCAGGAAATACTTCAGCAACAGAGGGTCAGTGTGAGGAATACTCTACCTGACTCTGTGGTTTCTTCCCCAAGGCCCCCAAATTTTAACCTTAGACTGCTTACTATTGACCTCACCCCTTTCCTAAGAGGGGGTGTGCATAAGCGCACCAACATGCCTACCGTCCCTGTCATATTGTTACTTTTATTTTTCTTATATGTGCCCATTTCATGTATTTATAACTATGTATATGCTTATACCTATTATCTTGTAAGCAATTGACAAGTTTAAGTTTTTGTGGGTACTTATATATAGAATTTCATAATTTCCCATTTCTCCTCTCTAAATCTGAGTCAACCAAACTATACAACAGATTGAACTTACTCTGGGAGTCTTGAGAAGATACCTGCAGATAAAGATGTTATATCATCATTATTGAAGAATGAGAAATGTTTCTTCTGGACCCACTTAATTATGATCTCCAGCAAAATAAGTGTAATGAACAAGGGAGTTGCCTAAATGAAAGGGAACAGACATCAACAAAGTAAAAAATCAAGTTTTTGCTGTTCAGTAATGATCTAAACCAGGGGTTTCAAACTCGTGCCATCACATCATCACATGATATATCGTGACTTTTTTTCCCCTTCACTAACTTGTGGTGGGTTTGGTCAGCATGTGACACATCCGGCCCATGAATCACGAGTTTGACACCCCCAATGTAAATTCAAACACACATATTTTGGTATTACTTATACAGCATTATATACAGCATAATCCGTATATCTTAATGAGTGTCTCATTGTAGATAAATTGTTGTTTACAAAAGATGCTGAAAACTCAATCCATGTACATCTCTATTCAGCCTGATCTAGAGCCAAAGACATGAATCCCAGGGGTGGAATTCAAATTTTTTTTACTACCGGTTCTGTAGGTGTGGCTTGGTGGACATGGCATGGCTTGGTGGCTGTGACTTGGTGGGTGTAGCAGGGGAAATATAGTATAAAATCTCCATTCTCTTCCCACTCCTGGGGGAAGGTTACTGTAAAATCCCATTCGCTCCCCACCCCATTAACCTGCTTTCCAACTCAGTTCTCCTGTGCAGGGCAACAAAAGAAGATCAGCTGGGACTCAGGAGGCAGATGGAGTTGAGGCCAGTCAGAGGTGGTATTTGCCGGTTCTTTGAACTACTCAAAATTTCCACTATGGGTCCAGAACTGGTCAGAACCTGCTGAATACCACCTCTGATTCTGGCCCTTCATGGTCAGAAAATATGTAACATGCATCTGTATTATTCATATCTGATTCTGATTAAGGGCAGCAAAACAATCTTTATATATTAGGCCACAGGAAAGTGGTAATTAAGGATGTTATTCAAAGTTCAATTTAAAAAAACTAATCATTTCCAAGGTTAGAATACTGAATATATCCCAATCAATGCCAACTGATTTTTTTTAATGGAGAAAAGATGCCAATTAATGTCAACTAGATTTTTTTCCCCTATTTCAATTGCAGGGGAAATGGGGAGTGGGTTAGACTCCGAACATATGTCTCCTCTTCCATTCAAAACACTTGCATTCTGTGAAATTTCTGATGGCCTACTTTAGTCCTTATGATAGCTTGCCATTCTGGGAGCTTTAATTCTAGCACAGGTTGGAAAAGATTCTTTATATATAGCGATTACAAGTGATCACACTAATATAATGTTTTCCAGACTGCTTTGGAAGTGTCATCACAGATCTAGTGCTGCATAAATTAACTTTTTAATACATATAGTTACATTGAAACCAGGTGTTTCTTAGCTGATTGTATTGAATTATTGCAGTGCATTCTGTGAGAATATCCTTGAAAAAATTCAAAAAAGATTGAAAACCCTGAATTTTGACTAATTTGGACTAATAACCATTTGTACCAATATTAATAAAGAATTAATATGTTTCGAAGTAATATGACAAAAAGGCATACTGTTTCCTATCAACCAGTTCAGTGTTTTACTTTTCAGTGACAGTACTTCTTTGCATTCTATCTATACTTATAGATATAACCTCAGATTCCATCCTTAGGGAGAAATGGAAAATATGCTGTGAAAGGCAGAACTGGATTTCTACATTGTTCTAAGCCCTGATTTGGCTTAAAAATAATAAAGAAACGTAGCATAGGAAAACACAAAACACAATTAAGAAATCAGGGCAAATTTACATCCTTTCAAGTAAGGTAAGTCTCCTTTCAGTTCAGCTTGATGGTGACTTCATTAAACATCTTCATGTAGTTTTCTTAACACCAGTTTCCCCCCTCCTGGGGTATTATTTTTTTAAATTCCCAGATTAATCACGAGCATGCGTCCTGAATCTTCTGCCATTCAAACGCAGCTTCTTTGGGAATCAACTAAGGTTGGCTAAAGATTACTGCCTAACTCCAAAAGACAGTCTTCTTTCAAGCGATTAGGTGATTTCATAAACACTTCCTTCTACTCGCAGAGGCGGGAGAGTAGGAAGAGGCGGAAAGAATCTGGAGAAAACACTTGCTAAAACTGAAAAAAAAAAAATTCCAGAGGAACTTTTCCTTCCATGTTGAGGATTCAAAAGTGAATTTTCAAGGTGCCGTTTTTAACCCAGACATTCGCAAACGGCTGCGTTTTCCAAACGCAGCAAGCTTCGCAACTATAGCAGCAATTTGTTGCACAGAAAGGAGAGGGGGCATTTAGGAAGGTGGGATTAGGAGCTCTCACCTTGTCCACGTAATCGGGAACTTCCTCGACGCTGCGGAAAGAGCTCTCGTTGGGGCCAAGAACGTAAAATATGGCGCGGAACTCCTGAAAAACAGAGAGAGACTGTTTAGGGGTCGCGGCAGTGGCTGCCATGCTTGTGGGCCTAAAACGTTTGCACCCCGGCTTCTAGAAAGTATCGCCCCCTCTTTGAAGCGAAGCAGGAATCAGAGAGACAATCCGATGTGGATACGGAGATATTTTAGCTCTGTCAACTGGAAGAAAGTTCAGTTCACAGGCTAGAAAACAATTAGTTTCGGAATGCGATTAGTTTCGCAGGCGTGGCGTCATATGACATAGGAAGGATTCGATTCTCGGTATGTTCCTGCACGAGGAAAGTTTTAGGCATAAGATCAAAGAGATAACGTTAAGTAAATGGTGGTTCACTGTCTAGAATGAATGGTCCCGGTTTTTGGCTTAATGTAAGAGTCATTTTAAACTGCATAGGGGGAGTATTTTAATATTTTTGTAATTGTGAATTGGTTTGAATATGTTATTCGTAAAAAACATGCTTTGCACCATTGAGCATCTTTAACTAATGGGAGTCTATTAGAAGATATCTTCTGTAAACAGAACTCGAAACACAACTAACATATTTGTGTATGGAAATTAAGGCAGTCTGTTAAAAATGCAAGGTTTCCCATTCCTCCAGCATCATCCATTTTAAGGGTTTGAGGTGGAGTCCTTGATGAAAATGACATAGGCCAGTGCTACAGAATGTGGCTGTAGTAGTTCCCGAATGCCACATCCTTCCAAAAGGAAGGATGGCAGTAAATGGCCAGGGAATTTATCTAAATTTGCATATTTACAATATGATCAGAGTTTGGGTTCTATTATTGTGGTCTCCAATATGGAATTTGCTACAGAAGAGTAATCACAATAAATGAAGCGTAGATGCTAAGTCCAATGCTAAATAAACATTCTCGTTATTTGAATTCTGCTTTAAGCTTCCTTCCATTTTCTTGTTGGATTTCCTTTATGTTTTTTCTTTGCTTATTGAAGTCAGTGACCCAATGACCCACAATGACACAGTTAGAGAGCAGTACTACAGGTTAGGTCTGCTGCCTGCCAGCTGCCTGCAACTTGGCAGTTCAAATCTCACCAGACTCAAGGTTGACTCAGCCTTCCATCCTTCTGAGGTGGATAAAATGAGGACCCAAATTGTCCGGGACAATATGCTGACTCTGTAAACTGTTTAGAGAGGGCTGTAAAACACTGTAAAGCAATATATAAGTCTAAGTGCTATTGCTAGTGCTATTGGGTATATCACTCTGCTAAACAAATAATTCCCTCAATACTGTTCAACTATTACAAAGTCTGCACTACTATTACTGTTAATCTTTTCATCATTCCTTATCACCCATCCCCTCCTACTTGTGATTGTAAGACTGTAACTTTGTTTCTTGTATCCTTACAATTTATATTGACTTTTTCCTAGTATGATTTGACTATCATTAAGTGTTGTATGTTATGATTCTTGATTCTTAATGAATGTATCTTTTTATGTATACTTTTTATGTATATTGTAGACAAATTCTTTGTGTGTCCAATCACACTGGGCCAATAAAGGATTCTATTCTATTTATTCTATTCTATATTGATAAAACTCCAAATCTTGACATCACTGTCAAGGGTTATGGGATGATGTTATAGCCTAATATTTTTATTTCCTTGAATAAAATGTGCTGATCTACCTGATGGTACAAATGCTGAGGTTGGGTTGAATGGAAATCGTATCTATTTTGGTATGGGTGAAAAATGCTGGCCATAATATAAACCTGGAAAAATTGGGAGAGAATGTGGGGATTAAATTACAAACTAATTACATCCACAGCATACAGGGAAAATCAATACAAAATGTTCTACAGATGGCACCTTCCCTGCTGGACTGGCAAAAATGTTTAATTTAGACTCAAATTGTTGGAAATGTGGAAAAGAAAAAGGCACTTATTTTCATACTTGGTGGGTAGTGAAAAAATATTGGAATACAATTAGATAATGAATAGAAGAAATCATAAATCAGAAAATTGAACTTAATCCAGAAACTTTTTTATTAGGTATAATAACAAAAAAATGAAATAAAACAGATAGATATATTATCAGCTGCAAGGATTTCGTATGCACAACTCTGGAAGGAAAAAAGGGTTCCACCGGAAGGCATGGTTATAAAAAAAAATAATACATTGTATAGAGATGGACAGATTAATGATGAAAATAAAAGACAGATAAGATTCAATTTACTATAGGGCCTAGGATACCTGGTATGAGTGGTTTAGAAATAAAAAGAAAATAAAATAGCAATTAGGAAAATAATGAGGGAATATGTAAATATGTAAATATACCATGGAGAAGATTGATATGTAAGGATAAAAGATATTGATTTATAGCAAGAATAAGATGTAATGGTAAAGAAAGAAAGAAATACATATACTGAAAAATGTGAGGAGATGCAAAAGATGTCTTGATGTTGAGAACAATGTATAAAGTTTTATGTTTTTAAAATTTGAAATTTATTTATTTAAAATTTATTTTTTTAAAAAAGGAAATCGTATCTATTTGTGTGGTCTAGGAAAATTAATAATATTGCCACTCTTCCTTTAAAAAGTTCCTTCATTTACTAGTCAAATGAGGATATTGGCAGTAATCTTTCTTCTAATCCCTAATAGTACCTATTTGTATGTATAACCATCATTCATTAAAATGTATGGGTAACCATAGAAAACAGTGTTTATGCTGTGATGCCTTCCATATGAATGTTAACTTTTGTTAAGATTCTTTGTATTACAATCTAAAAATAAAGAAACAGATCTCAAAGGCTGGGATTCCCTTACTGACTAAAAGATTGTATCCCAAGAAATTAAATTCTTAAAAGAAATTAAGAAACTGATCCAATGTTATTAGCAGCCAGATCATGTTTTTGTTTTCTCTAAAGAACTCCACCCACTCTATAGCCAAATACACCCAGAGGTTTCTTGTTTGAATCTCATTAAATAAGATTGGACAGGGTGAGAATGGGATGGGCAATACCATTTGCCTTGGCAGTAATTCACAGTAAAGTGAAATTGCATCCAGATATGAGCTGGGACTAATTTGTATGAATAAGAATTGAAGTTATATTAAATATGGGAAATAGCTTTACATAATAAGAATCTTATTTTAAAATGTACATTTTAGTTTAGATCTTCATTTATGTAATCAATGTAGCAATACTGCAAATTATTAAATACTGCTAATTAAAATAATAAATACTGCAAATTAAAATAAAACTGCAAATTATCTGTTGTTCATATGATAAGAATTTGTGCGTTCATTATTCCCTATGCCCTAATCTGGTGCTAAAACATGATACCTGGGTAATTGCAAAAGATTTCCAAGTTCATTATTACCTAATCATAAAGTCGTATATTTGTACTGCTTGAAAGATTTCATAACCCAGTACCTAATTCTGTTCCTTTAATCTGTACTTGATTAATACTGTAGCCAGCAAAATGTTTTGCAGATAGTGAATGACCTATGTTGTCACCTAAATAAATGTTTAATCTTCATAAACAACTGGAAATGTCCAAATTACCATCCCTATAGTCAGGTAGGCATAGTTTTGTGGAGAATTAATGTTTTAAACAAGCTGCATATATTTTTCTTGCAATTTGTTATTGCAAATATAAAATTGGTAGGATTTGTATCTGACCATCTATTTACTGAGAAGATTTATGTTTTTGTTATTGTACCAATAAGAATTAAAAAAAAAATCTAGTAACACCAGTCAAAAATATCTTTCTTTCCCTCTCTCTCTCTCTCACACACACATTGAATTTCTATAAAACAGGCAGAAAAGAATTTTTTCAGCATAAAAAAAATTGAACTTGCACTAATAACTAGAGTTCTTCACTAATGAGGTATATCAACTAGCCATTCTGGCTGAGATGATATATTGTATTTAGCCTTAAAGTAGTTTCCATGGCTGCACTTCAATGCAGCATACAGGTAATCCTCAATTTACAATCACAATTGGACTTTCATTGGTATTCAGAACAGTTATTCAGTGTTTCCCATTCACTACTTTTTTTGCCATGGTTAAGTGAATCATGCAGTTATTCAACAATTTCAGCTTCCCCATTGACTCTGCTTCCCATAAACCCTCTGTGAAAGTCGTGAACGGCAGTTCTTGAAAGAGTCACTGAAAATGAGGACACAGACATAATTATCTGAATAAATAAATAAAGCCATTGTAAATACATGCCAGTTGCCAAACATCCAAAATTTTCTCATATGATTACAAGTAGGCTGGAATGGTCGTAAGTTTGAGTATCAGTCATAAGTCATTTTTCAATGCTCCTGTAATTTCAACGGTCATTAAATGAACAGCCATAAGTGGAGAAGTTCCTATATAAACATAGTTTTTACATTAGTTTATGGTGTAGTGTGAGTCCAGTGTTAAATACACCATAACCTAATATGGAATTAAGTATCAAATGGTTACTACTTTAAACAATTATTAAAAGGGAATATTATCATTTTGCAATTTATCAGTCCGCTTCTTTATTCATTTAATCCGTCTGCTGCATTTCCTGATTGATTTTTTATAGGACTGGTACTTCTATTTCCTCCCTATGTGGTACAATGGGTCGTAGCCAGAATTTGTTTTCACAGAGCATCTGATCTTGCCCTCATAGTTCCCATATAGAACAAGGAATTGGAAAAGAAAAGTGATAAAACACAACTCTCTTCATTACTATGAGCCAAGATCATCTAGAAAGTTACAATATGTTCGAATTCAGATGAGTGGGTGGCTAGATTCTCTTTGTATCTCACAGCTTCATAGCCTATTTGTATTTTATGCTAAGCCATAGTTTGCTTAGCCACAGTTTATAGAAAAAAACCACATTTGGATGCAGGCTACAGTCCCTAATATACTTATCACAGATTGAATAAACTAGTTTATGCTTTATGGGATTCACTAAATCACAAAAGGTAGCTAAGGTGCAAAAAGTGTAAGATGCTCACCTCTTTGTGTGTTTTCATTTCTGTCCTGTTTCAAGCAAATATCTTAACAGACATAATGTTCAGGAAAGAATAATAAGAATTCCCCAGGATGGAAGTTTGGACTGCAGTTCAGAAATAAAAATGCTTTGGATTACAGCCCTTTCAAGTATGGAAAACACATAATTCATTCCTCTGTCATTCCTTCAGTAAGTAACAGGCTTCCACACAGTGGCTATTTCCAAAACCATTGAGAAGAACATTACAAAGTTAGAAAGGAAAAATCATAACTTTGGAATTTACCAAATTATATTTAGTTGGAGGAATCCTTCCAAGTAGCAGAGTGTTTTGATAGCAATTGTGGTCAAAATGTGGATAAGTGTGTTTTTATTTACCAATTTGAAAAAGTCTGAATATATGGGATTTTATTCAAGACATATTGATGACATTGGCAGACTTTAATAAATATGTAGTATATTACATATTTTAAAGGATGACATACAGAGTTGAAACATACCATGTCTGTGATAGGTAATCCATGTTATTCAAAAAAAAAATGGTTAATTGATGATTTATGCATAAGACCTTTAGGTTGATTCACATTCCTAAATAAAATAATTATATAAAAATCCTGAAGTAAATTGTTATGTGCCATTTATAAAAAGGGAGGCATACAAGTCTTCCTTTGTTTTTAAACACTCATTCACATGTCCAACAGAATGACCTGGCTCACATCTTGTGGTAAATCTTGTGGTAAATCCATGCAGCATTCTAAGTCAAAAAATAATTATGACTTAGCACTATACGCGTGCTGTAAGTGAATTGTCATTTAAAAGTGAGGAATGGCTTGTCCATTTATATATATCAGTGTCTGGAGCAATTTGTAGAAAAATTGGAGGAGGAACTGAAACAAGTTTTTGATCTGCTTCTCAAAAATGTTCTATATCTTAAGCTGCATTGAATTAAAAATACATGAATTAAATGAATTAAAAATGCTCTGTTGGTTATGTAGAATTACCTACTTTACCTGTCCTTCAGGTGGATGGAATGGAGTAATACTGTAAAATAATTGTTTGTTTGTTTATCATATTGCTGAACCACCTCCCTCCCTCAGAGATGGAGATTCTCAACTTGTTTTCCCACTACCATAAGTGCAGAGGAAATCTTTTTCAGTGCAAACGGACCGGGGAAATGATTAAACTTGATTTTGGAAAAGATTTGAAGGTGCCAGAGAAAGCTGTTCTGTACATATGGAATAGAAGACAAGAATCTTCAAGACCAGCATTCACTCACTAAAAAGATAGGAAGAAGATTTGGTGTGGAGACTAACTAATATAAAGATCAGGATTCCTTTATGTTCTTAGAGCTTAGATCTTCTGAAGATGCTCTGCAATCAATGTACTTACCTAATTTACACCCTGCTTGGAAATGTAGAGAGGGTGATAATTTAATTGTATATAGCAGCAGCCTCATGTTGCTTTATAATTGTGTGAGAGACCATCAGAAAATCCCAGGCAATACGCTAGATTTCCAAAGAGGTTATGACATATCACTTTCATTTTGTTGCCAAGAAATTCATGTGATCATCATGTGAGTATTTCACAAGAAGAGTATTTCACTCCTCTGCTCGCAATAGAATACCTTACACCACCAGGCTTGAAATTTTTGGCTTGGACAACCTAGAACTATGCCGTCTATGGTTGGACTTAAGCTAGTACACAAAATTATCTGCTACAATGTCCTACAATGTCAATGACTACTTCAGCTTCAAATGCAACAATACAAGAGCACACAATAGATACAAACTCAATGTAAACCACTCCAAGCTTGATTTCAGAAAATACAACTTCAGCAACAGAGTGGTCAATGCCTGGAATGCATTACCTGACACTGTTGTTACATCCTCAAACCCCCACTCCTTTACCCTTAAGCTATCTACTATTGACCTCACCCCATTCCTAAGAGGTCTGTAAAGGGCATGCATAAGTGCACAATTGTGCCTACTGTCCCTGTTCCATTGTCCCCATTTATTCATACCTATTTCCTGTATTCATACCCATGTTTATTCTTACACCTATTATATTGTAAGCGATTGACAAATGAAATAAATAAATGAAATAAATAAATAAATAAAATCAGACTCCAGTTCAGTTCAAGATAATTTTATATTTTTATCTGTAGGCTATAAATGCTGATCACCCACCACAGACTTTCTTTTATTATCACCAATGCATTTTGTCGTGCTTGCTGACCAGTAAGTGCTGGGATTACTGGGTTAAAATCAATATTGTTTCTGGCTATAGTATGCTGGAATTTGGGTCCATATGGTGAGGGTGGGCAAACATTTGGTGTAGAAAACCTAAACAAAACATTTTGTTCTTCTTCCTCAAATGTTTATTCACCCTCACCAAATGCACCCAAATTGCAGCATACTATAGCCAGAAACAGTATGTTTTTAACCCACTTATAAAATGTTGTGTTCTTCTTTTCAAGGAAAAAATAATCCAGTTGCTTTTTTTTAAAAGAACCTTTGAAACAACTAGGACCTGGATGACTAAGAATCTTCACAGACATTTGGTGAGGGAGACTTTTACAGAAACTATCTCAGGATGGCTTAGCCTCTTCTGCAAACCACCATTTTGTTTTCTCATTAAAAAACCAGTTTGAAATTGCTAGTTCTGAAATACAGTCTTTGCTGCCTGCTACATGAAGATCTACCTTCTCAATATAACTTCCTACAAACTAGAGGCAAATCTTACCAACAGTTACATTATAAACTGCAGTAAATGCAAGAAACAGACTTGTTGCTCTGTATAACATAAGATTTTATACTAAGTTTGAGGTCTAATAATTGAGGCCCATTGTGGGACCATGTAGCGCAGCTGTCATAAATCATTTTCCAGGTACTCCAAAGGTATGTAAGTTGCTAAGAGCCTGTTGTCAGCTTTGAAAAGAAAGCCAGATTTCTTTTCCCTCCCTTCACTCATCAAAGGGACTTTTGCCAAAAGATGAATATGTTCAGGTGCAGAATGACATGGTTACTCAAAGTTTGCCCAAACCCCATTATTTGTAATAACAATACTGCTGATTTTAGCAAGGCTGGTTTAGAATTGTAGGAAATCAATACAGTCCTTGACACATTTTTTTTTCTTGCAAAGTCTGTCTTCATAAATATCAATGAAGATTATGAGGCTATTTCTCATATATGGTTCATAAACATGGTCCAACGCCTTAGAA
Source organism: Hydrophis major (assembly GCA_033807585.1). Lineage (NCBI taxonomy): Eukaryota > Metazoa > Chordata > Lepidosauria > Squamata > Elapidae > Hydrophis > Hydrophis major. The sequence continues at coordinate 124,120,253 of CM066343.1, forward strand.
GAATAAGTGTTGCCCTGCCATAAAAAAATTCTTCAGAATAAAGGTGATATAGATGTCATAATAGGTTTTTGCAGAAATCAAATGATTAGATCTTATGGATGTTTTATTTTGTAAATATGTAAATATATAACCAAAAAGATTATAAAAAAAAGATTTGCACATTTATTGTGTACAGTACATATTTATTGTGTGGTGTATTACATGTATTACCTTTTCCACAAATAACGTCAGAAATAAGGTAGTATCATTACATGTTGATTAGAAGATTCTAAAACTGACACTTTACTCCTTGAGTCAATATTGATCTAATATCCTGGACAAGGAGAACATCTTTGTTGGAGATGCAGTGAAAGAAAGAGGCAGAAGAATGAGTAAAAAACTAAGGCTTTTAAAGGTTTTAGTGGGGAATAAAATTTTTCCTACCTTTTTTTAAAAGTAGGGATCACCATTATCAAATGCTGTAGCATAGTATTTTTTTTACAGACAGTTTTCGGTGTATTCTGCTAAAGCAATAATTGTGTTGACTATTTGTGGAATCTGTTTGCAAATTATACAATGTCCTTAACCTATAATAATTCTGTGATATTGTGACAGGACTCTAGTAATATTTTTTCTTTAAAAATAAATAAGTAAGAAAATGCTACAAACTTGTTTTGTTCCTGATCTTGCAGAAAAGAATAGAAGCCTCTTCACAGAAAATTATTTGGCAGAGTTGCAAATGTCTTGCTCAATGTTCAGCTTGGTTTCCTATCATCCTTGTTCTGTTGATTGAGTTCCTTAAGCTGTTTACATCTGTGACCAATTTCATTTATGAATCCAAAAGCCTTAATTGCAGTGGTTTCCAAAAAAACCCCATCCTGAGTTAATATAACAAACAGAACATAGCCTTCTGGTTTTTTTCCCCAAAGCCTTTCTATCTGTGAAGGCATTAAGAATGGCAGAAATCTGTGACCAAATATCCTGTATAAACACAATAATCCACTCCAATTTCTGAATTTGCCAGTTGATTTATTTTGATATTGTGCTTATTACTTTAATTATATGTTAATATAAATGACAGAACATAAACTTCAGAATGCATAGGGTCTATTTACTCTTAAGACTATGACTTTTACGAAGTAGGCACATGCTTTTCATATTAATATTTAGGTTTTATTGTAGATTCAGTCAAAGTAGTTTTAAAACAGATTCATCTCGTTTGAATACATTGTTGTATTCAAACAATGTATACATTGTTTGCATATAATGTATACATTGTTCAGGTAATAAATACATTGTTCAGGTAATAAATAATTATTTAAGTGACTTGGTGAGAGTTACAATTAAAGCCAAGACTTAAAGTTGCCCAATTTGTGATTAAGATATATTATGTTTTAACCAGGGTGGGATTCAAATTTTGTAACAACTGGTTCTGTGGGCGTGGCTTAGTTGGTGGGTGTGGCTTGGTGGTCATATTATTGGCTGGGTGTGGCCCACTCAATATCACTCACATCGAGGCACAAGTGTGAAAAATGGTCATAAGTCACTTTTTTCAGTGCCATTTTAACTTTGAATGCTCAATCCACACAAGCAAAGTACCAGCAAAGGAGAGGAAAAACTCCAGAGAATTTCCTGATACAGGAAGTCTAGTCCTGCCAAGAATGTAATAAGGATTAACAGAGAGGCAGTTTCTGTAAGCAACACCAGAATGTTTCCTTCTTGCCCTCCTTACAGGATTAGGCCAGTAATTTCTTCTAACAACCAGTTCTCCGAACTGCTTAGAATATTAACAACCGGCTCTAGCAAATAGGTGCGAACTGGTAGAATCCCACCCCTGGTTTTAACTTGCAAACATTTCTAACCCATCACAATTTTTCTGATGGAACTGATTTGTGAATGTACCTATGTAATGGAAACAGACATCTTACTTTTTCAGCATTTGTCTTTGTGTTTTCCTTTCAATAGTTATACATAAAAATTAATCACATTAATATAAGCAGCAGTATAAGAATAAGCAGAAGTCTCAGAAAATTGACCATAGAGCTAAAATTTGGACTTCCCTCTTATATGGATTGCAGTGGGAAAATGTTTATGGTTGGGAAATACCTTTTTCTTATACCCAACATAATTTACAAGTAATAATTTTATTTTAGGATTATATTTTTTCATTTTAGTAGGATGTTCTCCCCTATTTTATCTAGGTAAATTTCATCATATATGTTTTATTATTTCATTATATTTCTTTATAAGTAGCTCAACATACATAAAAAAATTCCTACTACTACTTTCCCCACAATGACAATCCTATCAGGTGATTCTGGGCTGACTGAAAATGACTGGATAAAAGTCATCCATCAGGTTTTCATGGCTAAGGCAGTACTACTACTCATAGTCTGGTTTCTAGTCTTAACCAAGAAAGCAAAGTGTCTGTTGCCCTTTCAAATTCATGCCTTGCTCTCTCTTTTTGCATTTATCAGATTAAACAGAACAAAAAGGAAAAAACAACAAGGAAACAAACAACAAAACAAAAAGAAAAAAATAATAGAAAAAGAAAAGGAAGAAAAATGTTAAAATAATACAATATAAAATTAATATGTGTATGTGTAATTTTCAATACGTATGCACTTTCTCTCAGTCCTCAGAATAGAAGTAAACCATTTCTGAAAACCTTGCCTACAGAACAGCAAAGACTTGCCCAGGTAGTCATCCAGAATCAGACACAATTGTATAAAAGAAAAATAAAAGCTGTAAGTAACATGTTTATTAACTACAAGAATATCAGATCTTCAATTTGCTAAGAAGATTGGGGTCATCAATGTATCTTTCCAATGTTAAAGTGCTGAGGATGCTTTGTGTGATTTAAGAATATTAGGAACAATCCTGTAACATACCTTTTGTATGTCAAGGAAGGGAGGGGGTAGCTTTTCAATAGAGAGTAACCCATGATATTATCCAGATGTATGTAGACTATAGCTAGAAAAAAACCAAAATAAAGTCCATTCTTCGAAGACAATGCCAAAAGCAATTTATGATATGGCCGAATTATCTGCTTGCTGTTCAGAGTTCTTCCAGAAGGGAAAAATTTCTCTTGGGCATCCCATCTGCATCTATACTTTGTGGAGTTATACATAAGAAAGCAACATCTAATATTAAGGGAAACATAACCAACATCACAAATCATCGTAAGGAATTAGACTGAAATCATATACAGCACATTTTAGTCTGAACTGAATTCTGGGATGCCTTCATGTAAGTAAACATGCTCAGGATTATGTGGCTAAAAGGCAGCAGTTTATGTACAGTAAACCATGATTTACTTGCGCACATTTTACTTGCCTGCTTAATCAAGATATGTGATCTGTGCAAATGCTTATTTGAGGAAAAATATTGCATTGAAAGAATAGATTTAAGCTAGCTTTGTGTAATTTCTTTAAATCTACACACACACACACACACACACACATGTTTTCTTATGTTTTTGCGGGTATTTATATGTATAGTATTTAGGTTTCTTCTGGTATTTTCCCACGTCTTAATATTTGTGCTTTTATTATAGCGACGTTTTGGCAGAATCTTATCTACCATCCTTAGGCTTGTGTATTGGGTTCTTTTTAATCTTGTGTGTCAGGCTTAGCAGCTGTTTTTGGCAATTTTTGTCAATCAAAAAAACGGATGCTAAGCCTGATACACAAGATTAAAAAGAACCCAATACACAAGCCTGAGGATGGTAGATAAGATTCTGCCAAAACGTCGCTCTAATAAAAGCACAAATATTAAGACGTGGGAAAATACCTGAAGAAACCTAAATACCATATACATACATACATACATATTCTTAAGTTTTTCTGAGGTAGTGGTTAGTGTGTGTTTTCTTCTGGTATATGGTGTGTTCTAGTGTGCCATCTGTTTTTTTGTAGATTAGTACATCTAGGAATGGTAGTTGTTTGTTTGTTTCTGTTTCCATGGTGAACTTGATTTTGGGGGGTGTGCTGTTTAGGTGTGTTAGGAAATTGTTTAGGTTTTCTTTTCCATGGGGCCAAATCACAAATGTGTCATCTATGTATCTTAACCATAGTTTGGGCTTGTGGGTGGCATTGGCCAGTGCTCTGGATTCGAATTCTTCCATGAACAGGTTTGTAATGACAGGTGACAGTAGTGATTCCATAGGGGCTCCTTCAATTTGTTTGTACCTTTGTCCTTTGTATATGAAATATGTGTTGGTTAAGCAGTGTTCTGTTAGTTCTATGAGGTGTTTAGCTGGTTGGTATTTATTTTTGATGATTTCAAGGGTCTCTTTTATCGGGATTTGAGTGAATAGTGAAACCAGGTCGAAACTTACAAGCAGATCTTCTTGCTCCACATGTAGATCTTTGATCATTTCCAAGAAGTGGTATGAGTTTTGTACATGTGAAGCTGCTGTTTCAGCATGGGGCTGTAGCTGTTTTGCTAAGTGTTTGGCTAGGTTTTGTAGTGGTGCTCCTCTGGAGCTGACTATGGGTCTGAGAGGTATGCCTTCTTTGTGTATTTTTGGGAGGCCGTATAGTTTAGGGCATCTGGAAGATTTTTCTCTTGGGATGATCGTCTGTTGGATCTCTTTGCTCATGTGGCTGGTTATAATTTTCTTCTTGGTTAATTTGGTTGGTTTGGTTGGTTAATTATAACCAGCTTGGTTAATTATAACACACCCCAAAATCAAGTTCATCTTGGAAATGGAAACAAACAAACAACTACCATTCCTAGATGTACTAATCTACAAAAAAACAGATGGCACACTAGGACACACCGTATACCAGAAGAAAACACACACTAACCGCTACCTCAATGCCCAATCCCACCACCATCCAGCACAGATAAACTCCATGGCTAAAACATTAATTACTAGAACCAAATGCCTGGCAGACAAGACACACATCAAGACTGAACTATGCACCCTGACTAAAGTACTGACAGCCAACAGCTTTCACAAAAGCAAAATCACCAGCTTGATCCACCAAAACACACTGAGACATAATAGAGACCCAGAAGATGAACAGACCTACGGAACAGCTGTCCTGCCTTACATAAGAGGTACTACAAACAAAATTAGTAAGATACTATAGAGACACCACATCAAGACTGCCTTCAAAACAGACAGAAAAATAGTAGCCATCCTTAGAAACCCCAAAGATAAAATTGACCTGGAAAACCAAGGCATATACGAAGTCCCCTGTGCATCATGCCCTGCCACATACATTGGATAGACCAATAGAAGAATAAGTACCCACCTGGATGAACACAAAAATGCAGTTAAAAAGCTGGAACACACTTCCTCACTAGTCCAACTCATGGAAGCCACAGGTCATAGCATCAACTTCAATGGCACCAAAACCCTAGCCACTATAGAAAACCCCAGCCACAGAATAATCAGAGAAGCTATAGAGATTGAAAAAAGACCAGAAAGCATGAATAGAAGAGATGATTCCACCAGACTGTCAATCATTTGGAAGCTTGCACTCACAAACAAACAAAAAATCTCCACACCACAAGTCAGGCAAACACCTGGGCACAAACAGATCCCCCCTGATACCTCCAGCTCAAACATACCCCTACCAGCACCCAGATGAAACCCAGCTTCCTAACGAATGATAGCCGTCCATTTACCCGGAGCCAAGCTGCACTAAAGGCCTCCCATAAAGTAACACAATGTTGCCAGCCAATCAAGACACAAAAAGAGCCAAAAAACAATCAGAAGATATTAGAAACACCAATCAAGCAGAACACAGCAAACTCCAAGACCAATAAACACAGATCAAGACTCCCAACCAATCAAGATGAAGAAAAAACCATTCTGGCACAGCAATAGGGTGCCCCAAATTTAAATCTGAAACCACTGTAAAAGTCTGACTCACAGATGAACACTATACAGAAGCCTGATCATGGCAGATGAGATTCTGCTGAAATGTTGCTATAACTTTAAAAACACAACTACTATGATGTGGGAAAATACACGAACAATATATTCTTAAGTTTTCACGGGAACAAAGCTGAATACCATACATACATACATACATACATACATACATACATACATACATTTGTTTTCGTAGATTTTCACGGGTACAGGTATGTAGGTCTAGGTGTGTTTGGATCTTTTCCCATGTAAAATTAAGAGTATGTTGGTGATGTTTCGGTGAGGTCCCACTCGCCATCCTCAGGCTGGTGCTTTTCGCTTCATGCCAGTGCAAGCAATGTGTGATTGGAGCTGCCATCTCTCTATAAATACTGGTGGTGGGAGCTGGTGTGCTGGGCTGGTTGGCTGCGCTGCTGCCTCTTGATTGGTTGATGGAGTTGATGTTGGTATAATGGGCTGTGTGATGACCTTGTGAGTTTTGTTGTGGAAATATCCTGGATCTTGTGCTGTAATCTCCTGGGTTGTTTATTTTGTAGTGATCTTTTTTCCATTAGGCTCTCATGTTTTAATGGCTTGGGTAATGGGTTGTGTGATGGGCTTGAGAGTTCTTTTGTTGTGGTATCCTGGGTCCTGTGTTGTAATCTCCTGGGTCGTTTGTGTTTTGATCTCTTTTTCATTAGAGTCCTGTGTAGCAATGGCTTGGGCAATGGGTTGTGTGGTGACCTTGTGAGACCTATTGCTGTGGTATGCTTGGCCTTGTGCTGTGATATACTGGGTCATTTGCTGTGTTGCAACTTCTTGAGTTCTTGTGGTGTAATTTCCTGAGTTTTCTGATGTGATATCCTGAGTGGGTGGCTGTGATGTAGCATTCTGGGTTTTAGTCTGGCTTCGAGTTTGGGGTCTGGGTCTGTGTTCTTGGCATGTGTTAGCTTGTTTGGTTTTGGGGTCGGAGGTGCGACAGCTGGCGAGGCAGCTGTAGTCTGTTTTCTGGGTGGTGGTTGTCCTTTGTTTATAGGATGGGCTTGGATCTGGGTCTGATGAGGTGAATTGGTGGTGGTGTCCCATGTTGTTTTGGGTCTGGTGTTGGTTTTCGTGGCTGGGACTCATTTGTTGGTTAGGGCTAGCTTCCAGATGTCTGGTAGGAGGGAGGTATCATCCCGTCTATTCATGTTATGGGGGTGTTTCTCTATCTCGATGGCTTCCCTGATTATTCTCTTGCTGGAGTGTTCAGTGTTGGATATTAATTTGGTTCCTTTGAAATTAATTTCATGTCCTGTGGCTTTAAGGTGCTGGAAGAGGGAGGAAGTATTTTCTTCTCTTCTGACTTTTGTGTTCTGCGATGCGTGCATTTATTCTCCTGTTGGTTTGTCAAATGTATATGACTGGGCAATTGTTGCATGGTGTTTCATAAACTTCTTGATTTTCTAGCTGGATCTTGTCTTTGGGGTTTCTTAGGATGTTGGCTATTTTTTGGTCAGTGTCGAAGCGTGTCCTGATATTGTGTTTGTGGAGAAATTTGCTGATTTTGTTTGTGGTGCCTTTGATGTAGGGGAGGAGTGTGATACCGTTGTCTTGTTCTGTGTCTTGGTTTTTGGATTAGATTGGTGATAGTGTTTCTTTGGAATCCATTGGAAATTAATACGTTAGTGAGGGTGTGTAGTTCTGTTCTCAGGTGGTCTTTGTCAGCTAGGTGTTTGGTTCTGGAGATGAGGGTCTTGGCTACGGAGTTGATCTGTGCAGGGTGGTGATGGGATTGTGCATTTAGGTAGTGGTTGATGTGTGTTTTTTTCTGGTAGATGGTGTCTCATAGGGAGCCATTTAGATTTTTGTAAATTAGGACGTCCAGGAAGGGAAGTTGGTTGTTGATTTCTGTTTCCATGGTGAATTGTATTTTGGGGTGTAGGTTATTAAGATGTGTGAGGAAGTTTTCCAGTTTTTCTTTCCTGTGTGGTCAAATTACGAAAGTGTCATCTACATATCTGAGCCAGAGTTTGGCTTTGGGTTCGGATTTGTCTAGAGCGTTGGTTTCAAAGTGTTCCATGTATAAGTTAGTGATGACGGGTGAGAGGGATGATCCCATGGGTGCTCCTTCTATCTGTTTATATCTTTGTCCATTGTGGATGAAGTATGTGTTGGTTAGGCAGTGGTTGGTCAGATCTAGGGTGTGTTTGGGGAGGTTGCATTTGTTTTGGATGGCTGTCAAGGCTTCTTTGATGGGTACTTGGGTGAAGAAGAATATGACATCGAAGCTCACGAGTAGGTCGCTGGGTTGTAGGTTTTGTTTCTTTATTGTTTCTATGAAATGGAAGGAGTTTTGTATGTGTGAGGTGGTGGATTCTGTGTAGGGCTGGAGTTGTTTGGCGAGAAATTTGGTAAGATTCTGTAGAGGTGAGCCTATGGAACTGACTATGGGTCTGAGTGGTATTCCTTCTTTGTGTATCTTGGGGAGGCCATAGAGCATCTGGATTATTTTTCTCTGGGGATGATTCTCTGCTGGATCTCTTCACTGATGGAAGATGCTTTTATTTTGGATTTGGTGGTTTTTTTCTAGGTAGGTGGGGGATCTTGGAGTAGATTGGATAGTTTGGAGTGGTAGTCCGATGTGTTCATTACGACTGTGGTGTTGCCTTTGTCTGCTGGGAGAATGACTATGTTGCTGTCTTTCCTCAGGTTGGTGAGTGCTTTTTGTTCTTCTATGTGTAGATTGCTTCTGGATAGATTGCTGGAGCAGAGGACGTTGGTGACTTCGAGTCTGATTTTGTTGGCTGCATCTGGGTTGATTTTGGTTAGGCTAGCTTCAACTCCGCATATAATGTTTTCAGCATTTGGGGGCGACTGCAAAGTCGAATCCTTTGGAAAGGACATTGGTTTCTGCTATGATGAGGGTTCTGTCTGATATGCTGTGTACTGTTTGTTTCATGTGTTGCTGTGGGGAAGGGTTGGGTTTCTGGTGTTTCTGTAGTCTGTGGAGTTTCCTGGAGTGTATGTCTGTCTTGTGGGGGGTTTCTGTTTTGGCTCTCCAGAAGGCTAGTTGTTTGCTTTTGTCCCAGAGTGCTGGATGGATTTTGTTGCTGAGTTTGAGATGGAGTGTGAGTAGGTCTCTATTGGTTTGGTCTAGTAGGAATCTTTTCTTGTGGAGTTTGTTTCTGATTAGGGCTAATTCCGTTCTTTTCAGGATCCTTTCAGTGGCTGAAGTTTTGGAATGGAATTTGAGTTGGAAGCATGTGAGGATCACATTTTTGTCTCTGCAATTGTGTAGGAATGTGGGATCACACAAGATGGTGGCTCTTCAGACTTCGAGTTTCTCGTAGGTCCTGGTTAGCCAGAAGGTTTCCTCCCCATAGAGGTACAATATTTGTTTTCGTAGATTTTTTCTAAACTAGGAATGAATGGATGGCTATTTCAGTGTTAGAATTTGTGTTATCTGGGTTCAGAAGAGCTCAAATTATTATACAATTATTTTATATTATAAAAAAATTAAACCTCTAACTATCCTATAAAATTGGCAAGAAGGAAAAAAATAATTGATTTTAAAAATCGGGCAATTCAATGTTTGAATATAAGGAATATAAGGAAACTGAATTTAAAAGTATAAAAATAAATGAGCAGTTTCCTTCATATTAAGAAGCTTACATGGACACCAAGCTCACCAAGCTTCTGTTAATGTTTTTAAATGTAGTCCTTCTCTATTCTGTATTACACCAAACTTCCTATTTTTTCTTCCTGTTAATTTCAATTTATATTATCCTTTGCTGTATTTGACTGGTACAATATGACAATTTTAGGCCATTCTAAAATAATACGTTGCTTCACACATGATTGTATTCTAATAACACCTGCCGAGAGAATAATTAGTCCACCTTTTTTCTTTTTTAATAACAGGAATTGTAATTACAGATGGCTTTTTTTCATACCAGACATCCAATGATGCACGCTGGAAACAAGCCAAAGTGTCTGGAAAAACTGTGAGAAATTCAAGACAGACGTTTGAATGGAAGGAGCTTAACTTCTTTCCTTTCATCCCTTTAGCCAGCCTTACACATTTGTTAAGCACCATGTTTATCTTGGTTTCTGAGAATTCTTACATTGAGATTGTTTCTACATGATTTTATGTTGGTTGATCGAAGCTCCATAAATTTATAAAGTTTTCTATAATTCTTAAATCATTAAGTTAATTTTCAGTTTTAATACAAGATTTGGCCATAACATTAATTCAACTTTTGCCATCCCCAAGAAAACAAGTTACAAAGAAACGTTGTTTGCTAAAAAAAAGAAAGTCATCCCAAAGTCATGTCTCTTCAATGAGTTAAAAAGTTAAAAAAAAACTTTATGCAACATGTAGATGGCATCATTTTTAATTTTCTTCCTCTTTTTTGTTGTTATTTTTACTATGTCTCTAATTAAACTGAAGTTTTTGTTCCCTTTGTTATAGAGCAGGGGTGTCAAACTCAAGGCCTAGGGATGTGGATTCGATCCATAGGGTGCTTAGACCTTGCCCACGAGGCCACCCTGGAAACAGCGAAGGACTGGCTGCCAGAAAAAACAAAGCTTGGGAGGGCCACAAATGGGTCCTCCCAAGCTCCATTTTCACTGATAGAAAGTTGCAGGAGGCTGTTGCAGCTGAAAACAGAGCTCAGGAGACCGTTTTCTCTGGAGAGCACTCAGGTCACCAGAGGCACCCCCAACATGAATGACATCAAGCTGGCCATGCCCACCTTGGCCACCTCCAGCCTCCTGAGGTCAAATACAATCCTGATGTGGCCCTCAATGAAATTGAGTTTGACACCCCTGTTATAGAGGATACCATTGATGCTCATCTTGTCTCCTGTTTCCTGATCGAAACATTGCAGGTCATCTCCTCCTCCTCCTCCTCCTCCATCTCCACCTCCTCCTTCTCCACTTTTTCCTCCTTGGACATGAATATCGAAATACATTAAAATATTCATTTTGTCATATGTATATAATTGTGCTTTTGAATCAACATGGATTCCTTCCCTAGATAAACCCCTGCAATTTTTGAGAGCATTTTCACAAATGGCTTGCCATTGGATTCTTCCTATGGCTGATGAAGAGTGAATTCCCTAAGTTCACCCAACTGTCTTTGAGCCTAAAACAGACTAGAACCTCGCTGTTTCTAGTTGATGTCTGGCTCTCTTGTCACTTAGCTCTCCCTAAATGTCCAAAGCAAAATGAATTGACTTTCCAAAATAGAGCCTTATGCACTGTCTGGTGATCTGAGAAAATTCTAAGGTTCTTTAAAATGGTACTGATCAATAGCATCTAACCTAATAGTTTTCATGGATACATAATATTGTAAAAAGGTTTTCTCTGCATAGCGGTACAGAGAAAACTATTGAATTTTACTCTTCTATTCCTAACCCTCTATGATACAGAATAGAAAATGTTAGATTATAGGGAGGTGTGCAAGTTGATGCTTCTGCCTGCTGAAGACATTTTTAGTCATGGCAAAATTAGTAGGAACTCATGTATCCTGTTTGTGCTGATCTCAAAGTAGGTTAGAGTTAATTTTTTTGAAACAGCAAGTCTTACAAGAATTACTTTAGGGAATCTTGCATGCATGATACAATCAAACGGGTTTTTCTGTTAATCTAAAGTAGTCACATTATTTTGACTTCCAGTTGGAATGCTTTATGAATTAAAAGGTCACATAGACATTTCCTCTTTAAATTGCACATGTGTAAGTGTTCATAAGAGTTAAAATAAATGTCATGCACTGTTCCTGGTGGATCATATTCATTTCTTTGCTGGAGTGTCTATTCTGTGCAAGTCTTTCATAGAGACTATTTGAAACCACATCTTTCAATGTTTTATCAGCTGGACATGTGCAACTGTAGTTGCAAATGTTTAAAGGCGTTTCCTAAAACAGAAAAGGAAAACAAATCCACAAATAAGGGCAAATAAGAAATGCTCTACTGTTTAAGTTTTTTACAATTATATGTTAGTAGTACTATGTGAAATATAAATTTATATATTTATAAATTTGTACTATATATAGGTATATATAGACAATTTTAATATAAAATTTCAATATAGAGTTACTGGAGTGTAGCACTAATATGAAATGTTGAGAACTGACCTCCAGAGGGCAGATAAACTTTCTAGTTCATTAAGATGAATATATGACATACATATATTACAAGTTATTGCAATAAAACATGCCAATTGAATTAAAGATCAGAAGGAGAGGTGAAAAAAGTATAAGATTAAAGAAAATTAAAATTAAAAAATCAGTAATGTCCAATTCTTTTGGTGCAGTAAATATAAAGTACAATTTTAGTCTTAATTTTTGCTATGCATTTCTGATAGACAAACCATTTCTATAAAAATGAAGTTAATTTAACCATCAAATTGTCATTTTTTTCTGTTGAAGGATAAAGTAAGAACTGATTTCCAAGTGGAGAGAAACTGGATAAATTCTTCTCTTTAATTAAAACAGCTTTATCATGATTCCAACTCCATAACTTATTCCATCCATTCTTCTATTTTGGGAATTAAAATAACCTTCTATTTTTGCACATGTAAGATTTTTATAATTCATATTTTTGTCCAAAAGTTCTAAAAGGAAAACTTCTGGTTTCAATTTTATATTTGTTTTAAGAATTTTCTGAATTGACAAAAAATTGACTTCACTATTTCTTTGCTTTATCACAAGTCCACCAGAGATGATAAAAAGTATCTTTTTTACAATTATATTTAACATACATTTGAGAAACCTTTATAAAACATTGACAATTTCTTGGGGGGTTGTATCAATGATACATTCTTTGTAAAAGCAAGACAAATGTATCTTCCTTCCATCTTCCAAGGTTGGTAAAATGAGAGTTAGGAGCAATATTCTGATCATATAAAGCACTTAAAGAGGGCTGTACAGCACTGTGAAGTAGTATATAAGTCTAAATGCTATTGCTATTGCTATTCTTTACATAAGCATCATTCAAAATGACTTTATTGTATATTCTGATCAATGTATTTAGAGCCATTCAAGTTGAAACATCAGGAAAGAACATTCTCATGGAAGCCTTGTTGATTCCTTCTTCCAGTGTGTGGTTTTAATAAATATTAAAAATATTAATAAAGTCACCAAGTTGAAATGCAGTGCCTTAAAAATTACCTTGCCTGTTCTCCATATTCTGACACCAGTAGGCACATTTGGAATTTGGGCCTCTTATATAATAGCTAACATGGAGCAGATATCATCCATTTATCAAGGGCAAACTGGAAATGTCTATGTTTCCTGTCTCCTTCTGTTCCCTTCTAATAAATGTTTCTACCAATATAACATTTTTCATTTGCAACTAGGTAGACACACTTCTAAACAAATTATTTGATTGCAAACAACTACTATTTTTAAGGAAATGTATGCGAGAACTAGAAGTATTCTTGAAATGAAGTTAATGTTAGGGTCATATGGTTTGTTTTAATTACTAAAATGAAAAATAAAAATAAAAAAGGGAGTAATTTGGTCTGTTTGAAACATCAGATTTACTGTTCATTTATAATTCTAGTTATACATCATGCTCACAATTTAAAGAACTGGAGATTTGTTGGTTCAGGAAAATGAAAATGTGAATTGCAACCTGTTGAACAGTTTCCAGGAATCTAAGGAAAAATGCTACAAAATCAAGAATTTCATAACAGAAACATTTGGTTTAAAGGACCCCTTATGGGCCATATGGGACAGAGCCTTCTCTTCAATTCTAGTCTGTGTCTTCTCATTTCTATAGCAGAGTCAAAAAACATTCTTGGAAAATTTTGATAAAATAATTATAATAATAGAACATAATGCAAATGAACATTTACACCCAGCCCCCTTTCATATAGTCAGAAAGATTTGTAATACTGTGCCCCTGCATATTTTTTAATTTTATTTTATTTTTGCTTTCCCATAGTGTTAGATCTGGGAGAGTGGGTGCAAAGAATGGAGATGAGGCATCGAATAGTGACTCCAACTCTTTATTAGTGATTTCAGAAAAGAGCAAAATACAACGGCAGCAGCAGCTCCTTTTATAGAGCTGGCTGCTGTCACAACACCCAATGATTTGAGTTTGCCGCGCTGGGAGCGTCCAATCAGCGGCAACCCGCTAACAGCCAATCAGATCAGCCAACAATGACCAATCACGATCCGCTATCAGCGGGCCAATCAGAAGTGCAGGTTTACAAGCCTGTCGTGGAAGGAAAACTATTAGAATTGCAGCTAACGAGTTTGCTTAGTTCGGAACACCCCTCCCCCCTACATTCCGTCTCAAGGGTGGCGTGATGTATTCTCGTAGGTAGGCAGGTCGTCTCACCTGTCTACCTGAACTATGTTGCTCCACCAGTCTTTGCCCAGACTCTGGTTCCGGTGGGCTGTTTGTTGAACTCAGCGGTAATGGTGATCTGACTTCTCCGTTGGGTGACTCGGGGTTGTCATCTCTACTCCCTTCAAGGCTGTCATCTGGATTCTCTGGGTTTGCCGTGCTGCTTCGTGGAGAGATGACCATCTGCCCTGGCTCTTCTTTGGAAAGTGAATATTCCAGGTTTGGTCGCGCTGATTGCTGGGTTTCGAGTACTGGGTCGGGTACTAGTTCGTTTTTGGCCCCCTTGATTTCCCTTCCCCCCTGGTTTGGAGTTCAGGGCTTGTGAAGGAGGTAGGTGCCAGCCTGGAGCATAGCTGGTCAATGTGGCGCTTCCACATTATCCCATCAGCAGTTTGTAAACAGTAGGAACGGGGACCCATAAGTTGAGTTATGGTAGCGGGGACCCACAATGGGTCACTGGTAAAGTTTTTTGCAAAAACCGGGTCGCCTACCTTGAATGTGTGATACTTGCTGCTGGACCCCAGGGGCTTTTCCAGCGTGTAGGCAGGATGTAGTCGGTCAAGAGGTGATCGAAGTTTCCTGCCCATCAGGAGTTCGGCTGGGGTTTTGTTTGTGGTGCTGTTTGGAGTAATATATTGGAGGAGAAGCATCCTGGTCACCTTGTCGTGGATGTTCCCTTGTTCCATCTTGTGTAAGGTTTTCTTTATGAACTGGACCATTCTTTCAGCCCTACCATTGGCCGCAGGGTGAGCCGGCGATGTTAAAGTGTGGCGTATCCCCCGGTCTGCTAGGTACTGTTCAAATGCCAAGGCGGTGAATTGTCTGCCATTGTCTGAAACCAAGACATCTGACAAGCCGTGTGTAGCAAATAGTCTGTTTAGTTTTTTAACGACTGCCTCTGTGGTGGTGCTCTTCATTTTGTGGACCTCAAGCCAGTTGGAATAGGCATCCACTACTTTGAGAAATGTATGCCCCTTGGTGGGTCCCGCAAAATCGATGTGGATACGGGACCAGGGACCTCGGGGTGCTTCCCATTCAGTTGGTGGTGCTTTTGGTGGAGCTCAGCGTGTTTCCTGGCACTTGTTGCAGGTGGCAACCCAGGTTTCTATTTGCTTATCTATACCTTATCTACACCAAGCATAGCTCCTTGCTAGTGCCTTCATTCGCACAATGCCCGGATGTCCATCATGCAATTGTTTTAGGACCTTATGCTACAGTCTTCCTGGGATGACGACTCTATCTCCCCATAAAACACATCCTTTTTGGGAGAAAAGTTCTGTCTGCCTGTGTTTGAAAGGCTTGAAGGTGTCGTTGAGTTTGTTGTCAGGCCAACCTCTTTCCACCCAGCTGAGGACTCGTGCCAAACAAGTGTCCTTCCTTGTTTCGGATGTGATGTCTTGTGCAGTCAGTGGTGGTGAAGGAATTGTCTCGATTTGTAGTGAAACTAGGGTTGGAGCTGGGTCATCCAGGACTTCTGGTAGCGGAGAGTGGTTCAGGGCGTCAGCATGGGGAATGGCTTTCCCCGGTCGGTGTCGCAGTTGGTAATCGTATGCGGCTAGAAACTCTGACCAGCATGTCATTCTTGGCGATAAGATGTGAGGAGTTGGTTTATTCCCTGCCAAGATGCCAAGTAATGGTTTGTGATAGATGATTATAGAAAAGGATCTTCCATATACATACTCATGGAATCGTTTGATCGCAGACACAATAGCAAGAGCCCCTTTATCTAGTTGGCTATAGTTTCTCTCAGTTTTAGATAAAGTTCTAGAAAAAAATGCAATGGGCGCTCAGTACTGTTTGGCAGGACGTGGCTCAGGATGGCTCCTACTCTAAACGGTAAAGCGTCACAGGTGACAGTTAAGGGTAAAGTCTCGTTATATTGTATCAATATAGCATCTGATGTTAAAAGGTCTTTTACTTGCTGAAAAGCTTGCTCTTCTCGATGTCCCCAGACCTAGGAAGCTTTCTTGTCGAGGAGCTTATGCAGGGGTTCAGCAACAGTCACCTTCTGGGGTAGGAAGATGTTATAAAAGTTCATGAGTCCCAGGAAGGCTTAGAGATCTGTTTTGTTCCTAGGTCTCGGGGTGTTTTTTATTGCAGCCAATTTTTTCTCAGTAGGGTGAATTCCCTGTTTGTCAAGAAGATAACCAAGGAATTCAACCCTCTCAGTACATAGTTGGCACTTGTCCTTCTTGACCTTCAGGCCAGCGTCTTTAAATTTTTGGAGGACCATTCTTAGTCGCTTTTCTAGTAGACTTCTAGTGGGGGTGGCTATCAAGACATCAGCAAAATATGGCACGACCCCTTTTATGCCTTGTAGCAATCTCTCCATCAGACTTTGGAAGATGCCAGGTGCTACGCTCACTTTGAACTGGAGTCTATTACATTTGAACGCACCTCTGTGCATGACTATAGTTTGGGCTTCTGCGGTCTGTGCATCTACGGGCAGCTGCTGGTATGCCTGGGCTAGGTCCAACTTTGCGAATATTTTTCTGCCTCCAAGGGAGTGAAGGAGGGGTTGAACCACAGGCATGGGGTAAGTGCTCTGCTGAAGTGCGTGGTTTAGGGTGGCCTTGTAATCCCCACAAATTCTCAAAAATCCATCAGGTTTTATGGGGGTTACAATTGGGGTCTCCCATCAGGTGTGGTCAATCAGTTCCAACATGCCCTGGGCTATTAATTTGTCCAATTGTTCATCAATCTTTGGTTTGAGTGCAAAGGGCACTCGACGAGGCTTAAGGCGAATGGGCGCAATATCAGGGCAGAGATTAAACGATATGGGGGATCCCTTGTACTTGCCTAGCTTCTCGGTGAAAACTTCCTGGAATTCCTGGACAAGGGCCGCTTCCCAGTCATCGCCTTCGGTCTGGTTGATGCCCGCCAGTTCGATTCCTAGTGGCGCGAACCACTGCAAGCCTAGCAAGCTGGGTCAATCTTTATCGATGACAGTAAGAGGCAGGGTTGTGGTGTGGTCTTTGAAGGAGACTTGGACATGGCTGAAACCGGTGACTGGGATCCTATTTCCTTGGTAATCCTTTAATATAATTCTCTGAGTGCTGAGGTCCTGGCAACGGATGTCAGGGATCAGCTATTTGAGGGTTTTCCAGGAAACCATTGATAGGGAAGACCCTGAGTCAATTTCTATAATGCATGGTCGATTCTCAATGGTGACCTTTACTTGGATTTTCCATGCATCAAGGGATGAAGCGTGGCCGATGGTGATGATTTGGTGTGGCTCTTCTCGTCTGGTAGAAGTGGCTGGTGCTCGATTTCTGTAATAGTGGTTCCATTGGTTGCTTGGGCAGCCCCGATTTACTGGTTGGATGCCTGTTGTCTGCCAGAAATTATTTTCTCTTCGGTTTGGGCTGGACCCTCGTTTGCTTCTACAGACCTTTGCAATGTGGCCCCTCTTTCCACAGGAACGGCAGAGGGCGTCTAGGAATTTGCAGTCTGATCGCGGGTGGTTTCCCCCACATCCAGCATTCTGATATGATTCCGTTGATCTCGCTGATCGCGTTCTGACCTGAGTCTGTTGACCTCCTCTTCCTCGCTTTCTGATGAGGATTCAAGGTCTTCATGGTGGATGGTCGTTGCGTGCCTCTCGGAAAGGGGCGTAGTGTCACTGGTGAGTTGGCAGTGCGGTCTGTTTGCTTGGCGCATTTCAGCTGCTGACTTCTTGGTTGCTTCTGCTACAGTAGCATCAGCGATGACATCTGTGAGGTCGATGTCCCCCTTCACCATAATCTTGCTCTGGGTTGTGGGGTCTCTTAGACCCAGAACAATTCGATCACTCATGGCTTCTTCGAGATTTGTGAAGCCACAGAGTCTCCCCAGGTTTCTGAGGTCCGTGATGAAGTCTCCAACACTCTCGCTTTGCTGTTGGTCCCTCTGGTAAAACTCGTGTCTTTTGATGAGTGTGGCATAATGGGCCCAGAGGATTGGGGCGAGGTTGTCCCAGTCCATCGTCTTGACTTCAGCTGTTTTTGCAAGTGCCTTTGCCATCTTAAAAACAGCGGGCCCGCAATGGGTCAGGAATACAGCTCGTTTCTTGCCAGGCATAGCATTCTTCAGGTTGTTGGTTTCCAGGAACATTTGAAACCTGTCCATATACGAGTTCCAGTCTTCGTTAGCTGGATCAAATGGAGCGGGTGGTATGGCGCTGCTGGTCATTCTGCCACTATTGGTGCACCCTCAGCCACGTGCTCTGTTAGCATTCAATGAGTGTTCAGTCAGCTCTATCATCTCCGCATCCCACCCTCATCGCCAGTGTTAGATCTGGGAGAGTGGGTGCAAAGAATGGAGATGAGGCATCGAATAGTGACTCCAACTCTTTATTAGTGACTTCAGAACAGAGCAAAATACTAGGGCAGCAGCAGCTCCTTTTATAGAGCTGGCTGCTGTCACAACACCCAATGATTTGAGTTTGCTGCACTGGGAGCATCCAATCAGCGGCGACCCGCTAACAGCCAATCAGATCAGCCAACAATGACCAATCACGATCCGCCATCAGTGGGCCAATCAGAAGTGCAGGTTTACAAGCCTGTCATGGAAGGAAAACTATTAGAATTGCAGCTAACGAGTTTGCTTAGTTCGGAACACCCCTCCCCCCTACGTTCCATCTCATGGGTGGGGTGATGTATTCTCGTAGGTAGGCAGGTCGTCTCCCCTGTCTACCTGATCTACGTTGCTCCACCAGTCTTTGCCCAGACTCTGGTTCCGGTGGGCTGTTTGTTGAACTCAGCGGTAATGTTGATCTGACTTCTCCGTTGGGTGACTCGGGGTTGTCATCTCTACTCCCTTCAAGGCTGTTGTCTGGATTCTCTGGGTTTGCTGATGCCGCCGTGCTGCTTCATGGAGAGATGACCATCTGCTCCGGCTCTTCTTCGGAAAGTGAATATTCCAGGTTTGGTCACGCTGATTGCTGGATTTCGAGTACTGGGTCGGGTACTAGTTCGTTTTCGGCCCCCTTGATTTCCCTTCCCCCCCTGGTTTGGAGTTTAGGGCTTCTGAAGGGGGTAGGTGCCAGCCTGGAGCATAGCTGGTCGATGTGGCGCTTCCACAGTCTCCCATCAGCAGTTTGTAAACAGTAGGAACGGGGACCCATAAGTTGAGTTATGGTAGCGGGGACCCGCAATGGGTCACCGGTAAAGTTTTTTGCAAAAACCAATCATGATCCACTGTCAGCAGGCCAATCAGAAGTGCAGGTTTCCGAGCCTGTTGTGGAAGGAAAACTATTAGAATTGCAGCTAACGAGTTTGCTTAGTTCGGAACACATAGTACTTACTCAGAATATATCTCAGATCTTTTCATAGATTTCTTTGAAAACTCAGAAGAATTTGGGGGGAACATACTCCTGGAAGTTACTAAGAGGGTAAGTTACATCTAATTGTAAATACATATATACACTCAAATGGTTTTGAATATAAGCTACAATGTATTTATAATTCTCAATGGAACCTACAGATCCAAACTAGATATAAGAAAGATGTAGAACAGTATGGGATATATTTTGGACCAACAAGAATTGGATAAAATTTTACAGGGTCCAGAGAGAAAAATGATTTCCAAAATGTATAAATATTTGTTAAGACATAAAACTGGAAGAAAAAACTGTGAAGGAAACAATGATAACCTGGACCCAAAACTTTGGATATAGCATTAATTTGGAAGATTGGGAAAAGCTATGGTAAATAAATTGTAAATTAACTCTATCAACAACTTCTAAGGATAATTTATGTAAAATGTTTAATCACTGGCACTCACCACCAGCGAGACTTGCAAAAATGTTCCCCCATAACTTGACAAACTGCTGGAAATGTTGCTATGAGTAGGGAACTTATTATCATATGTGGTGGACCTGCCCAAAAGCAAAAATATATTGGTAGAAAATTAGAAATTGGCTAGAAGAAATTATAAAAGTTAAAATTGAACTGAATCCAGAGATATTTTTATTAGGAATTTTAAAACAAAAAATTAGTAAAAAAAATCATTATATATTATACTCCACATATTAACCGCAGCAAGGCTTGCCTTTGCCCAAAATTGGAGATGCGAAAATACTCCCCCCGACTTTATGATTATAAAGAAAACTTTGGAATGTGCAGAAATGGACAGGTTGTCAATGGAACTCAAAAAAAAAAAAAAAAAAAGAGGAGTCAGAGTACTATGAGTTTTGGAATTTATGATACAGTTGGTTGGAATGTAGACATGAAATAAACAAAAGAAAGTCAAGTAAGAAGGTACGACGGAAATTAGCAACATCACATGCAATCAGATATACATTTGTAACATATAACTAGGTGAAACTTTGTGTTATATATTAATGTAATAAGTATGAATGATTATTCTACATAATTTGAGAGATGTCAAATTGAGTGAACACTGTCTTGCTCACATTGCAATAAGCGGACTGTTTGGCATTATTGTATTTGTGAAAATATGTTTAATAAAGTATTTTTCTAATAAAAAAAGAATAGGTAGTACTTGGCTCAACAGCAGTGAGAGGGACCTAGGAGTCCTAGGAAATAACTAAAATATGAGCCATCAATGTGTTGTAGCTAACAAAAAAGCCAATGTGGTCTTAAACTGCATCAGTAAAGGAATAGCATTAAGAGCACTTGAAGTATTAGTACCACTAAATATTGCTTTGACAAGACCACACTTGGAATACTGCATTCAATTCTGGTTAAATAGTATAAACAAAGAAATCAAGATTCTAGAAACATTGGAAAAAAGAGCAACAAAGATGATTGGGGTCATGGAGAACATGATGAACAATTGCAGGAACTGGTTATGTCTAGTCTAACAAAAAGAAGGAGTAGAGATGACATGATAGCAATGTTTCAATATCTGAGAGACAGTTTATTCTCCAAAGCAACAGATAGCAAGACAAGAAGTAACTGATGGAAATTTATCAAAGAGCGATCCAACCTAGAACTAAGGAGAAATTTCCTGACAGCGAGAACAATTCATAAGTAGAACAGTTTGTCTCCAGAAGCTGGGGTACTCCATCACTGGAGGTTTATAAGAAGAGATTGGACAGCCATTTATCTGGAATGGTATAAGATCTCCTGCTTGGGCAGGGATTGGACAAGAAGAGTCCAAGGACTCTTTCAACTTTGAATTCTGTAATATACAATAATTCCAAGGTAGATTAAAATGAGAATAAAAATTATTTCACTCCCAATTCTATAAAGTTTGAACTCCAAAGTGACTATTAATTTAAACTTAATGAATGAAAATATATCTACCAAAAGCAAACATTATTAAATGGCTATACAATTACAAGCTAACCAGGCTTTAATATTTATATTAAAAGGGACAAAAGCAGCAAGGCACTTTTGCAGATACCTCTGGGACAGTAATTCTGTCTTGGAAAATGTCCTTAAGTAAGAAGATATCATTGGGGATAAATCTTTCTTTCTTTCTTTCTTTCTTTCTTTCTTTCTTTCTTTCTTTCTTTCTTTCTTTCTTTCTTTCTTTCTTTCTTTCTTTCTTTCTTTCTGGTTGTTCCAGAGATTGCCATGGAGCACATGAGTTTGCCTATAAACTTTGTAGATTTCCATGAGATGTGCAAGGCAATTAAAGGAAAAACAAAGGGGAAAGTTCATCCAGATGGAAGCCTTGAGCCTTTGTATGTCTCAAATTGTACCTCTCTATCCCTTCCTTTTCACTCTCTCTGTTTTGACTCTATCAGAAACATAGCTGCCAGAACTTAGGAACCTTGTTCTCTTGTTCTCAACAAAGCCTTTTGTTGTTGTTATTTAAGGTCATTACCAATTATATACACAAATTTTCTGGGGGAAAACCTATAAATAGTACATTCAGTTACAGCATAGCAACTATTAAATATTGCTTCAGATCTCAAGCTGATCCCACATTGTATATATGGGTTGTTTGTATAGATCCAAAATATATATTGATCCAAGAGATTCAACTGGAAAATATTCAGAAAATTCAGCACAAAGTCTTGGACTAATATTTTGGTCTTAACTTGTTCTGTTTTTCTTTGTCAAGAAAGGAAGAGAAGATTAAGTTCAAGATTTAATTTTTAAAGAATTGAAGTTTCATCATTTAACAAAATAGAATCCAAAGCATATAGAGTTACATAGCTGGCTTAGGTGGCATGGTGCATTCATCTGCCTAATTAAGTTCAGGAATTAGTACTAATGGAGGACTCTTGCAGGTGCTTGGCCAAAATTTAATTGCATAAAACTTATAGGGCCATGATGTTGTGACTGAAATATGTGCAATGAATTTAAATGCATAAAATTGCCATCTGATTATGTCAAATAAATGTATATGACAGTTTAAACATCTGATTTGTAGAGACAAAATATTAGTTACATCTATGTTTTCTTCTTCCAAATATTTGGTACAAAATACAGGTATTTTGTAGAGGATGCTTGAAAAAGGTTTTCTCTGTTATTCGGGATGGAGACGTGGGACTATTGTAAGTTCAATTCTGCCATAAGAGGCAAGACTTTGAAGCAACTGATTGGCGATCATAGAGAATTCCCACATTTATTCAGTGAAGACAAGAAAGTTACTCTAAAGAACAGAAGTGGCATGAATTACATAAATGTATTTTCCCGTTCTTTAGAGATCACATTTATATATTATCCTTCTTCCAGAAACTCATATTGTCTTCCAATGTTATTTCTACTTCAACATATGTGAGAGCTGTGTTAGAATGAGAAAGTCTGGCCAAAGTCACATCATGAGCTTTCATAGCTATAGTTGGGTTTCAGCTTGTCTCTTCCTGGTCTTAGTCTATGTCCCAAACCTTAAGCAATACACCATTCTCCTAAAATGGTATATTATTATGGGATATAATAAAGTTCTACATTCTGTTAATTAAAATACACTTGGATATTACTATATCTAATTTATGAGCTCATGAATCTGTTTGGTTCAGGGTCAAGAAAGGCACCACATCCAAAATATCCAAAATTATTTAATCCAAGCAGATCATGATACACACATCCAAAAACTCAGCTGCTTGTGGTATAATGGTCCTGCACTGCCTGGTAAGTCTAGGCCATATAAAAAAGAAGATAGTGTAAGTTATAATAATAAAGAAATGGAAAAGATAGAATATTTCAATATAAAACTATTAAGGCGTAGTGCCTACTATACACACTATTTGACTGATCAATCAAGAAAGCTTATTAACATGATACAGCTCTGCCATTTTAAAAATGGCAGACAATGAACCGGATAGTGTGATTCACTGTAGTTCTCTAAATAAACTTGTATAGGTGTCCTCAGATTATGACCACAGTTGAACCCAAAATTTTCATTGCTACAATTGGTAACAGAATTTTGCCCCATTTTATAATCTTTCTTGTCACAGTTGTTAAGTGAATAATTTCAGCTGTTAAGTTAATAACAAGATGGTTAAGTGAATCTGGCTTCCCCATTGACTTTGATTCTTAGAAGGTCACAAAAGATGATCACATGAGCTGGAACATTGCAACAATTATAAATAAATGTCAGTTGCCAAGAGTCTGAATTTTGATTATATGACCAGGCATGCTGCAATGGTTGTAAGTGTGAAAATAAATCATAAGTCACTTTTTCAGCGCCATTATTTTGAACTGTTACTAAATGAATTGTTGTAAGTCAATTATTTGTACAAATGTTGCCTAACTACTAAGTAGAGTTACGTAGGGCTACCAAATCTGAGTTGCTAAAATCTGGACAAGTAGATGGCAGCAGATAGAGTTTTGTATATCTCTTTATTACATTTAGTGATTCAGCTTTTGTAGGGCAATTCTGGATGCTGTATGTTAGGGAGTCAAGCTTTTGTCATACAACAAAAAGATGGCCTCAAATTTGAAAGTTAATAAGAAGAACCTACATTGTAAGCTGTTATATCCAATATTCAGAAATACAGCAAAAGAACAGAAATCTCAGATCAATGGGTCACACTGAAATCAATTTCTTTTAATTTCAGTATTGGTTATTATTTGCACTCTCTTTTAGTGTTCAGGTAATTGTCAAATTGCAATAAAACTTAAGTTTAAACTTGCTTTGACTTTGTGAAAAGTTTTATATCAAAATATATTTTATTTTTATACTGTTTCTATCTTCTTTTAAAACATTAACATTTCCACACCCAGGACAAGCTCCCCAATAAAAATTGTGTTTCTGCGCCTTATTTCTTTGCAGCTTCCCTTAAAAGCAACTCTTTGCTTTTAGGAACAAATATTTCTTCTTTCTTCATGGCTGTCTGGATCTCATTTTTATTTATTTTTGTGCAATCCTATAGATAAGTTGGAAATCCAAATTTTTCTTCTGATAATATGGCATCCCAGATGGGGACTCAAAACTAAACTGGCCAAGGTAAGTTCACGCAGCTGGGTAAGTTCACACAGCTGGGTAAGTTCACACAGCTAGCAGCAGACCTGTTTGCCTATGGGTGATGCTCCCCCATTCTGCCTGTTTGTCACTAGTAGTAAAGGGCTTTTGAATTTTGAATCAGGCAGCTGCTTGAAAAGAAGAATCTTATAAGTACCTCCAAATTTCAGGTTTTGAGTGAGTGAATTGTTTGTTCTTGGGGGAGAATTTTTCCTTTCTTTCGTTTCCACTACTCTGCATTTGCTCTGTGCCTTTCGTAACTACTGCCAAACTCTTGTGAGTTTCACTTGGCTGTGACCAAGAGATTTTGAAGCAAGGGCAATTGGCACATCAAAGGGCTGTGAATCACAGTAGATTGCATGTAGAAAAGTAGAGTGAACGTGATCTGGGTGATTGCCCGTGTCCTTCCATAACAAAGCCATATGTACATGTGCATGTTTATGTAAGTATGGAGGTGCCCATACTTTTTAATAAAAATCCTCTTGAATGAGTTCCACTCACAAAGTGATAGGCAGGAAGGACTTTCCCGTACTGCTTCAAATACAGCCATCTTTCCAAGAGAAAGGCTTAAAAACTGACTGGTGGGTAAAGAAATGGGACTATATACCACACTTAGGAAGTCTCCTTGGGTGTATATGTACACCCCAAACAGTAGTAGGATTCAATTTTTTTTTACTACGGGTTCTGTGGGCCTGGCTTGGTGGGCATGACAGGGGAAGGATGCTGTAAAATCTCCAGTCAGAGGTGGTATTTGCCGGTTCTCCGAACTACTCAAAATTTCCACTACTGGTTCTCCAGAACTAGTCAGAACCTGCTGAATACCACCTCTCACTGGAGATACTGATAGAGTACACGTCAGGCAGGAAAAAGGAAACATGCTTCACATGTTTTCCCAACTTCTCCAATAGGAAAGTTGCTGGATGTCTGGGTTTAGGCAAGAATAAAAAAGAGAAAAGCATAGAATTTATTTTTAAAAAATGGATTAATTTATAGGATAAGACTAATAATTTAATTTGGCAAAACAGTGGTACTTTCAATGGTAATATAAAAACATTGAACCATTTTCTGAAAAAGTTGTTATTGAATATAATAATGTTTATATAAGTTTAAACTGAAAAATGGATTCTTTTAGTGTCACTGTTTTACATTAAGAAAAGTAAAAAAAATATGATTTAATTATGTTGTTTTTGCTTATCTGTAAAAATAACCTATAGAAAGCAATATATTTCCTTCAGTTTCTTCACCTTACCAGTATTTACCAACCTTCAAGTAAAAGCTGGAAGCTGAGAAAAAAAGGGGGTAGCTTTTTAATCACTCTCCATTTTGTAGCCTATTTTGAACTTTTGAATTGCTAACCCTTTCTTCCCTCTAAATCTCTTTAAGAAAACTAAACTGTGATGAATAATCTTTCCACCTTGAGTTGCCTGGTGGTCAACAAAGCAATCTGGAGAGAAATCTCTTTTCTCCTTTTCTTATTCCTTTCCACGAAGAAATGTTTTGAAAATCTTGTGTGAGCATCTTGGTCAAATACATTTTCCTGTCTGTAATTTTGTTTATCAATGCTGCAAGTAGATAATTTAATTAATCCTAACTTTAGTCAGCTGTTTTCTTCAATCAATTCTGGTTAACTTACTGTTTTACTTACCACATGTACTAATTAAGAGGAAGAAACTGCAAACCCACAACACAACAAAGTTTATTTCCCAAACTCCATATATATGGAGTATATTAAAAGTAATGCTAGCCCAACGCTACTTGTATTTGTAAACTATATTACAAGAAATGAGTGGAATGTATATATATGTATAGCTGCCATATTTATAGCTTTGATTTTCATAAATATATATGCTTTGCTTGTAAGAAAGTTAATGATTTGCAACTATATGTAGAAAGGAGTTTGAGAAAGGAATGCCATGTTTTAGAAGAGTAGTCTAGACAGGATGAAGACAAGAAGCAGGAAAAAAGCTTATACTGTATATGGTCAGGAATACAAAAGTTTAAGATGTGAGATTCAGAAAATCTGTAACTAGCATATGATGTGTAGCAAAATCAAGTGATTGTCGTATTTTAATCTGGATATATATTTAATAATGCACATGAAACTTTGTGTGTGAGTGCAAGTACCGGACACTTACGTGAGTGGAACTTTACGCATGAGCACAAATGTGTGCTGTTTGCACATGCGCTCACCCACCATTTGTGTGATCCAATTCTGAATAGGCTGTGGCCCAATAGTGGGACACAGGCCAGGGTTTGGGGACCCACATCTAAAACACAAAGATACAAAGTA
This sequence comes from Hydrophis major, assembly GCA_033807585.1. Taxonomy (NCBI): domain Eukaryota; kingdom Metazoa; phylum Chordata; class Lepidosauria; order Squamata; family Elapidae; genus Hydrophis; species Hydrophis major. The sequence continues at coordinate 124,147,092 of CM066343.1, forward strand.
GAATAATGTGAGCTTAAGTCTTACCTCAGCATAAAAGTCAGCTTGATGACTTTGGGCAAGTCATTTTCTCTCAGCCATGGGGAAAAGGCACATTTTTGCTTTCCCAATTGTTGTTGCCTAATCTGCATATTGTAGTCTAAAATACGTAATGTGTTGTGTTGTCTCCAAGATAAATGTGTATTCCGCCTCTATCAGTAAAACCATCAACTGTCTTACACGGGAACATTTCAGCATTGTTGACCCCATGTGGGCCAGTAAGAAAATTTTTTTAAAGGTGTGTGACTCTTTTTACCTTTTATCTGTGTTTTACCTTTTAAAAAATCCTTAATGGGTCATGAGAGCACATTTATTGGGTTTCATCTTTGTCCTTTAATATGGCATCTGACAAGGATGAAAAGGGAGGAGCTATTTTATTAAATAGTATTTGATTAAACAATAGTCCATCTGCAACATGGGAACAAAAGTGCTTCCAATTTTTGGATTTCTTGTGGAAGAAATGCAAGAAACAAATATATTCTCTTGTACTCACCTAGCTTTGCCAGATCTTATGCTGGGTAATTATTAATAAATGGGAAGGCATTTACACCTTTACACTTCAAGTAAAAGAAAGTTCAAGTCTTGTTTAAACTATAGCAGAATACAAATAGTCTTATCATAGTATGGGTGGCAATAGGGCTAAGGCCCAAGACAGAAGACTTACCAGATTCTGAGGTTGCAAAAAGCCCAAATTAGTTATAGCACTGATCATTTTTAAAATATTATTTTGCTAATCTATGCCCTCTGACCATGGAAGTGGAAGCTACTTTGAAATTAAGCCAACTTGAACCTCAATTCGTTGAACCTCACCCATCTAGCAAGGGAACCTTTTCCCAAGAGAGAAGGTTTGCACAACCCATATGTAGTAATATCTAATATCACCTATGTGGAACACTTAATAACAGACGTGGCTTTACTGGATTATAGATGTATGGTGAGGGTTAATGGAACCCTGCCCCACTCACAATAATGCTAACAATTATAACAATCAATAGACTCTTAAAGGAAAAACTACAGTCAGTTCAGGAAAAGTTATCCAAGCTACTGAAAATTAAACAGCATTGGATTTGATTAGTTTTCACCAACCAAATTGGCCCCCTATTCTTCCTGCTGATCAGCCCAGATGCCAAGACCAACCTACCAGATTGTCATCAATAGAGTTTATTGGATTTATACTGGGACTCATGAAAGAAAAAGATATAGTGGGATAAAATTTGATATTCATTTGTCTGCTTGTAATTATTGGAATAATTTCTCGGTTCATAGAACATAGACATGCAGAGCTGTTGTTTTTTTCCCTTAACAATGTTAATTAATGAACCAGTCTTTCTAAAGATGTTTCTCTTATGATATAAGCAATAGCACTTAGACTTATATACCGCTTCATAGTATTTTATAGCATTCTCTAAGCAGTTTACAGAGCAGCATACAAATAGACAAAGGGTATGGTTATAAATTATGCCCATTAATTGTGTGTGTGTGTGTGTATTGTACACACACACACACACACACACTACAATTGTGAGAAATTTTATATCAAACTATATTTTATTTTTTATACTGTTTCCATCTTTTCTTTAAAACCTTAACAGAATCCTCAGTGGACTTAGAATCACCATCTCCATTAATTGACAGTCAAGATGAAACTAAGTTAAACAAGTAAAAATAGCAAAAGGGGCAAAATCTTTTACTCAAACTTCCACAAACCTCCAAATAAGTTACCCTGTCCTAAACCACATATCAAAAGATAAGATTTGTAAACACAAATTGAGTAATTAAATTAGGTCTCCCAGCAGAACTACATGTTCTGAAGAAGAAGAAGAAACATCAGAGGCATACTTACACACACACACACACACACACACCTCAAGTCTTCACCATAAAATTAGCATGTTGACATTATCACACCCAGGACAGGCTCCCCTATAAGAACTGTTTTAGTGTACCCCATTTCTCTGCAACTATCCCTAAAAGCAAACTCTTTGCTTTTAGGAATAAATGTTTCTTCTTCACAACTGTCTGGATCTCATTTTTATTTATTGTGCAACCCCAGGTCAAGTTGGAATCCCAAATTATTTTTCTGACAAGTTTTATGATGAGATGACAGATTACATTATTATTGGTGTTAAATTGCATTTAATATTTATTTATTAAAATTTATCTTCTTTAAAAATGCTGGGTGGCTTATGTCTTTTCAAATATTTGTGATCATAATATATGATTAGTTAATTTACACTACATTTTAAAATTGCCATTTCCCTCCTTCCATTTCCAGAAAGCAAGTGAAAGAAAAATATCCATTTCTTATTTGTCTGAAACCTGCGAAAATAGTTTAGCATAGTCCATGTTGTTCTTGGCGAAAGGCTTCCTTTGGACTGCTTTTTCCTATTAGAGGAAAGAATTTCCCCACTGTATCAAGGTAAAAGCTTTATCCAATATGAAGTGCCCCATTAGTACAATGTAAACACAAGTACCATAGAGAATATTATGGTTCTAATATTTTGAGTTGTCCATAAAAATCTAAAGAAGAACAAGTCTTATTCAAAAGGAACATTTATTAAACATTTCCTTTACAAAGTACAATCAATGTTTTGTTTAAAATTGTGGATTGTTCCTATTTCATTGTATATACACAAAAGCTTAAAAGAGAGGAAAAAATATCCTTATTTTTGTGTTGTATGCACAAACATATTTAATAAAACTTGATCATTACACAGAGAACTTTGCCTTATTAATTTGAATATTTAATATTGGAAAATTAATACCTGATTACTAACACAAAATAATGGAAGGTAACAACTTTCCCATTTGTAAGAAAATACTGTTCACAATTCATTTTGAAGCAGCTTTATTAGATGTAGCTGGTACTACTCTGAATTATATCCAGGTATAAGAATCATATGCCTGTTATATTATTGTTGTAATAAATTCTAATTATAAATCATGATTCAGATTCTTTTCATAACAAGCATGATTCTTCTTTCAAAAAAATACCTTTGCTGTTAGAAAGTAAGATTTGAGGAACAAGGTTTAATAATTTCCTATTAGCAGCAGTTGATAGTAAATGCAACATAAAATTTGTTTTGTCTGTGGTATAAGAGTTTCAACTAGTAGACTCATTTATACTACTTGTTATGTGAATGCAAATGTCTGCATATATTCTATAACTCTGAAACACAAAACAAAAAAAAAATAGATTTAAAAAAGCCATTTATTCTCATGGGTGACTATTGCGGCCAGCTAATATGAATGCACTGCTAATGATTGAAAAGTAAAAATGCTGAGAAGTAGATATATACAGAGTTAAAATACAATTCTTATCCTCTTGAGACAGTGTTTCTGTTGACACTGTGTGGAAAGCAATGTCGTTTGATGCAAGCTAAAGCAACAATATCTGCTCCATTGTCACTGAAAAGACAAGTGAATCTGGAATGTTGAAAAGCAAATGTATCTCCTGCTTCTACTCACAAGGCACATGGGAGGCATGGCACTTTCTGAATCTAAGCACAAATAATAATAATAGTTCAAGAGTAGCAGAAATAGTAAATCCTAAGTTACTTTCATTTTGATTGTCAGAAAGTCAGTCACTTGCATACATCAATGTCCACATAAGCTTGCTGTGTTAAACATGGCTTTCCTGAGAACAGAGCTAGGAATCCTTCCTGCCTTATCATAAGTGAGCATGCTCAGAGCTATGATCACTGTCGTGGCTGTCGTCATTTGCCAGGGAGTCCCCTGTATGTTGGAGACTGGCAGCACCAATGCCAGAAAGTTCTGAAGGGAGCAGAGTGCCTTTTTTCACGTTTACCAATTCTTTCTCTCGGGCTGCAGCTCCCTGTTGCCCTCCTTTTACCCGTTTCCATTTCATCCGTCTGTTCTGGAACCAAACTTTTACCTTTAATCAGAACATGCAAACAAACAAGAACACCATCAGTAAATGGCCACACATCACTTATCAGGGGAAAAAGCAAACAGCTGGTGCTCGCTCCTTATGTTTTAAATTGCTTAAAATAGGCAATAAGCAACCTATTGGCCCTAGGGCTTGATGGGCCTATGATTAATTTCTGGGATCACTCAGAAGATCCACTCAGATCTCTGGTAAGAGCTATCAGTTGCTCCTTATGTCCTGTTGAAAAGAGAAAAGAAACCTTTACTTGATTTTTATCTCATCTTTACTATTATTTAAAAATAATGCAAGGCAATGAACATACCCAATACTCCGTCTTCCTATTTCCCCCACAACAATCTTGTGAGGTGGGTTGGACTGAAAAAGATTGACTGATCCAAAGCCACCTAGCTGGTTTTTCATCCTTAGGGAAGGACTGGAACTCATGATCTCCTGGTTCGTAGGCCAGCAACTTAATCACTAGACCAAATTGTCAGAACTTGGTGTCAAAGCAATAAGAGGTACTTTTCTTCAACCAGGCTCAGCATATGGTATCCTATAAAAATGCACTGGAAGAAACTATTTAGGATAAAGTCATTGTGAATAAATGCTTATTATATAAAGGTTTTTGTACTTATGTGTTTATAGTTTTCAAGTGGTTTTATGGTATTGCAACTATTGTATCTATTAGGAAATATTTATAAAATTGCATGCCTATTTCATATTGGCCTTGCCAAGGGTATGTTGCTTAAAACCTTAGATTGGTAACAGAAAATTGAATTTAAAATAATAATTGGAATATATTTTTTTTATTTAACTATTTTTGTGGGCTTCCATTTGTATATTTATAGTTTCCAAGTGGTAGTCTTGTGTTGCAAGCATTGTATTTATTAGCAAGAATTTATAAAATACATTTGGGTCATCTGAGGATTGAAAAGTGTTCCAAGATTCTATTGGGTTTTCTGCCAAAGTGAACTAACATGCCATTATTAATATTAGTTTCACCACTGTTCAGTAGGTGACAGATTAGCTCACCACTGTTATAAAGTGTTGGAGCACATTCATTTGCACCCCTAAAAGCAGACAGCCTTATTATTCTTAAATACATATTATTTATACTGTGGTCCTGGAATATCCTGGAATATGTCATGTTTCAGGAAGAAAAACCTGGATAGAAAATTCTGCACAGTGGAAACTTGTGGAAAGCGGAAAATTGCCATATCCCTGGTTATAGCTAATTATATATGTTTCTGAGCTTTAAAAAAGCAACCTCAAGGACTTTTAGAGCATGATGCATTGAGCTAAAGAACCACAATATTTCTATATTCTAAAGTCATGTTTTATATTCATGAATGTATAGATCAGGAATAAATTTGGAAATTCTTTTAAATTCTATTAAAATGATGTTGTTTTTAACTTTAATTTTAAAGTTGAGATTTATAATGCAAGATTGTATAATTCACTTATTTATGTTCATGCTGCTATTGTAACTAGACTACCTTAAGATCTAGAAATTGGACATATTGATTTCAGATTGGCAAAAAAAAAGCCTTATCCACCATGCTGAGCACATCATTTCTTCTATACAACATGCTAGAGCCAAAAGGAGCAGGCTAGTAAAACCAATCTGGTCAAATGGGGAATGTATTTAATTGCTAGCTGTTCTAATATGAAGAAATACTGTTACACCATCTGTCAAAAGCTTTCATAGAAACTGTCAAATGATTCATAATGCTTGTTGTCTTCATGTACTTCTTTGGGTAAATTATTTGTGTCATTTTCATAATGAATTTCTTCTTAGTAAAATGTTGATATGTTGGCTAATATCAGCTTGCATTAACTATAATGCTTGGAATAATTATGTTGATGTAAAATTAGTGAATTTAGTAAACTATGGGTTAACGATTGGTATTTTATCAAATCCTTTTTTCATTACTTTATACATACATTAACAAATTAACAAACATATTGGAGAAGTGGGGGAGATATTCTTTTGTCTATCTCTACATGCTGTATTTATCTGATACGAAGACATTATTTCATCCTCCACATATAATTAGGCTGTGAATTAAAAAGAAGGATGGGATGAGATGGGATGAAATTGGATGGGGTGATGTGGGGTGGGTGAGATGGGATAGGATGGGATAGGATGGGACATGACAGGGCAATCACAGGACAGAATAGAATAGCATAGGGGATAGGGGATAGGATAGTGATAAGGAATAGGAGATGAGGGAAATGATAAGATATAGGCGATAAGTATAGATGGACAAAAGAAGGAGAGAAGGGGAGGAGAGAGGAGGAGAGCACAGAGGAGAGGACAGCAGAAAGGAGCAGAAAGGAGAGAAGAAGGAGATGATAGGAGAAGGAAAGGAGAGAGGAGAGCAGAGAGGAGAGCAGAGAGGAAAGGAGAAAGAGGAGGAGGGGGAGAGAGAAAGAAGGGGAAAGGAGATGATAGGAGATATTAAGATAGGATAGGATAGTTTTGATTGTCCATTTTTGAAGTGTGGCACCTGACAGGTATTCTTAGCCACATATATTGCATCAAATATACATACACATATACAGGTAGATCTCCACTTACAACCTTAATTGGGTCTGGGACTTCCATTGCCAAGTGAAGCAGTTGTTAATGCTCCAATTTTACAATTTCTTTGCTGGGATCATTAAGCATATCACTATGGTCATTAAGTGAATCACACAGTTGTTAAGTGAATATGGCCTCCCTCATTGACTTTTCTTGTTAATAACAGTAAATGATTCTAGGATGGAACAATCAGGGGTGGCCTTTAGCTGGTTTGCGCCAATTCAGCTGAACTAGACGTTAATTTTACATCTGGTTTGGCAAACTGGTAGTTCCAACACCTGGCTGGCCCCGCCCATCCAACCGCGCCCCTCCCAAGGGTCCCCATGTGGCTCATTTTGGTTCACAGGTAAGTGCAGGGCCCATGCAGAGGCTCAGGGAGGGTGAAAACGGGAGTCCTAGAGGCCCTGGGTGGTTGGAAATGGGCCCATTTCTGGCCTCCAGAGATCCTCCAGTGCCTGGGCAGGGCAAAAACTAGGCCTCCAGTGCCCAGGGAGGGCAAAAAACCAGGAAGGGCAAAAACCAAGTTTCCTGGGGTTTCTGGAAGGCCAGAAACAAGCTTATTTCCAGCCTCCAGAGTGTCTCCGGACTCTGGGAAGGGCAGAATGATCTCCCAGAGCCTTGAGGAAAGGCTCCTGAGCCCAGGGAGGGTGAAAATGGGCCTCCTGGAAGTTCCCGAGAGCCTCTGAAGTCCAGGCTAGGTGAAAACAGTGCCCCTGCAACCTATTTTCATTCCCAGGGTCCTGCAGGAGGTCTACTAGATTGAAAATGGAGAGCAGGGGATGCAGCATGATCCCCTGCAGCCCATTTTCGCTCGCAGGGTGGTGCAGGAGGCTGACTAGGCCATGCCCATCATGGCCACATTCACCCAGAACCCGGAAGAAAACCAGTTGTTAAATTATTTGAAGCCCACCCCTTGCTACAATAATCAATGGTTGTCAAGTATGTGGGTTTTGATCATGTCAGTCTTAAGTTGAACTCATTTATTCAGCACTACTGCATCTTCAAACAATCATTAAACAAATGATTATTAGTTATTGACAATCTGTACAAATTATTCACAGGCAAATCTTTTATCGAACAAAGGAAGGATTTCACTTAGAATGTCAGCTCTAAATTGATAAGATGGAAAAAGTGGATTTTCTGAACCATTTTTACTGAATTTATTTACTGTTTTGGATGTACCATTCTTTTGGAATGATGATCAAGTTATATTCACAGTTTCCCTATGAGTACATAAGTATGTATATATGTATGTATGTATGTATGTATGAATATATATATGTATAAATTTTTGTCCAAAATGATATGCATATGCATGTCCCATATGTGTTTTATTCAAACTTCTTAGGCTGTATGTTTTATTTTTCATTTCCTTGCAAGTGCAAGATCCACTTTTTTTATTGGGATCAACCAAATATTAATCCATAGATTGTCACAGGAATTCACCAAGCAGTGTGTTGTCTGAGCATCATGTCAGGAACTCAGAAACAATGACTCAGAAACAAAGTCATTCAACTGGCTTTTATGCTAAAGTCAGGATTGGAACTTAATTTCTTGGTTTCTAGCCTGGTGCCTTAACCCTAGACCAAACTGCCTATTTTCTCAGAATACAATTAATACAATATATACAATATTCTAATGTAGCAAAAAATTATCATGTTTAGCTCAAGAGAAATAAGCAAATCAAGAACAAAAATTTAACAATTCTACTCTCACTATAATAAAAGGAAATCTGATATCCTTATTCAGCACATGTAGTCCTAAAATAAGAACTATTTACTTAGTGATAAAAGTTACAATGGCATTGAAAAAAGTGACTTATGGCTTGTGCTTATGAACATGACAGCATTGCCACAGTCATGTGATCAAAATTCAACACATGGCAACTGCATGCGTTACCAACGGTTGCAGCATGCTGAGTTCATGTGATTACCATTTATGGCCTTCTCAGCTGGCTTCCAACAAGTGGGGGGAAGTTACCATGTGATTCAATTGACTGCAATGATTCATTTAACAAAAACAACAAAATGATTTTAAAATTATGTGTGACTCATTTAACAACCTTGCTTAGCAATAGAAATTCTGGTCCCCTTTATGATTGTAAGTCAAGAATTACCTCTGGTGGAAACAAACACTGATAATACAAAACCAGCAATCTTCCATTATATCAAAATATACTCCCCTAAACTGGAAACTAAAATTTTATGAAGCTTAACTGAAGGAAATCTAAGTCACATTTCTGTAAAATCTGAATTGTATCACAAAGGAATATAAAATCAATTTGTATTTTGAACAATGAAGTTAGAAATAATACAAAAGGACAGATGCCTGGTCAAACTAAATAGCTCTCAGATTAATCAGTTGGTAACCTTCAGCCTTAATTATGTTCAAAAGTAAATAATCATAGCATATTACTAAGATAGATCAAAGAGCAGATGTGTACAGTTTTTCAACTTTTAAGGAAGTATGGGTTAATGGGAAAGGAAAAATAACATTCTGTATATCTGAGAAATTCAAATAGAGAAGAAAAAGAGCCTGAAATAGAGCGTGAACATGAGGAAACTAATGTCAAATATAATCATGCATGTAAAATAGCAATACTATTAACTTTTATGTATTTATTTACATTAGATTGATATGCCACCCATCTTGTTTAGGGGCGACTCTGAGGTTTTAATTGTACTATGAAGTGTTCTATGTGTCCAAGCTGATTTGTAGTGTTGGGCAAACATAGGGCAACTAAAGGTATCTTAGCTGAATTCACTCTAGCAGAGCACATACGTAAAAAGGATCAAGGCAAGGACCCTCTGAGGACCTAAGAAATGGAAGTGGGAGAGCAGATCCAGCCAAATTTTTAATAATAATATTTTATGGCAATGTTCTCTAGAGGATGAAAAATTGGGCTGGTCAGTTTTAATCAGACTTCAGTTTTCTTTCTGCTTGTAAGAGTATATATCTCAGTCATTGGCTTTTGTAGAAGAATTGCAAAACGAATGGAAAAACAGATAAAATTGCTTGAAATACAATAGGCCAAACTGCAAAGGTCATTGTAAAAAGAGGTGTAAATTGGCAAGCGTTGGTTGGTCTAAGGAAATGAGTAAGCTTAAGGGAGTCTAAGTCAATCTAAGGGAAACTAGATTGGCCAGCACATATAAGCAACGCCTGGAAGAAAGCATAAGTTAAACCATCTGAGCTCTCTCTAAATTTAGATGTCTTTTGGCAAAATCAAGAAGTAGTCTGTGTAAAACAAGACAATTCCTTTCTCCCTAACTCCTTTTATTCACTTTTACTTCCATTAGACCAGGCTGTAAATAATGCCAATTAATTTATTATTCCTTTGGCCTGAGTCTCAATACTTTCCATTTAATGAAGGGAATTTAAAGGTAAGTGCTCTAATTTAGAAACTGAATTGGCCAACCTATGCATTAGATTTCAAGGCTGACACAGAGGTTAGATTCACACATGATACAAAAGCAATGTATTATTTATTTGCGACTGATCATCACACAAGTGTTTAGTCATTGGCTTACTTGGCATTTCAGATTTAATAAATCCTACTATGAAGTATACACTGAGCCAAAGTAGACAAGTGGAAAGACCATAGCTCAGTTGTTGAACATAAACTTTGCATGGCTAAGGTTGTAGGGTTGAACTACACAATCTCAAATGTCCATGTTCAGAAAGACTTTAAAGCCTTGTAACTAGGTCAAGGACAAAGAGTGGAATAAAAACAGTCTGACAACTGAACCATGGCATAGAAAATTGATAGCTGACAGATTGCCTATTTCAATAACTTCTAAGGTTCGTCTGAGATTTTCATCCTATTGGACAGTGGTGGTATGCTATTGGTTCAGTTGGTTGTGCCAAACCAGTAGCAAAAATTGCTACCAGTTCAGCCGAAATGGTAATAAAAAAAGCCTCTGACAATCCGTTGAGAGGAAGAAAAAAAGTCTCCCACCCGCCCTGCTCTTTTCTTTATCCTGTCAGCTACAGGCCTCAGCAGGTATGTTGAAAGCTGCATGCGCTTGTTAGATGATCGCATGTGCACATACACAATCACCAAACCAGTAGTGGAACAGGTAAGATCCCACTACTGCTATTGGACCAAGGAAAGGTGCCTTCTCGTCAGCAGTTCTTGCCTTCTGGAACATCCTCATCCCAGTCACCTATGAGATCCAGTCTCCTGGAATTTTGGAAGAGCTTTAAGGTCTTTTTCTTGACTCTATTCACAGGCCTGCAGGTAGTATCCTATAGAACTCCTGTCATATTTTATGGTATAGTTATCTTTAGTCTGAGCTGCCACATCTTCTTCAGGGGAGCCTTAAATATTAATAATAAACGCATGATAAAGGGAATTAAAAATGAATACTTCTTTCATACAGATCAATAAAGCCTTTCTACATTCTAAAAAAACCCTGAAAAGCCACTTCCAGTAGACTCTTAATTATTAGAACAATTCTGTATATGTGCCTTAGGTCAGTGTTGATTCCTAGTGACTACTCTTTGTAATTTTCTTAACAAGATATTGAAAGTGGTCTGCCATTACTTTCTTCTTAGGTCTGACGAAAAGTGACATGTCCAAAGTCAGTTAGCTGGATTAGATCACAGAGTTTCCTAGTTTATAGTTTGATATCTTAACCACTATATCAAACTGGCCCATTAGAGTAATTGTGAAGTCCACATTTATCAAATCAAATTAAGGAATATCCAGGTATTAAGAATTGCAGCGTTCTCTTAAAGTTGGTATTGCTTTCAGAAACCAATTCATTCAACATGCTGAAGATAATTCCCGCACTATGGAAGAACTTTCTCAAAAATTTTATTTCTCTCTTTCTTAGAAAATGAATTCAGACTGATCTTTCAAACAGATCTTTTTAATGCTATCATATTAGGTATGTTTTTAAATGTGATTTAATAATTTGATATTTTAAAAACCTATTAAGTTGTCAGATGTAGCAACACAGAATGAATTAAATAGTGATTGTGGTTTACATTCTGTAATATGTGCTAATTCCAGCAATAATGGTGTAAAGTAATGGTATTTCCCCAATCTTCTCCATTTGGAGCTCAATCAAAAACACACCAACCAAAATTGATATTTAAGCCAACTAAGAGTCTGGCATTCTCTTAGCAGAAATATTTTCATAGGTTTCAACCCATTCTGCTCTAATACTGCTACCTTTCCATAGATTATTTCTTGAAACTTATAACAATTATTTTAACTGACATCATAAAGAATCTAGATTTCTGTAAAATTGAGATAATTCAGCTTAACCTCTTAAAATATTCTGTGACTGCAATGTTCTTGGTAAACTTTTGGAAGTGGTTTGTTACTTCCTGCTTTCTAGGCCTGAGTGAGTGAGTGAGAGGCCCAGCTGGCTTTGGACTTTATTATGGGATTAAAGATCATGGTCTCTCAGTTTCTAGTCTAGTGCTTTAAGTACTATACCAAATTGGCTGTCACATGCTAATTATTGGTTTTAAACTGAATTTATAATTAGCGACTTGAGCTAGTCATTTAAAATATAGGCTTTCAAATATTTTGTAAGTCTGCAATACTGCATATAATTATTTAACACTATTAAGTCTTATCATGTCAGTAGAATCTACTTCCAAGTAGATGTTAGGTAGTTAGACTGCCAAATTCTTACATCTTACTTATTAGAGAACAAATTACATAAATCTCCTTGGGAAATAAATAGGTTTGAACTCTATTTATCACTTGTACTAAATATAACATCCTGGATGTTTCATATACTATTTCTTCCAGAGATCAAATTCAGAGAGATTAAATCTGAACTTCCACTGGATTTCATGATGAGTCAATAATGGAATGGATATATGATCCAGTAACATGTCAGAAATAGGAAGGATGTATGAATTCTGAGAATAAATTATCTTAAATTCTTGTAGATCCCGTATACTTGAAATTATTGAATGGCTTCATTGAAAATCAGGATCTATATAGTACAAACAAGAATTAACCAAGTTTAAGAAAGAAATGCATTTTCCTTTATTTTTAGAAAAATAAATGGGTAAATTTGTTTTGCTTTTGAAATATTTTGATCTCTTTAATTAGTCAAACTTTATTCTGCACAAATCAGTGTCAATTACTGTATATTCCATATTCAGATAGTCCTCAACTTACGACTAAAATTGAGCCCAAAATTTCTGTTGCTAAATGAGTTAAGTGTTGAGCCCCATTTTATGACCTTTCTTGCCATAGTTGTGAAGTGAATTACTGCAGTTGTTAAGTTAGTAAAATGATTGTTAAGTGAATCTGACTTACCCACTGACTTGGCATTTGATAAGGTTATAAAAGAAGATTGCATGATCACAGAACATTGCAGTTATCATAAATATGAATCAGTTGCCAAGCATCTGAATTTTGATGGCCAGGAGATACTATTTTCAGTGCTGTTATAACTTTGAATGGTCTGCTGTAAGTCAAGGACTATCTGTATTTTAGTGGAACTAAAACATGAATCATGTAGTTGGGGCAATATAAAAAAGTATATCAACATAAAATTCTGGCCACTATATTGAATACAATTTTGTGTATTCATAATGTACAATTATATTAGTTAAATACAATTTATAAACCTATGTTTCTAAAATGAGTTACATTTTAAAGCAATTCATAAAATATTTAAAATCATGTTAAAATATCCATATGTATGTTTAGGTTACATTTTTACCATTAACCAAGGTGTTTCCCTAAAAATTCCATCTTAAAACTAACAAGAAGTACAGACAACATGGTTTAGATTTTGGGATATCATCCTAAGGTTTTTCTTATTATGCATCTGATGAAAACTTATAGAGAAACTGAATGTTTACCCACATTTTTGCCATTTTTATTGGTACTAGTAACCCTATGCATTTTTCATAGCTTTATGGATCAAGACAGTTATGTAGCTATTTGTAATTACAATATGGAAAATATTTTAAGTTTTAGCCAACTTTATGAGGATGGACGTATGCTTATAAACCTTTTTCACTTTCCTCTCCTTTTTATATATCCCATGCTTCCCAAATCTAGTCCAAAATATTTTTTAATTCTCCAGAGCCAATTTGATTATGTGAAGCATGTGGAAGGAAGAATTAAAATCCAGTATGTTTTAGATGCTCTTTTACTACAATTAATTTGTATTTAGAATTTGGAATCTGTTTGCAATACGTCCAGACAAAAGAACAGTGTTTTTATTTTATTTATTTATTTTATTTATTTATTTGATTTGTCAATCGCTTACAAGATAATAAGTATAAGGATAAACATAGTTACGAATACATGAAATGAATACATATAAGAAAAATAAAAGAAAAAATAGGACAGAGATGGTAGGCACGCTGGTGCACTTATGCAGGTCCCCTACAGATCTTTAGGAAAGGGGTGAGGGGTGAGGTCAATAGTCGAAAGTCTAAGGTTAAATTTTAAAATTTAAAAGGTTAATTTTAAAACAAGAGCCTTATTTTTTCACAGCATTGACTTTTGATTTTTGTTTTAGATTCTGCCAATGTAATTTAGAACTGTAAATGAAATTACACATTTGTGATATTACTTGAGAATAACCACAATTGACAACGGCAGGAATCTACCTCTGAATAAACCAGCTTAATAGCATAAGTCATTCTAAATGCAACTATTTTTATACAAATAGCTTGTGAATCTAACAAAAAAAAAAAAACCTGAAACCACAATCCTATTAAAATATATTTGTTTAGTGAGATTTTGTTCTTAAAGTAAGAGTGAAATCAGCCTGAAATTAATTTTTCACAGTTCTTTATTTGAGTATTTTTAATGTCATGGATGTACAGTCTACAGTATCTGGAAATGTAAAGGATTATGTCTGAAGAACTATAATGTTTCTAGATGAACCAGATTTCACAAATAAAAGATTAAAAAAAGATTATCCACAATTTTCATTATTTTCTTCTTAAACTTGATCCTGAACATGTTATAAAAACATTCTATACAGAAAAAGTCAGTGAAGTAGTCAATCTTTTGAAAGGAAAGAATCTTAAAATCTGTATACTTATAAAGTTATAAAGTTTGGGAAAAGGGGATGCTATTGTTATTCATTACAATATTAATTTCTGAAGATTTACCATTTTATTGCAGTTTCAGCCTAACTAAAAACAAAAAAGAATACAGTAGATTATTCCCAGCAGGAAGTAGCTCACACTTCAAGCTGAGTTTTCTGTAATAATGAATAATTAACTAGGGAAACTTATTACATGGATTAATGCCTTTGGTCATCTTTTAAAAAAATCAGTCAGAATATTCAGAGTTAAACAAATGCAAAACAAAAATTCTGGGAATAAATTCTCCAGCAATTAAAAAAAAAGACAGAAAGATATTCCTTAGTTAAAACCTAATGAAAAGTAAACTATTTTCATTTTGAGGTGTTGCTATTACTGTACAATAAATTAAGTCATATATATTTTTAATATTTATATTAAATAAAGTATAAATTCCCAAAGCAATAATTTCCTTATTTTACTTTGCTTGTTGTAAGTTTTATGTAGTGAGTATGATGTAATCTGGATTATTGATCTATAATAAAGAATTTGATGTTGAAAAGCAATCATTAAAGACAAATACTTTTGAAATGGAATTGAAATATTATATTATATTATATTATATTGTATTGTATTGTATTGTATTGTATTGTATTGTATTGTATTGTATTGTATTGTATTGTATTGTATTGTATTGTATTGTATTGTATTATTATAAAAATTATATAGCTGTTAATCTTAAACATGTAATTCTGGAAGGTGAACAAAGTATATTAAAGATTATATAAAAACACAAGCAAATAATCAAAGCAGCAAAAAGAAATTTCCATCAAATGTGCATATCTATCGGATATATCAAGGGGAGAGAAGGTTATTTTAACCAATTTTGGGAATGTAAGAGCATCAGAATATCTTGGAACAAGGTGTTCTATATGGCTAGGGCTGAAACACATAAAAAAAGCTTCTTTGGTCCCACAAAATTATAATATTTAAGAGAATTTAAGGGAGAAGGGATGTAGAGTGCACCTAATTTGTGGATATGGTGCAATCAGTATAAACCTATAAACCCTTAGAGATGGAAGGTCCCTTGGTTTTCTGATAAACCATTAAGAATATTTTTAATACAGCTAATAAACAGTAATATAGCTATTCTTCATTATAGAGTTTTTCCAATCTTTTTATTGTCTGAATATTTCAGCCAAAAATATTATTCATACTTTTAAAGTTCATTGATGTAATGAAATTCTATTTTAGTTTCCTAGTATTTTACAACTTTTCCCAATCCAGAAAATCTGTTCTAATATATTTAGAATCACATGTGCTTAATCTAGAAAGGTTGCCTCTAGATTCTTAATGCTGCAGAATTCTGAAATGGTCTATGCCTTGCTCATTGTTCATTGTAAATAGTGAAATATATTCTAACAAGCCTTTTTCATTTCAATTTATATTGTTATTTCCCTTGGACAGATACATAGGCAGTCCTCTTACAATCATTTGTTTAATGGCCTTTCAAAGTTACAACAGCACTGAAAAAAGTGACCTATGACCATTTTTCATTTACCACTGCAGCATCCCCATGGTCACATTATCAAAATTCAGGTACTTAGTAACTGATTCATATTTATGATAGTTGCAGTGTCCCTGGATCATGTGATCACTTTTTGCAAACTTCTGACAAGCAAGGTCAATGGGAGAGCCAGATTCATTTACTAACTTAAGAATTGTAGTGATTCACTTAACAAATGTGTCAATAACTATCATAAAATGGGGCAAAGCTCAATTAACAACTATCTTCTTAGCAACAGAAATTTTGGGCTCAATTGCAGTTGTAATTTGGCTACCTATAGCATAGATCATAGGCTTTTGAAATTTGGAGAGTCCCTTTATTACTGTATAATCACTTTTTAAATTATTTTCTGATTTACCATGCCCAGATATTATATTATACTTGCTTCTATGCAGTCTATTATAAACATTATGCCAGGGTTATCAATGGATCTCATTTACTTGAAAATATTTCAAAAGAAATCTAAGAAACAGAAAGTCTTACACTGATCTAACTTTTCTCTTCAACCAGGACAATCAACATATTTCTACTGGTTGACATATGAAAGGATTTCATAGGCATGCTTAAAATTTCAAATGGCCCATTCTGAAATTTGCAATTCTCTAAACTCCCATTTATCAGAAGCTATGTTGAGGATGTTATTCAGTTACTTTATACCTTAGGGGATTGGCCACCATCTCATCTTATCTTTTTTTAAAAAAACTTTTTCTAGGCAACTGGCACATTTCCAAAGAAAACATTGGGCTGCAGGCATTAATTTGTTTTGCTTTATTTTATTCTTCTAGGAACAATTATGGCTATGTTAGGCTCCCCAAGGCAAGTACAACTTGCCAGAGAGTCTGTATAGCTGGGACTCAATATTTGTAATTCAAGAATCATAATTATTACAAATAGTAGTAAGCCATTTAGGCTGATTATAAGCCTACAGCTTCTCTTCCCATGGACCCCTCTGTGACATGATAATGTGGCCTTTATTTTTCCACATAGTTTTGAATGTCAGTTGTTTATTTACATCATTTGCATTTCTGATCTGGGGAAAATAAATAAATAATAATGAACCTTGACAAAATGGGTCCCATGTGTAGTCTTTCAAATGAAGACAGTTGGAGTGCTTTCTTTTGCAAAGTATATTAGCTTGCTATAGCAAAGTTACATGGGTTCCAACCAAGAGAGGTGCCTGAAGATAGATCAGTGTCAGCAGATACTGTATGTACACATAATTTTATCCCATTATTTCCATTATAAAATGCAACAAAACAAATAATTCTGTGAATGCAGAGTCATAGGATGCCTTCAGGATGAAGCTATTTAAAGCTCATTTAAATTTGATGTTATAAAGCAAAGGTTTCATTGCTTCATTACTTATTTGTCATATTTAACTGAAAGAAATTTTCTAACCAAAAGAAAAATGTCCAAAATTTCTTTTTCACAGGTCCCATCCTTCTGCATTCTTCAGATATTTGATCCAAACATTTCTAGGATAGCACGTCAGAACTCATAATTCTGGAAGATAATTCCTATGCATATAGGTGATGCTCAAACAAAGAGAGATGGCAATCATTTTGCTTTATATAGAAGGCAGGAACTGAATCTAGTAACATTTGAATACAAATTATTCAAAACCTAAAAATGTAGCTACAGGTAATCCTCAACTTACAACAGTTCATTTAGTAATGGTTCAAAGTTACAATGGCACTGAAAAATGTGACTTATAACCATTTGTCATACTTATGACCATTGCAGCATCCCCATGGTCACATGACCAAAATTCATATGCTTGAGCACAGAATCATTTTGTGACCAGAAATTCCGATAAGCAAAGTCAATGGGGAAGCCAGATTCACTTAACAATCATATTACTAACATCTCAACTGCAGTGATTCATGTAACATGAAAGTGGCAAGAAAGATCATAAAATGGAGCAAACTTACTTAACAAATGTCTCACTTAACAACAATTTTGGGCTCCATTGTGGCTGTAAGTCGAAGGCTACCTGTATTGATCAATAATTGCAGGTAATTTGATACAATAGCTTCTATTTCCCCAAAAGATAAAAGAAAAAATAATTTGCACCTTACTTTCCAATCTGAGAATTCTGAGATATATATATATATACATACATATATATATATATATATATATATATATATATATATATATATATATATATATATATATATATATATATATATATATTTGTTTTCTTAAGTTTTCGCAGGTACTTACATGTATGGTACTCAGCTTTCTTCGGGTATTTTCCTACGTCATTATAGTTGTGCTTTTAATGTTGTAGCAACGTTTTGGCAGAATCTCATCTGCCATCATCAGGCTTCTGTATTGAATACGTCTGTGATTCACACTGTAAAACAACTGTAAAAGTCTGACTCACAGATGAACTCAATACAGAAGCCTGATGCTGGCAGATGAGATTCTGCCGAAACGTTGCTACAACTTTAAAAGCACAGCTATAATGACGTGGGAAAATACCCGAACAAAGCTTCAGGAAAATTCTATAATTATTCAGCAGAGGGAGGGAAGAAGGGAGAGAAATATCTCTGCACAGATTGAAGACTTCTTTCTTCTCACTCACTGTACAAACTCCTTGAGAGAGCTTGTACAGTTTTGATATATCTCAAATAATGCTTTTGATGCTGCAGCAGCAACATAATCAATTATTTCTCTATAAATTACACCAAAAAAAATCGAATGATTGCTTAGGGAACACCACAATCATTTCACTGCTGCTTCATTTTTTATGTTCATATCTATGTTATGCTGCTTCACTTTTTTATGTTTATATGTTATGTTCATACTTATACTTGTTTTATCATACATGCTTGACAAAATAAATAAATAAATTTGTTGCTTTATTTCTTCCTCTCCTCCTTCCCTCTGTCCTGTTCCTCTTCTGCCTGCCTATCTGCCTGCCTGTCTCTATCTCTTTCTCTGTGAGTGAATGGGTGGCTGGGTGTTTGTGACCCTAACTTTCCTATTAAAAGCCTGAGGATAAATTATAGCCTATCCTTGACGTTATGATTCTTACAGTACCCACAAAATTCAGGTCCTTTGGAACCCATCCATATGAACAATTTGGAGTTCAACTCCTTCCACATACCTATTTCCCCCCTATTTGTGCTCCTTTGACTTCCCTGCATGCTGTTACCCCAGCCACTCCACTCCAACCCCTGCCATTCCCAACTGCCCCAGCTGACTTTTATCATTTTTCACCTCCATTGCTGATATGGCAAGCCTGGCCTTCCCCTTCATGAAGTAACCTGAGGTCTTCCCGGGGCATTGGAAAGGCTGCGTGTGGCCTCTGGGAGACCTTGTATTGCTATCAGTTCCCTCATAAAAGGCCAATCAAGACCTGACTTGTCAGCAGCAGGAAGAAGCAAATGGCAAAAGTGGGGTGGCAGAAGAAGCTGGACAGAAAAGTCCATGACAGTGGTGGCGAGCAGGGCAGGAAGGGAACAGTGCAGAGCAGCAGCACATTCAGGGAAGCAGCATGCAGGATGGCCAATAGGGAATAGATCTGGGCGAAGACAGACAGATAAGGGGAAGTAGAGACAAGTGTAAGGGGTAGAAGAAGGATCTGCTATAATGACTATCAAAACTGCCATCACTAAGCAGTATAGTCATATAATATTTCACCTACTCAGTGCATTTCTTAATAATGAAGCTTCTATTCCCAATTAAGATTGTTAAGCAAGAATTACCTGTATTAATTATATCTTTCAGTGTCCTTTCTATCATTGTTCTCTTGTTGATGTAATAATATTTTGGATTAAACTCAATTTGTTGACTAACTGTTTTATCTATGATCAATGATATGCTATAATACATATGCTATTCTTTATGCTGAATGCAGATTTTTCTCTCTCTCTAAGATCCCTTGGTGCTTTTTTTTTTTTTTTTTTGCTTTAGAGAATTAATGTGGTGGGTTTTTTTCTGTTTTAGACGTTACCTTCATTTTTATTGTTAAAATAAATAAATGAGTTTCCATTAAAATCACTTTTTGAATTGCTCCAATATCATCTGAGATCATAGATTTGGATTTAGATAGTATATTTATATTTGACAATATGAATTCCAGGTCAATGGCTTCATCATCATTTCATGGCTGATTTGTGATTTGAATAAGCTACCAGCAGGTGGCTGACCTTGGCTAATTTTGAAGAAACTAAGTGAGACAAAATTATAAAATGTCCGGGCTATGGATTAGAGTGGGATGGAATATAAAAATAAAGATTCCGGAAGACAATGGTAAATCATTTCAGTACTGTAATCAAGAAAGGAATATAAATACATCCATAATCACCAAGAGTCTAACTTAATTCAAGACACTCCACCTAAGTCCAGAAATCCTAAATGCAATTTTAATTTATTGGAAACAAAACTTGAAGTGAAACATTGGGCCATTTAGTTCAGTACTGTCTTATGTTGATGAATATCAGTTCCATACAATCTCTTATGTGGATCTTTTAGAAACTGATTTTTAAAACATTCACATTCTCAGGAATAAAAAGTTTTGAAAGATACTTAGAGAAATGATTATACTATTGTTCTGTAGCTTTTAGTTAACGACTATTGCATGAAAAGTGTGCTATTACTTATATACAATTCATTCCTAACAAAGAATTAATAGCTTATAGGAGTATAGGAGTACAAAAGGAGTACAGGAGAATAGGAGTACAAATAAGAAAAAAAATCAGACAACTTATATACCTGGTATGAGATTAACTTAGTTTCTGTTTATTTAAACTATTTCTGTTTATACTGTATCTGTTTATTTAAACTAAAGTAGCATCGCAGTGATCAATCATTAAATCATTAAATTTAATCATTAATTAAATCAAAATGACAGAACATAGCCTAATCCTTCCTCCAACTATCTCTGTCTCAGAAGATCTTATTCCTGAGTATGTGAAAGTAAGCTTCACGTATGTAACAAAGGTTTATATACTTAGCAATTATCTAGCTCAGTTTTTATTAGTAACTTCAACACTAATTCTCTTCATAATTATTTTAAATACCAGAATAAAGTAAAGAGTGAGTATAGATGAATGAGGATTGCAATAGAGAGATTTGATAAAGGAAATAAGAGGAATCATGCTGTCATTGAGAGAAAACAGGCAGGATGAATAAGTGGACAGTGTCTCTGTCAGGCAAAGACTGAGACAATTAATGCTCCATGCTTTTATAAGTATGCTAACTAATTCTGGAAATATCTTTTTAAAATTATTGTTATCCAATTATTATTATCCAGTAGAGACATACATAATACAAATGTTGCATTATAATTGTATTTTATTCTGCACATATTTATATCTATTTCTAACTTGGTTTGATCTAGCAAGAGTTAACTTACAATCCTGCTTGGAACACCTTTAGTTTGTTCTCTAGCCATACCTGTCTTTCAGTGAGATCCAGGTTCACAGCTATTTCATATCTTCGCAGCCTGGTGAGGTAGTTATGATGGGCAAACTCTGCTTCTAACTCTCTGATTTGCTCTTTGGTGAAAGCTGTTCTTTCTTTTCTTGGTTTGCTATTGACCTCAGATTTATAATTTCCATCTTGAGAATCTAAAATAAAAACAAAATCAGGTCTGGAGTCAGGACAATTTTACAATTTATTGGCAAGAAAATATGAATGTTGAAAATATTGTTATAGATTAAAACATTATAGTAAATATTTTATTATAAAAATAGATGTAATAAACATGTTTCTATTTAAAGTTATTAAAGTTGACTGGATTATCATACAACACCAAGTCTAGCAATGCATTACTGATGTCAATACTAAAAATTACATTAGTTATTGTTTCACTGTCTTGGTATTTAATTATTATTTTATTTATTGGTTTGATTACAAATGTGAGACACAGAGTGTTGCTTAAATAAAAAAAATGAAATGAATCTACAACACATTCCATGTCAAAATATTAAGGAGAGAATCATATGTAAACTATAAGATCATCTGGCCACATTCTTAATGGCAGAATACCAGTTTGATATCAGTTTAAGACCAGTTTGAAATTTTTTGTAAAGTTGGTCATCAGCAACTTGAGCAACAGAGAATGAACTGGTATTTTCTCAGCAATTCATGGAATTGTCAAAGTTAAGAGTGTAGCAATCCCAGGCTGGATTGGTGCATGCCAATTAAAATCAGTATAGTATGCTCCACTGATTTCATTGCCCATTTATTAACATAATTAAATCTAGATGTAACTTATTTGTTCAGTACAAAAATTTTTCTATGCAGTAGTAAGAACTTCAAAAATCAATCTAAGCAAAGACACAAACTAGTAATATAGATACCTAATGATACCTTCATAATTTATACCAAACTGCCATCCTCTCATTATAATTGTTTATGTTATCAGTTTCAAAAGGGAATATAATTAATTTTTTTATCATGCTTTTATGGAAAGTTCATTTAAGAAAAAAACTTTTTAATGCTTTTAATAATTAAAGTATAATGTTATTAATTTTTTTGATACAGTCCTTGAGCAATGCACTTGTTATTTTTTATCTATTATATTAATTTGCTAATCTCATGGTAAAATAATAAGTACAGTCCTATACTAAACAAATATTTATCCTGACTCAATTATTATGTAAAATTGTATTTTATATAAGATCCATTTTCCATATCAATTCAAGAATGCCTTTTATTAGTTGATCCCTACTTCTGTTCTTTGATAATTTTTTTGTATTTTTTTACTTGATAGATACTACTTCTATGAAAAAGATAAGCACAGTCCCCTTAGGACTATGCACATTGTTAATTTATAGAAGTTAGATCAATATAGGAAGTCATCTGATGGGACATGTTCTTAAATCAAACTATGGTTCAATAATCAGATATCTTTCCTCCCTTCCCCTAATTTTATAGCTATTTGTTTCTAATCTTGGCTATGCTATCTGCTGTAAATCCAAAATTAGCTAGTGTTCCACAAGAGAATCACTGGTCAACTTTTGGCTTCATCAACCCTCTTAAAAATGTCACAGATAAATTCACACTTCGGCTGATGATTTAAATAGAAACTGCTTCAGCTTCCAAAAAAGACAGTCTCATAAGGAGAATCTTTATGACAGTGAAGGATACAACATCGGCATTCTGCAGATTATCTTGTTCTGCCACAAAATGTTTAATGACCGCAACTTCTTTTAAGCTGTAAAAGACTTGGATCCATGTTAAACAACATTCCTTAGAGAAATAATGTAAAAAAATAATAGTTTCAAAAGATATTTTTGTGATAATCTAATCATCATTGGTACTAGCCATTGAGAAAATATTTTATGGAAAACCCACAGGTCCATTTATTTATTTATTTAAAAGCATATATTTAAAAAAGAACTGTGTACTTACCTGTAACTGTAGTTTAAAGTGGTTATCTGAATTCACACCCATGACTTATGTACCTATATAAAGCCCATTAGGAATCTTCTATAATCCCATTCCCTATGTGTACCATGTTACTAGGTTCTTGCCATAGCCTTTCAATTTGATAGCACAGAGTTCCAAAAAATCAGAAGGTCACCTGAGATCAAGTGGAATAGGAAGGAGAGTATATGAATTTTCATATGACTATTCAAAGAACAGTAACAAGTGATTAGCTAAACCTCAAGTCCAAGAAAATATGCTAATATTTGAATATGCCTTCTGAATACAAATTAAGCACTTGGAAATATCGCAAATAAGAAAAATGTTGTAATTTATCGTTTAGTAAATGTGTACCAATGTTTATAAGTGTTTTTTACCCACACAAAATTACATAATTCATTGCCATACAAATTAGATAAGGGTGTTTGTCTCTCATGTATGAAAGTATTCTCATGTATGAAAAAATCTTGATGCCTGGGAAAGGAAGAAAGGTATACTGAAAAGCAATTCTAAGCTATTTTGAAAAAGAGTTGAATAAAAAAAAGTAAGGAAGGAAAAACTAAATAATTTCAATAGAAGAGGAAATGCACGGGCTAACTTTAAAAGATCAACAACAAATAAAAGTGTTCAGTGGGAGCCATGGTTAATTGTGGCTAATTGTGTGTCAAGCAAGAAGGGTGGAATGCATGCCAATCATTGTTTTAACTTCTAATTTCTGACTGGGGTTCTGTATAGATACAGATGTTCTCTTGTGCATGAATCATATAAACTCCAATAAATAATAAAGTACTACATTAAATATATACAAAATAAACTTTTATAGACAGTATTTGGACACTCACATAATGAAAGCAATACAAGCATCCCAAAGAAATCTTCCCCTCCCTATATTATTAGAAATACATGGGATTAGAAGAGGATATAATATTTGGCTTCAAAAAAAGATTTGAGTAAGAGGGAATGTGATCAAAGTTGGTAACCAATCAATCAATCAAACTTTATTGCAATCAGAGACCAGCAAATAAAGGCATTAAAACAATAATAATAGTAAAAAATAAAAAATAATTGATTGATTTTTTTTAAAAAAAGTTGATAAAATTAGAGGTAGTATATAATTAATGATGTCAGAAAAGGATTTTTTTCTTTTTAAATTTAGAATGTCAAGTCATTACACAAAACTAATAAAACCAGAGCTGCCAAGGAAAGCACTATTTTAGGCCACATGCATTAAATTCATAGCATCCACAGCTAACCCTGGATAGCTTTCAAGAAAATTCACGAGGATATTTTTTTAGTGATTACTTGTTTAAAGTTTTATTGAATCTTGTGGCTCAGAGACAGTTTATCTTTCAGAAAAAAAGTTGCTGATAGACAGTAAGAGTGGACTAATGCCATTATGATCCATTTCTGAAATTTTCAGGGAAATGCTCTTGGGATGTCAGATTCATGAAACTTCTCAAACTTTTGCCTTGTATCATAAAAATCTGGCCTATTTTTCTAGCCTGAATAATTTGTCTCATGATTTAGCTACTTTATCTGTTTTATCAGCTATCCTAGCTATACTTGTATTACATAACCAACATGTAAGTCAGGCATGCCTGCAAAGGAACAAAATGACAGGCACAACTGTGAATCAAAGCCTCACCGTTTGAGCATACAACAGCATCACAAATAGAAAGGGGAAGGACTTCAATCTGCAGCTGGATCCACCATATTGAAGCGCGTTAATTATAGATGTTTCTGATGTAGATTATTTTTCCGTACTTAAGAAGCTTGCCAAACAAAGCAATTGCCAAATGGGAAAGACATTTTACACTTGTTTTACAGTTTTATTCATGAAGTATACTTTTACCAGTGGCAAGCAATGGTAAAAGTTTCACATTTTAAATATCAGCCAGTAATAAGCCATGGTGTATTTCTCCATATGTGTCATAGCAACAACAACAACAATAAAAAGAATTATTTGTGTTGTAAACTAAATTATTAGGTATGAATGCACAACAGGTCACACTATATCAATTCAGAAAGATTCTGTTTGAAGCTAAAACATGAGAAGACTAACTCATTAGATCTACTTGCCTTTACTAAGTAGCAATTTTTCATTGGAAGTTTCATTGAGTATCATTTGAATATTCATAGACTTGAATGCTTGGCAAAGTCTTAATGTCATGACTGTTCATCTTAGAGTTTTCATGTCTGCATGATTGTTTTATTCTCAGTCATTTATTTTATGTCATTAATTCAAATTTTTACAAATATATTGAAATATATATTTCATACATAATTAATCATAATTAAGAATAGTGGTAAAGAGTATACAAGATTGTTTAATATTTAATCATGATGAACAGTTAATAATCTTCAAGTGAAAATAGCGATGAGTATATTTTTAAAGCTATCCACTAATAGCCATACAACATAAAGGAATTTATATTATTTTCTCATAATTTGTTTTAATTAAGTAAATGGAAAAGAAATTGTAATTAGAAAAGAATGATACACTTTTTAAAAAGAAAATTATATGATAGTCCAACTGATATGATACTCTTTTTCATTCCAATTTATTCCAGATATATTGAACTATAACTTCTGCTTACCTTAAACAACTTCTAGAGGGATTCTTCTATATACACTGCTCAAAAAAAATAAAGGGAACACTTAAACAACACAATGAAACTCCAAGTCAATCATACTTCTGTGAAATCAAACTGTCCACTTAGGTAGCAACACTGATTGACAATCAATTTCACATGCTGTTATGCAAATGGAATAGACAACAGGTGAAAAGCATAAGCAGTTAGCATGACATCCCCAATAAAGGAGTGGTTCTGCAGGTGGTGACCATAGACCACTTCTCAGTTTCTATGCTTTCTGGCTGATGGTTTGGTTACTTTTGAATGCTGGCAGTGCTTTCACTCTAGTGGTAGCATGAGACGGAGTCTACAACCCACACAAGTGGCTCAGTTAGTGCAGCTCATCCAGGATGGCACATCAATGTAAGCTGTGGCGAGAAGCTTTGCTGTATCTGTCAGCATAGTGTCCAGAGCATGGAGGTGCTACTAGGAAACGGGTCAGTACATTAGGTGACGAGGAGGCCGTAGGAGGACAACAACCCAGCATCAGGACCGCTACCTCTGCCTTTGTGCAAGGAAAGACAGGAGGAACACCACCAAAGCCCTGCAAAATGACCTCCAGTGGGCCACAAATGTGCATGTGACTGCTCAAATGGTCAGAAACAAACTTCATGAGGGTGGTATGAGGGCTCGACATCCACAGGTGGGGGTTGTGCTTACAGCCCAACACCATGCAGGACGTTTGGCATTTGCCAGAGAACACCAAGATTGGCACATTCGTCACTGGCACTCTGTGCTCTTCACAGATGAAAGCAGGTTCACACGCCGTGGAGAATCCTCCAGCATGACCGGTTTGGCAGTGGGTCAGTAATGGTGTGAGGTGGCATTTTTTTAGGGGGCCACACAGCCCTCCATGTGCTCGCCAGAGGTAGCCTGACTGTCACTAGGTACCGAGATGAGATCCTCAGACCCCTTGTGAGACCATATGCTGGTGCGGTTGGCCCTGAGTTTCTCCTAATGCAAGACAATGCTAGACCTCATGTGGCTGGAGTGTGAGCAGTTCCTGCATCAATGCTATGGACTGTCCCGCCCATTCCCCAGACCTGAATCCAATTGAGCACATCTGGGAAATCATGTCTCGCTCCATCCACCAATGCCACGTTGCACCACAGACTGTCCAGGAGTTGGGGGATGCTTTAGTCCAGGTGTGGGAGGAGATCCCTCAGAAGACCATCTGCCATCTCATCAGGAGCATGTCCAGGCATTGTAAGGAGGTCATACAGGCACATGGAGGCCACACACACTACTGAGCCTCATTTTGACTTGTTTTAAGGACATTACATCAAAGTTGGATCAACCTGTTGTGTTTCTTTCCACTTTAATTTTGAATGTAACTCCAAATCCAGGCCACCATGGGTTGCTAAATTTGATTTCCACTGATAATTTTTGTGATTTTGTTGTCAGTACATTCAACTATGTAATGAACAAAGTATTTAATAAGAATATTTCATTCATTCAGATCTAGGATGTCTTATTTTTGTGTTCCCTCTATTTTTTTGAGCAGTGTATAGATCTCATAGAAACTGGAAACTTAGGATGACAAAAAGTGATCAGCCAGAACTTAAAATTTGACTTACAATTAAAGTGGAAAATCTGTTTGCTGATTTGTATAGTTTCTACAATATTACCATGAAATCTTTACCAAAAATGTTGCTTATAATGCCACATGCAGAATGCCATTTCTAATATACTGAACATGATGAATTTTGCCTTTACTGAAGTATTTGAGATATAAAATAAATTTAAAAGTTACAATATATATAATATTTAATTAAATGACATATTTACATATATAAATATGACAGAATGTTAATTAAATGAAATTTGTGAAATGTTGCTTTACTTGGAATTCCAAAACTCTAAGTCATCTTAAGTAACTTAAAAAACATAAAAGTATTTTAAAACAGAAAACCCCAAAGCACCAAATATGTATTCCTTCCTCATAATATCTCCAAGTTCTTTTCTACAAGTAGCTCTAGCTTGATTTTTCTTTTTTCTTTATCCTTATATTACATGGTATTGGCATTCTTTACTGCATCTTCCTTAGCCAGGAACCACTTGAAATCATTCAGGGACCATTACAGTCCCATTGGCATCATAGTGTTTAGATCTTATGATTCTATTAATTCTTTGATTTCTGCCAGGTGAACCAGAAACTCAATAAGAATAGGCATACTGGAATAACTGCAATGAAACAGATGCCAAAAGGGACAAAGAGTTGGGAATCCTAATACCTACTTTAAGCAGAATAAACAGTATACTCTTTCCATAAATCTTCCTTTCAGATAAAATTTTTTTAGGATTATTCTTATCCATTCTTCATTTTCTTTTCATTCTTTCATTTTGATTTGGGCATATTATTTTCTATTATCCTTAGTTCTCCCTTTTAAATTCTAGATATACTTTCAAAAGATACCTGTTTTTTTCCTTTTATACTAGTTAATAGGATGGCCCTGAATGTTATTACCAAAATTATGAATTTATCATATCCAATATAGTTGGAACAGCTAGACCAAAAAATCCTTCCATGTGTTCCTCTCTACTCATTGTTTTACTTTTTAAAATAGGTCAATGTTAATTTACCCTTTAAATCCTTAGGCATTCCTAGGCAGCAGGTATTGAAAGATTTCATTCCTTTTTGAGTTCAGAATTTATATTGAGTATCACCTGAATGTTTTTTCCTTTGGTGGAAAATAGCTGAAAAAAACCTAGAAGAGAGTTCAGGCAAGATTCATGTCAGCTTCCCATATGTTTTGCAGCTGCTGCATTGAAGCAAAACCCTTCAGTTTTCCTCTTGTACCTCCAGCATACGCCAAATGGTAGGGGTAGCAGCAGCAATGAAAGAGGAAAAGTCTGGAAGGGCCATGTAATCTGCTGCCCATATAACACTTTAAGGATTAACATATGGTATATAACACCTGAGGTTAAAGGAAGACATTATGCAAAGGATATATTGTATCTCTGCCCTTGTTCCAACTTGCATATATTTTTATAAAATGTAAATAAATCTCAGGGTGATTGTTCAGTTGGTAGCCTTTGTTCTGCAAAACTTTTGTTCTCTGTGATTAAGCTAACTCAATCAGACAACAAATATCAGGAAACATACCAGCTTGCTTCCAAGAATTGTTTCCTCTTTAGGCTCTAGAATGCTCATGGGGCATCTTAAATTTAACTGCTATGGCAAGAGAAGAGACTACAAGCCTTTGCTAAGGGACAGAAGGCTGCTTTTAGTATGGGGCTGAACCTTTCAATACCTAGCCAAATGTTCAACTGTTCTCCTTTTTTCCACATATGACAAATGGACACAGAGAGAAACTGTAAGACAAATGGTTATAATTATGCTAGCTGAGAGAATTAAACCAGATAATTGGATTCAGATTAGCTTCAGAGTCTCTCTCTTTCTCTCTCTCTCTCTCTGCCTCCCCCCCTCTCTCTCTCACACACATACACAATCGGTCATTGATAGTATTGGTATCAAAGTCACAATGCGTGCATACATACACACACACACACATATACACACGAGTCTGCTATTGACTGTACTGGTCTAAAAATCATAACTTTCACTGAATATTTATACTATGTATTATCAACATTCGACAAAGTAGACCACAACCTACTTCTTAGTAAGCTAGAAAAATGTGGAATAGATGGCAACACAACTAGATGGACTCGCATCTGGCTAGCAAACTGTACTCAATGAGTTGTCCTTAATGGGTCTAAGTCTATATAGAGGGTAGTAAGCAGTGGGGTGCCACAAGGTTCCGTCTTAGGCCCAGTACTCTTCAATATCTTCATTAACAACTTAGATGAGGGAATAGAAGGGGAACTTACCAAATTTGCAGATGATACTAAGCTGGCAGGAATAGCTAACACCCAAGAAGATAGGCTCAAGATCCAGATGGATCTTGACAGACTAGAACACTGGGCCATATCTAACAAAATGAAATTCAATGTAGAGAAAAGTAAAGTCCTACACTTAGGCAAGAAAAACCAAAAATACACATGCAGACTGAGTGAAAACAGGCTCAATAGCAGTAACTGTGAGAGGGATCTTGGAGACTTAGTGTACAACCAACTAAATATGAGCCAGCTGTATGCAGCAGCAGCCCAAAAAGCTAATGCAATCCTAAATTTTATTAACAGAGGGATACAATCTAGTTCAAGGGAAGTACTTATACCACTCTATAAAGCCTTAGTAAGACCACACCTAGAGTACTGCATCCAGTTTTGTTCACCACATTATAAAAAAGATGTTGAGACTCTAGAAAAAGTACAGAAAAAAGCAACCAGGATGATTAGGGAACTGGAGACTAAAACAAATGAAGAATGGTTACAGGAACTGGACATGGCTAGTCTAGTGAAGAGAAGGACCAGGGGAGACATGATAGCAGTCTTCCAATATTTGAGGGGCTGCCACAGAGAAGAAGGGTTCAAGCTATTTTCTAAAGTGCCTGTAGGCCAGACAAGCAATAATGGATGGAAACTGAACAAAGAAAGATTTAACCTGGAAATAAGGAGAAACTTTCCAACAGTGAGAACAATCAACCAATGGAACAGTTTGCCCTCAGAAGTTGTGGGAGCGCCATCACTTGAGACTTTCAAGAAGAGATTGGACTGCCATTTATCAGAATTGGTGTAGGGTGGGGGTTGGACTAGATGTCCTACAAGGTCCCTTCCAACTCTAATTTTCTGTTTCATATATATATATATATATATATATATATATATATATATATATATATATATATATATATATATATATATATGTATGTATATATATATATATGTCTGGCATTCATTCAT
The DNA here is from genome assembly GCA_033807585.1 of Hydrophis major. Taxonomy (NCBI): domain Eukaryota; kingdom Metazoa; phylum Chordata; class Lepidosauria; order Squamata; family Elapidae; genus Hydrophis; species Hydrophis major. The sequence goes on from CM066343.1 coordinate 124,178,015, forward strand.
GTAAGTACCCGCAAAAACTTAAGAAAACATATATTTTCTTAAGTTTTCGCGGGTACTTAGAACTAAGCTGAATGCCATATATATATATATATATATATATATTTATATATATTTATATATATATATATATATATTCTTAAGTTTTCGCGGGTACTTACATGTATGGCATTCGGATGAACACTACACAGAAGCCTGATGATGGCAGATGAGATTCTGCCGAAACGTTGCTACAACTTTAAAAGCACAACTACAATGACGTGGGAAAATACCCGAACATGCCATATATATATATATAGACAACCACCTTGGTTGGTTTTCATGGCTAAGATGGGAGGATATTCCACTTTCTAGTCTACTGCCTTAACCACCAGGCCAGTGATGGTGAACTTTTTTGTCACTAAGTGCCCAAAGCGCACATAGGTGCATGCACCCACATACCCAAAATGCAATGCAGCTGCCCCCCATGCATGCACCCCACCCTCTGTGTATGCATGGCAGAGATCTGATGACCAAGTGGCCAGCAGGAGGTGCACACGCATGTGCAGCAGAGCCAAGCTGGGGTGACAGCATGCGTGCCCACAAAGAGGGGTCTGTGTGCCATCTGCTACTACTTTATATATTTCTACATATTGCTAAGCATTCTCTAACATATTCTTTATTTCAAGTTCTTTACTCTCATTTTTTCACACTTTAATTTTCTTTCAATATTAAAGAATATAGTTCTGGACTGAATTGTTGATTTCTTGCTCACTTTTTCTTTACAATATATATAATATACAGTTGTGTTAAGCAACCCTACATACACAGGAAAGTTAGTACAGGTTAGTACAGGTAGTTCTTGACTTATGACCACAATTGAGCTCAAATTTGTGCAGCATTCATATTACTTTTGTAAGCTTTCTCATAAGCATTTACAACCTTATTTATGAACAATAATTCTCACAGATTATTTTTTACATGCAAAAAAACCGGTTCTGAATCCATTTTTATGTTAATTTGTTTGCTCTTAGAAAAGCAGAATGGTTATGAGAAAAAATGACAGCAAATATTTATATGCAGAATAGCTCAAACTCTGCCACCTTCAGGTAAGCCTCTAAAAAAATCGTCAACTCCAAGGTGTAATGTATTAAAACACAATTCATTTACTCAAAAGTAGCATGATTTTTCTAAGTGTAATTTGGAAAAAAGCAAACATAGTTCAAAATCTTACAATTTAAATCACAAAATGTTAAATGTAATTCTTATACCGACAGTATATCCCCTCTTAGCAGTTCCCCCCCCCCGGCCAGGTAATAGCTTAAGAATGTATCTGGTAAGGCCATTTACTCAAAGGACCAGTTGGTAATAAAGAATTAAAAGAATTAAAAGATAAAACATTCTACAGAAACTAACTTTTATCTTTTAAATAATTCTAGCTTTTATAGATAATAAGGTATTTAATGAATGACTACAGGTAATGAATTATTTATGATTGACAAAGGTTCAAATACAAGAATTTGCAAGATTAAAAAAAAAATCCAAAATGAATAGCAATTCCAAAATTCTATTATCAGTGAGCAACATGGATTTCATTTTTTTATTTTATTTTTTATAATTTTTTTCTTAAAGGGAAAGGGAGGTCCATCAGAGAGCCTGCATAGATATATCTTGGCCTATATTTATAAACAATTAATAATAAACAATTTGCAAGAGATATGCAATATTAAGCACCGTATTAAATATTTGGGACATATATAATAAAAAGATAAATCCAGATTTCTTTTGTCTTGCTCATTTTTAATGCAAATTTATGATGAAGAAGATACTAAAAAAATTTCAAGGTAGACCAACTTAGACTACAACAAGCTCTTGTAAACAGAAGATGAGATACTCTTACTACATTGTGCTTTCCTTACATTCACTTGGTTCCAGTATTTTTCATTAATTAACACAAAAAAAAATTATATGTACAATAGGAAATATTATTGTTTATTAAATTTATATATCACCCAACTCAGTATTAAAGCAAATACTGAAAAGTTTCACTGATTTTGAAACTTTTACAATACACAATACTGAACAATTATTGTTTACTGGTTAAGTATGACTCATAAGCCAAGAAAATGCACTATTGTATAATTAAATGGAAAATCTGAGTTATGTAGAAGTAAAGTGGGGTTTTCAATGGAAAAATATTTTCTTCAAATATTATACTCAGAAAAAACAGATGTAAGATATTTTACCACTATACATCATTCTGTTTTGATTCCTAAAATAAGTGATTCATTTTCTGAAAAATGCTGGAAATATGTGTATGATGTGAAGTCTCATGCATACCCCAAAGGAGCAGCGCTTCAGATGAGATCACATTGCTTTCATCATTTGATCAAATTAGCAAGATCTTGTGGTTATAACTTGTTAACACTCAGAGGTAAACAAACACTGGTGGATGTAAGTATAAAGCAATTGTCACAAGATCTATCATTGTTTCTCTTTCCTTATTTTTTACATATAGGATCTACCTACCAATCTCTTTTCTTTCTCCAACACCCAGTTCTCTATTTTTTTTTTTAAAAAAATCCATTCTCAATTCCCATCTGCCCCCTTTTGTGTAAGAAAATGACCCATTTACTCTTTATTTGCGTAGTACCCAGGCAACAAAAGACATTGAATACTTTTGTTCACAGAAAATCCAAGATAATTAAAAATTCAATGGTGCCACAAAGTGATTGGAATATAAGCTTGCTCACTCTTATTTTGGCTCAATTTTAACCACACTTTAAGTTTCCTAAATTTAGCTATAAACTGAAGCATTGACTGGTTGAATATTTTCAGAATTTTGTATTGCTTTGCTGAAAAAAAACTCCTCATGTATTTGGAAAGTCAACTGTACAGGTATCTTGTACAAAGGGTAATGACTGTTTGTATTAACAATTCACCAGTACTTAACATCAGTCTTATATGACAACAAGGATAGAACTAAGCATGATATGGCTCAATTCTCAGATATATGAAATACTCAACAAGGGAGCCATAACATGTACATTGTTGCATAACTTTTCAATAAGTAAAGTGCCTATACTTGAACAAAAGGCACTTGAGTTAACAGTAGGATTTCCTGATGCTGTGTTTTGTTTTGTTTTTGCAAACTCTGTAGAGTCTGCAAGAATTATAACATACACAGGTAGCTCAAGCAAATCTTGCAGCAATACTAACTCACAGACGTGCTTAATCAACATAAAACATAAAACATTGTAACATAAAACATTGCATACATTGAGTAAATAGGGTTCAGAAAGAGTTTAAGATTCCCCATCATTAGAAGCATAAGCATTGAATATTCCCCAACTGGTCTGATTTCTTTTCAATAAATAATACAGTGCTCTTTTTAAATTTTTTAATTGAAAAAAAAATAGTAAAAGAGACAAATTAATTTCACGCATTCCAACTTTTTAAAAATTTAAATAAATACCCTTAACTAAAATGGTGACCATTCCTGATATCCATCAATATTAAATGTGTACAAAGAAATTATATTTAAATGATATATTGTTGGTATTTTTCACCAGAGAAATTGTCTAAGGATGTATAAAAATACTTCGAATCTTTGCTGGAAATGTAAAATACATAAAAGGACATTTTATCATGCATAGTGGATATATAGATTTTAAAATGTGGATACAAGTATATAGGTCAATTCAGTAATTTTAAATGTTAATGTACAATTGAAATGAGAGACTTTACTTTTGGGACTAATGGAAAAATGTCAAGGAACTTTATTTTTATGAATGACAATGAAGAAAGATTACTATACTCAAAAGTGGAAAGAATCAACAATACCCACAATGGATGTATAGTTGGTGAATTCACTTCTGATTAGAGAAATAACAGTATATTTATGGCTGACTGAAACTTTTTGCATGAAAAGATAATGGACTTTTTGCATGAAAAGATAAAAAGTGATTTCCATAGAAATTTATACAGTTATCAAACTTATCCAATTATACTACTAGCTTTTTTTCTGGATGGCCATACTACAATGTGTTGTGTGGATGACAATCCCTAAAGAAGTGTTCTTTTCAATCCTTTAAGTCAGACATGAATATAAATGCAGACAATTATTTGAAGACAAAAGTAAACTTTTATGAATATATTTCACTTTGAAAAGTTATTATTTTTAAAATAAATTCACTGGATGTATGTGTATATCAGTTAGTCCTATTGAGATTTCTTTTTCTTTTTTCCTTTTTTGTCCACTCTACTTCCATTTAATTCTAAAGTTTTGTCATAGTTCTGCTTGGATTTTTAATATTACATCTATGAAGCTGGGTTTTGCCAACTGATATTAGTGGCTTGTTTTCTACCATTAGAAAGTTTTGCATAAGACTTAGAGCACTCAAGAATAATTAAAATATATAGCAACCTTTTCTGCAGAAGTAAACATAGCTGTCCAGTTAATCATTTCTTTATCATTTATGAACAAATATTAAAGCAAATCAAAACTTTAGTGTTCCACTTTTTAAAATGGCATTACATTGCCCAGATCCCCACATAACTGATAAAAAAATAAATATTAATCTACTCAAAACTTCAGGGGAAAAAATCCTCAAAAATTAAAAGGAAAGAAACAAGCTAAGAGCCAACAAGGAAAAAAACCTACCATTTTGAGTCTGAAATGTTAAAAGCAACCTAAAAAAAAACCATTTGTAACCAGCAGTTAAACTCCACAATAATAGGTGCACATGCTGGATAAAATTTGTGTATGATTCCTCTAGCAATAAATCAACTGTCAGCTTGGATAAGTACATTCTCAGAAACTGTTTTAAAAAATGGTTAAGTACTCCAACATTGTTGGAAAGTCTGTTACTTCCCCAGAAAAAGGGTAAAAAATAGGAAATATAATTTGAAGAATCATAAAAGTTTTGGGCTTAGAAAAAAAATTATTAGGCAAATCGACCCAAATTGAAAACCCTGACAGTATTGCATATTAAACAATATTGTAACAATTTACCTCAATAGAAAATACTTCTTCATCTAATAAACTGGGATAAAAAATGATGAGGAAATGAAAGAAATATGATCAAGAGCAATGAGCTAATTATTTCTCCAAAGTTAATTTAAGACCTTATTCTACATAACCTTCTCACATACCAAACCTGAAAATTTGTGTAATATGTTTATTTTATTTATTTACTTATCAAATTGCTAAATCCATCCAGCTCACAAAAGATTATTCTGATTGACACACAAATAGATAACTCAAAAACTACCAAAAAAGTGAATATGTGCATAAAACACAAAAATCAAAGCAAATCAATAAATGCAACCATAAATGGAGCATCAATAAGTGGAGAGAGAATCAAAATGTGTCCTTCAACAATAGAGCGATTTTCTGGTTTGGGCTTCTTCAGCGATGGACCGAAATCCACAACTGTGCATGGTTTTGATCCATACTTGCCGCTGGAGCACCCCGAGCCACCTGGATTCAGGGCTGAAGCCACCCCGTAGAGGTGGTGAAGAAGGGAGAGACTGCCAGCAGGGTTGAAGAGAGCCACATCTCTCCTCCTTGGCTGGCCATTACTCCCTTTCCAAAGGCAGTTGCAGCAGTGGTCAGAAATGGCCACCTCAAAGAAGAACCTGACCGGACAAGATTGGGCAAGAGGAAGCTTAAAGGAGAAAGTTTGACTGACTGGGTTGAATGGAGAAAACATCTATTTAAGGTACCTGAACTTGAATTACAAAGACTAATGCTATTCCTAAAAAAGATTTTTAAAGTGGCGAAAGAGAAAGGGAAAGGAAAAAGAATTGGCCTTTTTTTCTTTCACATTGACAGATTTAATTAACTTTGAATGTTAAGGAGAAGAGATCTAAACAAGAAATTGATGTTAATCCACTTTGATATTAACAGGCTATTTTTAGCTGAAAATAAAGTGTCAAAGGGATAAAGACTCTTGGATAATTTAAAAATTTCAACAAGAAAGAAAGCAGAGGAAGAAAAAAAGAGGGTGTAATCTGAAAAAATGGAGGAGACCACCTGGAAGTAAAAAGAATTGATAGAGGAATCTCAACAAGACTTGTAAAGGACACATTGTAGCTGAAAGTTTGTTAAAAGATAACAAAGCTCCTGGGAAAGAGAAAGTGAGAAAAGAAGCAAGAAACAGCTTTGGATTATTGGGTGATTCCTGGAATTTTGGATGGTGGATCCTAATGAAACAAAATAAAATCAATTGGGGGTTGTTTAAAAATCTTTAAAATGGCATCACTCCTTGAAGAGCTAAAAATGAGACTTAAAGAACAAAAACAAGCACAAGAAGGAAGAGGATCTTTTGGCTTCGTATTTCAATTTTTAAAAATGGAGATTTTGAACTATGAAAAACAACAAGAAATGCTGGCAGAACAAGAAGGGCAGGACAAAGAAGAAGCCATCTTCAATGACCAAGCAATTTTAAGCAGGATAAAAAAGGCAAAGGGGGGGAAAGAGAGTTAAAAACTTAAGACTTGAAGCAACAACCAAAAAAAAGAGAGTAATTTGAAAAGTAACTATAACATTAGGTTGAAGCAGAAGGGAGGATCACAGAAGGGAGAATCAGATAGAAAAAGGAACAAAAAGGGGATGGAGAAGAAGAGGGGGAAGATTGAAAGGAAAAGAAGCTATAAAGGACAGAAACAAGATATAGAGAAACAGTAAAAATGTACAAGAATTAAAGGTATAAGCCTATTTAAAAGACAGAGAGACAATGGTGAAAAATTTAACTTAAAGAGAGGATTCTGCAAGGGTACATGAGATAGCATTGTTATATTAGAAATAGAAAAAAGTTAGAAAATATGATAGATGATTAAAGTGACAGATAAAATTGGCATTGATATGTAATGGAAGATTTGTTAGTAATTAAATGAAACAAACAGGAAAAGAGAATAAGGCTCTCAATGATTTCAAAAAAGTATATACCGTATATACTCGAGTATAAGTTGACCCAAATATAAGCCGAGGCACCTAATTTAACCACAAAAAACTGGGAAAACTTATTGACTCGAGTATAAGTCGAGGGTGGGAAATGCAGCAGCTACTGGTAAATTTCAAAAATAAAAATAGATACCAATAAAAACTTTCACTAGGACAGTTGAGAATAAGTTTGATGTTCACAATTTCCTTTTTGAAAGAGACCAGTAAATAGGGAACAAGAAGATAAAGAAAAAGAAGTGTGTTTTTTCACACTTTTCACACTGCAGTGAACAAAAATGGCATCATAGGAACAGGCTTATTCTCAGCCCAAAGGTTTGTTTCTGATTTCTTCCCTGATTTAAGGGAAATTTGGGAAACGATCTCACTATCATGAAAGGTTTGATTGATTCACTAACCCAAAAGATGATGATGATGACAGTGGTAGGCAGGAGTCACTCTCTCCCTTGCAAGAAAAAACCAAGAGCCGTTCTTATGATCTCTCTCTCTCTCTCTCTCTCTCCCCCCCCAATAAAGTCAAGCCCCTTCCAGCACGCGCGCGCGATCCGCCCCCGCCCCTATGCACCTTGCAAATGCAAAACCCCAGGGTTTTTGCATTTGCAAGGTGCAAAGCGGCGGGGGCGGATTGTGCGCACATGCTGGAAAGGGCTTTACTGTATTACGGGGAGAAAGAGAGAGAAGGAGAGATCATAAGAACGGCTCTTGCTTTTTTCTTGCAAGGGAGAGAGTGACTCCTGCCTCCCACTGTCATCAACATCTTCTTTTGGGTTAGTGAATCAATTAATTTGGGAAATGATCTCACTATCAGAAAACAACGCGAGCTGCCACCACCACCTCCTCCTCCCTCTCCTCCCGAGTGGACTGAAAGCAGCTGGAGCTGAGGAAATGAAGCTGAGTGGAGCGACCTCGGCTCGCGTTGCTTTCTCAGCCTAGAGCTCAGAAAACAACGCGAGCTGCCTCCCCCTCCTCCTCCCCCTCCTCCCGAGTGGACTGAAAGCAGCTGGAGCTGAGGAAATGAAGCTGAGTGGAGCGACCTCGGCTCGCGTTGCTTTCTCAGCCTAGAGCTCAGAAAACAACGCGAGCTGCCTCCCCCTCCTCCTCCCCCTCCTCCCGAGTGGACTGAAAGCAGCTGGAGCTGAGGAAATGAAGCTGAGTGGAGTGACCTCGGCTCGCGTTGCTTTCTCAGCCTAGAGCTCAGAAAACAACGCAAGCTGCCTCCCCCTCCTCCTCCCCCTCTTCCCGAGTGGACTGAAAGCAGCTGGAGCTGAGGAAATGAAGCTGAGTGGAGCCGAAGCAACCTGGGCTCGCGTTGTTTTCTCAGCCTAGAGAAAGGGGAAGGGGGCTCATCTGGACCAAGGGTGAGTCTCCCCCTCAGTTTCCCCTGAAGGATCTTCTGTCACTTTTGCCTTCTCCCTACATCTTCCCTCTGTTAAAATCCCCACACACACACACACACACTTATTTTCAGTTGGATAGATTTCGTGTCTGAGCATCTTCCCACCCAAAAAAAACAGTTAAAAAAAGAAAAAACAATATATCCTCAAGCAAGAACTTTTCTGCTTCCGATTACCCCCATGCTTAAAAGTTGCAAAGGAAACACGGAAGCAGGGAAGCGGCTGCCCAGCTTCGGAGCTCCACACCATTTTTTTTTCAGAGGGGAATCTGACTCGAGTATCAGCCGAGGGGTTTTTTTTCAGCACAAAAAATGTGCTGAAAAACTCAGCTTATACTCAAGTATATACAGTAATTGAAAAGAAACATGAAAGATTTTTAATGAAATTAATATCAGTTGACAGATGAATTTGAATAAGAATAATAATTTTATTGACTACTGTTAATAATTACTGTTTTGTTTTTTGTTTAAAGACAGTATGAAATAAAGATGATTAAAGTGAATGACAACTGATATTATTAGGTAATGTTTGTTAAAAGATGGAAATATTTTAAATAGAAATGTAAAAGATTGCTATCAATATTGTTCAATATGCTATTGTTATACATATACATGTACATGTACATGTACATATACACATACATATACATATACATATACATATACATATACATATACATATACATATACATATACATATACATATACATATACGTATACGTATACGTATACACGTATACGTATATGTATACGTATACATATATGTATATGTATATATATATATATATATAGTATATACCCTGTTTCTCCAACAATATGGCCTCCCCCAATAGGAAGTCCCAGCATGTTTTATAGGCATGAAATGAAATTAAGCCCCTCCCCCCCCAAATTAAGGCTTATATTAAAACATGCAAAATGGGGGGGATGGTGGGGGGGCTTGCCGTTAAGAAGTACTTTTGTTGCACACCCAGATATGGTGCTGCCTGCATTGAATCCAATACGAAGTGCCCCACCAACACCAAGGTCAACATCCAAGACATCGCTGCCCGCCCGCCCGAAGATGCAAAGGGGAGAATTAAGTCACCCCTGAAAAGACAGCTTAGCCATTTTTTCGGGGCTCAAAAAAAAATAAGACCCGGCCTTATTATATGAGAAACACGGTATGTGTGTGTGTGTGTGTGTGTGTATACACACACACACACACACACACACACACACACAGTATATATACATATATATATACAGCATATATATGGCATTCAGCTTTGTTCGGGTATTTTCCCACGTCATAGTAGTGGTGCTTTAAAAGTTGTAGCAACGTTTCAGCAGAATCTCATCTGCCATCATCAGGCTTCTTTATAGTGTTCGTCTGTGAGTTAGACTTTTACAGTGGTTTCAGATTTAAATTTGGGGCAGCCTATTGCTGTGCCAGAATGGTTTTTTTTTTTTTCTTCATCCTGATTGGTTGAGAGTCTTGGTCTGTGTTCATTGGTCTTGGAGGTTGCTGTGTTCTGCTTCTAATATCTTCTGTCTGGTTTTTTGGCTCTTTTTGTATCTTGATGGCTGGCAACATTGTGTTACTTTATTGGAGGCCTTTAGTGCAGCTTGGCTTCGGGTAAATGGGCGGCTATCATTAGTTAGGAAGCTGGGTTTCATCTGGGTGCCTGTGTTTGAGCTGGAGGTATTAGGGGGAATCTGTTTGTGCCCAGGTATTTGCCTGGCTTGTGGTGTGGAGATTTTTTTATTTGTGAGTGCAGGCTTCCAAATGATTGACAGCCTGGTGGAATCATCTCTTCTGTTCATGCTTTCTGGTCTTTTTTCAATCTCCATGGCTTCTCTGATGATTCGTGGCTGGGATTTTCTATAGTGGCTAGGGTTTTGGTGCCATTGAAGTTGATGCTATGACCTGTGGCTTCCATGTGTTGGACTAGTGAGGAAGTGTGTTCCAGCTTTTTGACTGCATTTTTGCATTCATCCAGGTGGGTGCTTATTCTTCTATTGGTCTGTCCAATGTATGTGGCCGGGCATGATGCCTTGGTTTTCCAGGTCAATTTTGTCTTTGGGGTTTCTGAAGATGGCTGCTATTTTTCTGTCTGTTTTGAAGGCAGTCTTGATGTGGTGTCTCTATAGTATCTTACTAATTTTGTATATGCCTTGGTTTTCCAGGTCAATTTTGTCTTTGGGGTTTCTGAAGATGGCTGCTATTTTTCTGTCTGTTTTGAAGGCAGTCTTGATGTGGTGTCTCTATAGTATCTTACTAATTTTGTTTGTAGTACCTCTTATGTAAGGCAGGACAGCTGTTCCGTAGGTCTGTTCATCTTCTGGGTCTCTATTATGTCTCAGTGTGTTTTGGTGGATCAAGCTGGTGATTTTGCTTTTGTGAAAGCTGTTGGCTGTCAATATTTTAGTCAAGGTGCATAGTTCAGTCTTAATGTGTGTCTTGTCTGCCAGGCGTTTGGTTCTAGTAATTAGTGTTTTAGCCACGGAGTTTATCTGTGCTGGGTGATGGTGGGATTGGGCGTTGAGGTAGCGGTTGGTGTGTGTTTTCTTCTGGTATATGGTGTGTCCTAGTGTGCCATCTGTTTTTTTGTAGATTAGTACATCTAGGAATGGTAGTTGTTTGTTTGTTTCTGTTTCCATGGTGAGCTTAATTTTGGGGGGGGGGTGCTGTTTAGGTGTGTTAGGAAATTGTTTAGGTTTTCTTTTCCCTGGGGCCAAATCACAAATGTGTCATCAATGTATCTTAACTATAGTTTGGGTTTGTGGATGGCATTGGCCAGGGCTCTGGATTCGAATTCTTCCATGAACGGGTTTGCAATGACAGGTGACAGTGGTGATCCCATAGGGGCTCCTTCAATTTGTTTGTATCTTTGTCCTTTGTATATGAAATATGTGTTGGTTAAGCAGTGTTCTGTTAGTTCCATGAGGTGTTTAGCTGGTTGGTATTTATTTTTGATGATTTCAAGGGTCTCTTTTATCGGGAATTGAGTGAATAGTGAAACCACATTGAAACTTACAAGCAGATCTTTTCGCTCCACATGTAGATCTTTGATCATTTCCAAGAAGTGGTATGAGTTTTGTACATGAGAAGCTGCTGTTTCAGCATGGGGCTGTAGCTGTTTTGCTAAGTGTTTAGCTAGGTTTTGTAGTGGTGCTCCTCTGGAGCTGACTATGGGTCTGAGAGGAATGCCTTCTTTGTGTATTTTTGGGAGGCCGTATAGTTTGGGGCATCTGGAAGATTTCTCTCTGGGTATGATCGTTTGTTGGATCTCTTTGCTTGTGTGGCTGGTTATAATTTTCTTCTTGGTTAATTTTTCCAGATATGTGGTTGGGTCTGTGTTTATGGGTTTGTATGTGGGGTCTTGGAGTAGGTCTGTCAATTTTGTTTCATAGTCTTTTCTGTCCATTACTACAGTGGCATTCCCTTTATCTGCTGTGAGGATGATTATACTGCTGTCTCTTTTCAGGGTTTGTAGCGCTTTAATTTCATTTTGCTGCAAGTTGTTTTTGGGTGGTTTGCTTGTGCATAGGATGTTGGTAACTTGGTGTCTTATTTTATCAGCTTCATCTGTATTTAATTTAGTTAGGCTGGATTCTACTGCACATATGATGGATTCTGTGGGGATTTTTTGGGGTGCTTCTGTTTCTGTTTTGGTGAGTTCTCTGTTGGAAACATTGTACACTAATTGTTTCAGGTGTTGTTTTGAGTTGTTGGGGGTTTTCTTGTCATGTTCTAATTTCATTAATTTTTTCAAGAGCTTTTCCTGTTTGTAAATGCTTGCAGATTCAGCTCTCCAAGTTGTAAGTTGTTTTATCTTGTCCCAAAGTAGAGGGTGGATTTTGCTGCTCAATTCCAGGTGTAGTGCTAGCAAATCTTTGTTTAACTGATCTAATTGGAATCTCTAATTGTGGAGCTCGTTCCTTAGTAGAGCCATTTCAGTTCTTTTCAGGATACGTTTAGTGGCTGCTGTGCTTTGATGAAATGTTAATTTGAAGCAGGTTGGTGTAGTATTGTTGTCTCTGCAGCTGCATAGGAATTGGAGGTCACATAGTATTCCTGCTCTTTTAATTTCCAGTTTCTCGTAGGTTTTGATCTGGTTGTTTATTCCCTCCCCGTAGAGGTTTGATATTTGTTTTCTTAAGTTTTCGCGGGTACTTACATGTATGGCATTCAGCTTTGTTCGGGTATTTTCCCACGTCATAATAGTGGTGCTTTTAAAGTTGTAGCAACGTTTCAGCAGAATCTCATCTGCCATCATCAGGCTTCTGTATAGTGTTTGTCTGTGAGTCAGACTTTTACAGTGGTTTCAGATTTAAATTTGGGGCAGCCTATTGCTGTGTCAGAATATATATATTCTTTCAAGAACTTAGTGTGTATTTTTAAGGGAATGTACCAAGCAGAATTCAGTTGATAATAGTTATGTGTTATAAAATAGAGGTCAGAAAATGAATGGTGTAACTGTAAAGGCATAATTTAAATTTTAAACAAGATTTGAATGGATAATAATTAAAAGATACAAAGGTGTTACACTCCAGTCTAGTAATTACAGGGGAAAATTTGTTTTGTGAGAAAAGAAAATATGAAATTGTAAACAGGACAGACAAAAGTATAAAAGTATTGATTAGAAAGATACTGACAATTAGAAAAAGATATGTAATTGAACTTAGAAAGGAATGAGATAATTAAAAATAAGGTTACAGAAAGCAAGGAAAGGGAAAAACTATTATAGGCATGAAATGAAATTAAGCCCCTCCCCCCCCAAATTAAGGCTTATATTAAAACATGCAAAATGGGGGGGATGGTGGGGGGGCTTGCCGTTAAGAAGTACTTTTGTTGCACACCCAGATATGGTGCTGCCTGCATTGAATCCAATACGAAGTGCCCCACCAACACCAAGGTCAACATCCAAGACATCGCTGCCCGCCCGCCCGAAGATGCAAAGGGGAGAATTAAAATAGTTATAAGATATGGATTAGAATACATAAGATGAATATGCAATTGAGTCTATGTCTGTATGGAGAAGTGATAACCCGGGAGCATGCTATTCTCAAAAAAAGATATTTTATTTGTATTTGTATGTTTTGTGAAAACCCAAATAAAACTCTATAAAAAAAACAATAGAGCTATCAAGACAAGTTGATAAAAGCCCAGGCCTTGTAACATATGTTATGCAGAGACTACACAAGAACTATCTCTGATAAAAATAAGTTCTTCAATACTGCTGAAAAAAATATAATATAAGATCTACACAACAAGGGTCTTGACATTTCTCTTTGCATTGAATAAAACAAATATATGCCCTGATATATATCAAGAATTTTTGTCCTCTGTTTCTGGCTGAAACACTACTGGTGATACATTTATGCATGTGGTGCTTTCAGAAGGTATACTTATGGCCTCTATAATAGACGAATCATTTTATATCCGAAGATCCTGATCACTGGTACAATAGCACTACTGTTCTAACTAAACCCTTCAACCCAGCTTTTGCCCATATTTCCTCTAAATTGTGGAGAGGTTATTTGTTGGAACCTAAGAGGACTGTGTTTTCTTTGGCATAAATCTACCTACATCAATGAAACAATTTCCTTATGGAAGAAAATATTAAACAAACTGGATCGAAGTTGTATTTTAGACATCAGAATTATATATGTATTTACTTTGCTGTCCTCCAGCTTTCAAAGTAGCTAGCAAAATTTCAAATAATCATAAAACTCACAATAAACAATATTTTAATCCAATATTGTTTATATATATGAAAACATATAGGTAACTATACTAAAGATGTATAAAAGTATATAGATAGCCATACTAAATAAATACAAAAGCATCAAGTAAATCATACTTGGACAGAAAAAAAAATATGTTTTTCCTATCACATGAATATTTTTAGTCTTAAGTAATGTATGAATATAAACATGCATGCCTTCATTTAACTAGCAATTGCCACTTTTTAAAAATAAACAAAACCTAAAGCTGTATCAGGTACAAAATAATCCAGAAATATGAAATTTATTTCGTTTTTTTAAAAAAAATTCTAGGGTATCAGTTCTAATCTAAGCCTTAATTTTATTTACATTTCTAATTTAACATATCTTTCTATATTGAAAGATTATAATCATATATTATCTTAATTCAGAGTAATTCTTTTACAATAGCCATCAATCAATGTTTTTATAGAGAAATAAATTATACAGAAAAGAACAATATTTTTATTTTCAATCCAATTATATTATGCTCAAACAGTTAATGATTTTAACTGAATTGTGACTCAATTGAAATTTTAATGTTTTTAACATTAATTAAACAGAAAATAGTTTTTAATAGTAATCACCAATAATTGGTCCCAGTTCCTATCTTCTCATGTTAAATGAAAAAAATCTTCAAAAAATGCTAAATCAGAAATTTATTAACAGTTGAGAAAGGTAAATATATTTGAATAAACTTTGCATAGTTAGTCTGTTATCTTTTTTTCAACGACCATTTCTCAAAGTAAAGTTGTGTGTGTGTGTGTGTGTGTGTACAGTGTATGACTTTGATATGTATGTATATTTATAAATTTCTGCCAGAAACTACATTCTCACAAAAACCCATGGTCAGAAGAAACATAATTAATATGGGTTGAATTTAATCTATATATTAAAATTAACTTCGTATAAATAGTCTCACTTATAAATAAATTAATCTCTATCTGAATATATCAAATGTTATATCTTGGACACAGACAAACTGCTCTCACAGGTGAATGGGACGGCGATGGGGAAAAAGGAAAGGCAAGAATAAAAGTGCTTGGAGAAAGACAAAAGGCAGAGCCTTCCCCTCCCCACAAGAGATGATGATCCTTAGAAACACCTCTCTTTTTTTTGAGCAGTGATGTCTGCAGCCACCTATACATCCTATTCCTACCCATTAATATATTTTCAACATTTCTTTCCTTTAAAGAGTTTTTGCTCATCAGAGAATGTAAGATTACATCCCCAAATGCACGGGGGTGGGTGGGGGTGGCGGAGGAACCTATTAGATTAACTTTAACAAAAATATGCCTTACTTATTTTATAGGAAGAAATATAATTTAAATTCAGTGGCATTTTCTTTTCAAGGATTCTCTGATTAAAAATAATGATAATTAATAAAGGCTGCTACAAGTCAGACAGAACCCCCTAAAGCATTAGTTTTGTTTTGTTTTGTCTCTCTTCAACCCAGCTCTAGGAATATTATTTTAAAAACTCAGGAGTAAGGACCTTAATGGACTATTTGTTGGTTTCATTGATATTTTTTATTCCACCTGTGGAATAGAATAGAAGGTAACAAACATTCTTAATATTCCTTTTTTTCATCACAACAAAACTGTAAGGTAGAGTTGGCTAAAAGAGATGACTAGCCCAAAATCTGTCTTGAAACTGCAACAAGGTATTATTATATATAAAGAACATTAATTAACATTTGTTTTTTAAAAAAACTAAATTTCTTGTTGGAAAAGGCTGGGAGAAGGAGAAAATTAATTCCAAGCAAATTTAATGAAGTCTAACCAAATTGGTTAATTGTTTGTCCTATTTTGGTTTCTTAACTAATTCCCATATTTTTCCTCAATGTTGGGGAAAAGGTAGAATTTTTGCCTGCTTAGCTCCTGCATTATATTTTTGTGTGCTTTCTGCCATTAGCTGCAATCAGTTCAAGGATTACAAGATTTATAAAAAAAGAATTTTAAGGACTACATCCTGAAACAAGAATTTTCAGGTGCAAACATGACTTCTGAGTCAGCATTGGTATCACTGCAATGAAGGATATATACATATATCATTGATTTATAAATAAAGGCATTTAGATGCTTAATCCAAATATGATAAGAAATCATAGAAATGAAAAAAGAAACTTTGCAACTCTAATAGGCTTCTTTAAAAGAAAGGCACAGTGAGCTCATCATTCAGACAAGAAGAAATATTGGAAATTTTTGTTCTAGTCTTCTAGAAAGTTTTAGCTTGTTGAATCAAAATTTCTTGGAATTATATGCATACTGATGTAGTAGGGATGCTTTGGATCTTAATTTTTGTAAAGAATAAACAACTCTCCCTGTTCTCATATTTGTCAGATGACAGACACTGGGATGATAAAGAATAAACAAGAGTAAAAATAGGAGAAAAGAATGGCCTCTTGATGTGGAACTCCTGATGCAAAACACAACTCTTGAAACTTTTTAAAGTTCTATGGTAACTCTAGGTTATTTGCCAGACATGGCATGAAAGATGTTTAATTTTTCTAAGTTACTGCATGCCATGCTTCTGGATATGTGCCCAGGATCTGTAATTAAGATTTAGTATAAGTTGGCTTCATTTTTAAACACACATCTGGAAATAAAGCCACAGATGCTGAAAAAGTTCCTGCTGATAAAAAGAACAACATAGGTCTTCCGGCAACACCACCATGTCTGAGGTCTGCTTAGAGTTTTTTCCCTAGTTTTTCATTCAGTTCATCTTTCAGTGCTGGAGTGCTAAGCCAAGGCTTTACAACTTAACCTAGAATCATTAAAGTTATTACACCAACAACAGCTTATTTCTAAAATTTATTGATTGCCCCAAAATAAATTGCTCTTAAAAAGATACAAGATGATACAAGGAACATAGACACAACTCAGTCCAAGAAGAAATTGTGTTGGGGGAGTACTGGCAGACCTACTCAACCTGTCAGGACCTCCTTAAACAATCTGCATCATTTCTTAAATACACAGGATAATTGCACAGTGCTGAAAAAATATGTGTTCGACACTCTAGTTGCAATCTATTTCCGCCTCCTTAATACTTCCTTAAATCAAACACATATTTTCTTAGAACTTATACATAGCCATTGTGACTTCTTTTGAAAAATATTCAACCTGCAGGAAACTATATACTGCTCACCACCACCTTCCTATCAATATTTTCACTTTTTAAAATCTTCCCATCTATTTTACCATCTGTATTAAAATTCAACAGTACCAAATTCATACATTCATCCATTTTCTCTATTTTGCTACAATAATATATAACTGGTAATTAATCACTCTTTTATCCTGTCAATCACAGCTACATTGATCTTTAAGGCATTAATTTTTGGATCCATACTCTTACTGTATCACACAATCAAGAACCACTGTCAACTAACATCACTGAATTGCTGGTTGAGAAAAGCATACATATCTTCTTATCTTTATCCAATTCACCTGTAACACTACATTAACTCCTTACACAGTTATCCATATTTACATAGATTCCATAGTAGTGTGGTGGTTAGAATGCAGTATTGCAGGCTAACTCTGCCAACTGCCAGCAGTTTAATCCTGACTGGCTCAGGAGAAAAAACATTTAAGACTAAAAACAAACAAAATAAAATTTAAAACATCCACAAATAGTTATTTAAATTGAATAAAATTTGTTGTACATAAATAGAAACAAAATAAATGTGGACAAGTTAATTGAAAACAATAAAACTAACTTTTATGTATCTGGAATTAAAGGTGAAATTGTCTTAAAAAATGTCCTCCAAGTGCTTGTTTCAAATATTTTTTCATTATTTATATATATATTGTTCAAAAATTATGACCCATAGATTATCTAATTATGCTACAATTATTCTATGCACTCTCATTCTTCTCCACAGAGAAACTGGCATCTGAAAGGAAAGTGTTACAGTAGCCCAAAGGATATAAAATGTGTAAAGGACAAGCAATTGTATCACTACAATCAAAGAATCAATTCCCAAATGTTTGCATGCATGGAACTCTCTATATGCAATGCTTATTATGCTTTTTTAAAAATAACTTTGTGAGTGAAATAGATGATCCACTGAATTTAAAGTTACAGTATGACAAATGGAAAAGAAGTATAAAGCAAAAGTAATGTGCAGTTCATCATAATTAATGGATTGTAATTGACAGCAAAATTGATAAAAAATCAAATAAAGCAAATACATCTTAAACTTCCATTTTAAAAAGGAAATGTGAATTTTCCCTTAAAATGAAGTTGAATAGAATGCCAAATGCCCTGCCTTTTATTTAAAAAATAATATTCTAATGTTCTTAGTATTATTCTGATTATTACAGATGATTCAAGTGTAAGATCTATAGAATTATTCCATTTCCACACCAAATAGCATAAAACTAAAGTATTAGTTTTGGAAATATAGAAGAAGATGACTAAGATATTAATTTTTCTAGGAATCCATAACTACTTTCACTAGGATCCTGGGTAAGAAAACTTTTGGTTAAACAATTCAAGATTTTTTCACAGTTATCCTATCCAAAATTATAGAAGTGTTAGTGTTTGCTAAGAAACTGTAAACAGAAAATGAACACATTTGGGTTTACACAAAACTAAAACTGACTGTTCCATTATTGTAGTTAAGTGGCCAATTCTCATGCAGTTTATACAGTATAATGCTAAGTGTTTGAGTAGGCTTTAATTTTTTTCTTCCTTCCTGCAAAAGGTGATTTAGTTGTTACATAAATAAATCTGCCAAGAACACGCTTCAAAACTTCTAAAAGATCTTTTTTATACTTCCTGAGAGGTACACCTGTCCTTGTTTAGATTCCTTTGCTTCCATTTCTACATTTATTTTCCAATCAATTTAAAGAGGTATGAAAATATTAATCTAAATGATTATTCATATTTGTAAATGCCCATAGCAAGATTAGTAATGCTTGACAGAAATAAAAATAAATATAAAAGAACAAAGACACTTAAAATAGATACACTAACATCCTGAGCAAATGCCAAAGAAATGAAATCATATGCTAAACCATTCGGCAATGTTATACAGTAAGCATTTTCAGACTTCTCCAGCTAATAACTTCAGCTGAAATATTATTCTAATTAAATGTTTTTTTAAAAATATCAAATACCTTTAATTATATAAATATTTTAAACTGCTATTCACCTGGCAAGATGCATTATTTAATTGTATTCTTATATATATGAAATTCATGTGAATTTATTTCCTACTAATAATATCAATCTGTAGTAAAACTCACTTAACACCAGAAATTTTGGGCTCAATAGTGGTCATAAGCTGAGGACTACCTGTATTTTGAAAGGTAGGAAATTGTGTTTCAGTTTGTGCAATTTAAAGTGGAGACTAAAGGAGCTATCTTGACCCAAAGTTCTAAACCCAAAAAATAAATAAAACATTAGAAAACTTCAGATTCTGTGTTTAAGAAATAATAGAAAAACAAATTCCTTTTAAAATGCAAGGACATTAATATAATGGGGGGAAAATATGAATAATAATAGTAGATTTTGTTTCAGTGCAATGACACCCATTTTATTCCAAACAACTCTCAACCGCTTAGACTAGAATTTTACATAAAAATAAATATAAATAAATCTCACAGAAGATGACGAAACTTACAAACATATAGATAAGATAACATTAACTTTTTAATCTGTTCATTTACTTCTAATCACCCAAGTACAAAGCTTATACTATATTGCTAACCATGAGACTTTTTATTTCAGGAGTAATATGTGTGGTGTATTTCACAAAGTTTAGTTTTGACATCTTAAAAATATTACGGAGTGTTAGAAGGGCATCTGTTAAAATGTGGAGATATTCTGGGTTGTCCACCTATTTGTAATGGGATACATATTTCACTGAAGAACTACATTTCATGTGTTGTGGTAAAAAAAGACAAGCAGTTTTCAATTTTCCTGCTGTTTACCTTCCACATTTGTGCAATAACATATATCAAAAGGAAAAACCAACCCTCCAATTATTTTTTCAATTTTAATTTTGCAAAGAACTGAAAGTTCCACCATACTGAGTGAAGACAGTAATATTTTGTACTTTATTTTATCCATTAATTGTTACCAGATCAATGAAGTAATTTAAACAGTTATATATTCTCTAGATTAAAAAAAAAAACACTATACAACCTTTCTTTACAATAATCAAAATTCTGTGCCAACAAGAAAGCTGTAACCTTAATAAGTTAATTAAAAACATTTTATATGCTTTTTTGAGTCTAGTTTCACTCACCAAATGTATACCTCCCATAAGTAGGGGAATAAAGAATTACAACACATTCACAAAATTCATATTTGACCATCAATTTTTCTAATAGTGTTTGGTACTTCAACCTCCTAAACCAGGACCGTGGAAAGGAAGAGAATAGACTGGTAGCTTTAAAATAATTGTGGCCCACAAAGGAATAACTGGCTTGTCAATCAGCTATTTGGCAGCTAGAGCACAGCAGCAGCAATGGAGCTATCAGTAAAAGCTTGAGATGTTGTGGGAGCCTTGCAAGTGGAAGTAGTGGCAGAAATCTAAGCTGCTGTGACAGACCCTTTATTATGGAAGCAACATTTGGTGGCAATGGATTATTTTTCAAAAAATGTAGGGGACCATACAAAGCTCCTTAGTGGACCTCATGTCGTTAATAAGCCAAATGTTGCATAGGCCTTTCCTGTACACTTTTAATTCTAGCTAAAGGCTTTTAAGACTAAAACCTTAGCTCTCCCTCCTTTTCTTTTTAGGACTGAAATCTGACTGAAATACAATTGGTTAATCACTATTTTGACCTTTGTTCCACAATTACATGCCTGAGTTTTTAGTGACAAGAAAACATAATCCAGTTTACTTTTCTCAAGATTCATATAGGCATGAAAAAACATATTTAATTTTCATATAGGCAGCAATACCGAAAAATTAAAGCTTCAGAACAAATAACTTATATGTAAAATTTTCATGGTGATACAACTAATGAAAATTAAGGCAAGGGAAACATTCAGCTTCGTAAAATAACTTTTCAAGGAAGGAATTAAATTGTTGCACCTTTTTATATAACAGAGTGTGCATTACATATACACATGATGATGACGATGATTCAGAGATTAATAATGCATTGTTCCAAAATAGCTGTTTGGACTTTTTCAGTTGTCTTAGGGGCAGTTGGGGCAGTTGTTAGATGTGACTAGTTAGCTGCATTTTCTTTTCTTATCTCTTTCCAATTTTAAATTTTACGTATTTATATCAAAGTGACTTTATTTTATCCATTTTGAAAATCCTACCATTAACGTCTTTTACTGATCAGCTTTGCTTTCAGCATCCAAGGGCATTGAGCTTTTTTTCAGTTCCCTTTGTGTGGAAATCCTCCACACTGTCCAACAGGTGTGAGCATAGGAGGATTCTTTTAGCTGAACTTCATTTCTACTTTCTCACTATTTTATCTCAATAGCTGAATCAAAGTGGCTTCTGAGTTTCCTGGAAGCTCTCTGCTTCAAAGAGACAAATAGTGATTTGTTTATTTCAAAGGAAATTGAGGCCAGTCAGTGATGACAGATTTATTAGTTATGTGAACATCTCTCTCACAGTCATGGTGGACGGGCTAGATTCTAAGCAGAAATTCATAATAAAAGATGAGGGTTTGCATTACTAAATTCAGAATTCTTATTCTCATTCAGAATTTTCAGAATTTTACAGCAACATAATACAATAAATGCTGAAAATCAGACTTTAAGGTTATCCTTTTATAATTGGATCTATTTCACATATCAGTGAATGTTATATTAAGTTATCATGGTTTAGTTTAAAAATAACAACAAGCAACTATCTGATCATTTTAGGAATTAAAATGCTCAAAATAATTTGAAAATTCACAGTTACAAAGAGCAGGCTTAGTTTATAATCTATTAAAATATTATCGGTAATTCCTATTGCTTACAGAATTGTAAAGGAGAATATTACAAAGAACAATCTATTCATCATGATATGAAAATTCATAGATAAATAAACACTGTGGATGATCAGGCAGACTACAAAAATAAAAAAGAGCTGCTGCTTTTAAACATAAAATAAAGGTATATTATAAGACAGCACAAATCCTTTTTTAGTGAAGAAAATCTGAGTTTATACAACTAGCACAGCCTGCCAGTAAGCAGAAAGCATAATGACTATTCTAATAGCCATATCACTGGAAAAAGGCAAAGGAATCATAGCAGCATCAGCAAGTTTGGCTAACTGCTGATTTTCCATTATATGTTTCATTATATGAAAGATTTGATTGCAGCAAGCAGTGAAATCCAATCAGGAAATAATCTTTGATCCAGATTAATTTTGATTTAAAATCCAACGTCTCAGCCAAACATCTGTAAAACTGGTCACTTGGAAAATATATGTTACTTTCATCAGAAAAAAAAAACAGTCTTGACTCATATCTATAGACAGAATTAATTGAATAGTATCAGCATATTGCACAGATAGAAATCCACTAGACTTAACATTCAAATATACTTCTGCCTAGTTTTTTTCTTGTTCCTTCAACTCAACATTTACTCCTGCTGACTGCCTGTCCCTGCGGTTTTTCAGGCTATGTTTCCAGAAGTGGTTTGCCTTCTTCCTAGGACGGAGAGAGAATGACCCATCCAAGGTTACTTAGCTGATTGTGTGCTGAAGGCAGACCTAGAACTTTGGTTTTCCTACTTGGCTCAGTGCTTTAAGTATTAAAGCACTTTAAGCAGTGAACTGACTCTCCCCCTGTTCTTAAAAAGGCCTAAGATTTGCCTGGTACTTTTAAAACCAGTGACTCTTTTCTCTGACTGCTAGGATATTATAAGCTTCAATTTTAGTACTGCAGATTTTGTTTAGAGATGACTTTTCATGATCACATTTGTAATTCATTAAAGACAGATAATAATAAGAATAAACAATCTAAGTGTTTTGAACAGCAAAGTTAAGTTGGAACATGAAGGGTGCTAGTTTGGTTGTTTTTTAGGCCAAAAAACTCTGCCAGTAATCAGAATATTTTCAAAACGTTTATTAAACTTTACTTTATTAGGACAAGCCAAATAACAGAAAAATGTGCAAGTGACAGATATACTGGTCAGATACAAACAATCGAATCCATATAAGAAGAGTTCAATCTGTTTTATTATTCAATAGGAATAATAGATAGGAATCTTCTCAGATTGGCAATTTGCAGCTAGGTAAGTCTAGATAAGGTTCAACTGTACTCAAGGGGGAAGATCGAAATTCATCCTCTTATGACCACATAGGGTTTCCAGACTAATTCCCCATTTTTTAAGGCCTCCCCTGATTCTCTCAATCTCTTTCTAATATCAACTAAGGTAATGATCTTGATTTTCATTTGACTTTTGTTAACAGCATTTTGGGGGATTCAGCTGGCTTCTGGTTTTCTATTTGAAGACTAAATGTGAGAAGTAGATGTTCAGTTCTATAAACAATCATAGTCATTTACTCTAAATTCAACCAAGAAATTTAAAATCTTAAGAATCCTTCACTGTTGTGACTGTAGACAACCACAATAGCAGCTAGAAGCTATCAAATGTACTGAATTAATTTAATGGGCCAGGCTAAAAGTATCTGACATAAATATTGAATTGAAATGGTATTATTTCAGCTTGCCTGATTTCTTAAAGACAAAAAATAAAAATAAAAAATGGCCAAAGCTGCTACTTGTAATTTTGGCAGAGATCTTTTCCATTCATTAGACTATAAATATTTAAGTAATTACTTAAATTCCACTCTCCTTGTTTTTTAAAATAATTTTCTCAATAATTTAATATAAAGAAGTGAATACAAACACTATCACAAAAAACAATATTTCAGTAGAATGGTATTTCAGATATTGCTAGACATTTATTCTTTCCTGCCTAATATCCAAAGGAAAATTTAATGCATACATAGGTGCAGTTACAAGTTTTCCAAAATAAGTATTTCAGAGGTGCACCGACTAATATAAACAGCCTATGTCCGTCTCACTTGGCAAATGATGGGATAAGAAAATAGGAGTCTGGACAGACTGAAAATCAACATGTAACTGGAAGGCCACTGAAAGTCTATTAAGGGACAGCAACAAATAAGAAACAGTGCAATCTATAGAGTTGAGTTTAAGAAATACAAAAAGGGAAGTGCATAAAGCAAACAATGGCTTAAAAATAAAATTAAGGTGGTAAATAAGATTGTAATTAGTAATAATTAGTAAATACATATGGTTTGAATAGAGTAATATTTAAGGTTTTTTTCTTTACTTGGTACTTTTCATATGGACAAGATTCCTGCAGATCTTAAACAACTGTGAAATCCTTTTATTGTCTTTGAATAATATCATGATTTACTATCCTAGGCTGATACTCATAAGATTATTATTTTATTTCACAAAAGTGCCATGAAATTTGGCTTTTTATAACTAAGATTAATTTATCATTCATAAAAATTAAGTGATTTATACATGGCTAGAGGCAGGTTAGCTTGGACAAAAAGCTGTAAAAATATCTCCAAAGGAATTGTGCACATGCAACTCAATCATGACACCTATTTTCCTTCATTTCATTCCTAAAACAGAAGTCTTTGGAACTGTGTCTTTATTTTTTGCCAAATTGTGTGGTGAATTTCTGAAATGGTTGGAGGCCGAAAATGCCTTTGGGATTAGTAGTAGACCAGCCAATATTTAATTTATATGCTCATTTCAGCTAAATCTTAAAACCATGGAAGTCTCCATTACTTAAATCCAATTGACTGGAGTTTACAATGCAATATATTCTGAGGCACATATGAAAGTAAGCCACTTCTATCAAGGCTTTAAAACAAAAGCCAGGATTTCATGGAGCACAACAAAGGAAAGTGTTATATTAATTTCTACTTTATTGTTCAGAAAATTAAACAGTTTACTTATACTTTGCTTTATTAAATGTTTCTGTAGCCAGTCTTGTGGGGATCCTATAAGCTAACTCCTATTTGGAAAGGAAACCTTTCCGCTTGTGGAGTTGGAAAAGTGACTGGAGTTTAAAAGGATAGTAATAGAAGGTATAAGTAAATTAGTTCTACATTATTCACAAGAAAGCTGCATAGACATGTGTTTCTATTGTCATCTTTTTAATGGAATAAATGCAAATAAATAATGAAGAAGAAGTAATAAGAATTATGGATCAGAAACCTCACAAAAAGAATTTCATGGAATAGAGGAGTGAAGAAAAGAATCAGGCTATACTTTGATCTTGACAACATTCTCAAAAGTATAGTGAAACTTGGAAGTAAAAAGTTTTTAATTTCTTCCTTTGGAAAGACTTTGGAAGACTTTTCTCATTTTATTTTTAAAGTAATCAAAAAGCTCTTCTATTGCCATTGTAAATACTTACAATTAATATTTTGTAAATAATAAGACTGCATTTTCAGCAGTTATTAATTTTAAGCCACTTTTTTGTTTTACATTGGAATGATGGACAGTTGCAGAAAATGCCTTTTTAAACCTTCTTCCTCCTTTCTGAGGAATTACATATGAAATTACATATAAAATTACATATAAAACAATTACATATAAAACAATTACATATAAAACATATGAAAATTAATCTTTAGTGGATGTCATTTAAATAACAGGATGACATCAGCAATATGCAGGATAGGTATCAACTCTATTATTTTAAATATTTATTATTTAATTATTTTTTTTCAAAATAAGATTAAGAGGCTGCATAGTCCCAATTTGGATAGGGAAGGGAGAAAGAGATTCATGGTAATCAAATCCTATATATATCCTTTCAGGATATATCTAATAGGTTACAGTATTAATTTGTCAAGATTCTATCTATTAGTTGCAAGCAAATAAAGGACCAAACATAATTGGATCTCAGTGGTTTTTGTCTCTGGTCTTGGACCTGACATAGAGCCACATAAGAACATATTAAGATATAATGGACTAACAGTTGAAATGAGAACCAGGGATTCCAGGTTAGAGGTGGTAGTTATCTGCTTGGCTTCAAGACCATACCATACCATATCATTATTTCTGAAAGACAGGAGCAGAAGTCCTATACTGAAACTTGAAGACTAAAAAGGCCATTTATGTCTTCTGACTGGTAGTGTTAATCATCTCTTGTATGTGTGAGTGAGTGTTGGTGTAGAATATATGGCTTTATTTTTGGTCTAAAATTAAATTTCTAATCTAATCAAGTTGTGATCTTCCTGCCAAGTCTGGCTAAGGTGTTAAATTAAATTGCCAAGGGTTGGAAGATCTGTAATTTTCTGCCAAATCATGTTTGGAAAAGGTTGTCAACATGACTTTCTCCTCTGTGCTAAAGAAGAGGAAAGACTTTGGGTTACTGCACTGACTTTTGTAAAACAGAATCATTCACACTTTTCATGGCACGCAGGTTATGTAATTAAAACTTACACTGACTTTAATGCATAATTATTTGTGTCAAAAGAAAACAAACTGTGTCTTGAATTAGTATATATTTTATTAAGTTGAATTTTGTGGCACATGTTTTTATAGTTCCAATGTAAAATAAAGATCTTCATTTAAAACGTATGTCAATAAAAGGAGTGAGGAAGAATGATTCTCTAGAATGATTTCCAAGTTATCTACTTAATAAATGTTTACTTCCCTAATGGTCAAAGTTATGTTCTGCTTTATTCCATTACAAATAATAAAAGAGGTTAATACACTATTTACAATAAGATAACTCTGAAATTAGCTCCAATAAAATAATTTTCAAGAAAGTTTACATAGCCTTCTAAAAAGCAAATATATACTATGAAAGTAAAATCATTTACAGGGTGGTAGTTGTATATTTTGAATGCCACAGAACTGAATAAAATTCAAGAATATTTGATAATAAACACTAATAAGATCATAAGACTCAGAGAAGAGGAAAGGAGAGGGGATGGGAGGGAGAGGGAGAGGAGGGAGGGAGAGGCAGGAGAGGAGAGGAGACAAGACAAGATAAGGAAAGGAAAGGAAAGAAAAGGCAAAAGAAGAGACACTGTAATTGTGTCTTGTTTAGAATCCAAAAAAACTGTATATATTGCTGCAATATTTTAAAAGAATCTATTCCTCTATCAATTTCAGCTATATCATTGAAAAACCACACTTGGCCTTGACTTTTTCAACGTTGTTAAGAAATTTTCCTTTATCCAGGTCTTTGGGAATATATATTTACATTTTTTTCACTGGGATTTAATAATTATAATAAAAAACTACAACCTGTTTTTAATTGCCTTATAATTTTTATGAGTGGGAGTAGCTGATTATAAATTGAAACAATAAATACTAAAGTGCACATGGTTCAATCCATGATATTTGAGATAAATTCCAGTGATTCTTAAAATAAAACTTTCCATTTTAAAGCTAAGTTCCTGGGAGGAAGCTAACTTTCTTTTCAATAAGTGAAACAGATAATTAACATTTGTTTCCTTTTTCATTAAGCTTAAAATTAGCTGCCTGCAGAAGGGACTCACTTTTATCTATTCGGATTCTTTAAAATAAATCTGAAATCATCTTTATTTTAAATTGATTAATATAAAATTACATTTCGTCCCAAGCAAACTACACATTATTGTCATAGCAATTATGATTCAAAAATATGTACTATACCGCCCCCTGCTCTCCTTCTTTCCCCCTTCCTCCTCTTCCCCACGAACAGGAAGCTTTGAACTCTAATAAGGCAATACCCAGCACCACTTGAAAAACTGCATTTTAATTTGGAGGGACTTCAGAAGCAGCTTTTATTTGGTGCTGCTGTCTACCATTTAAACAAATGGAATAAAAAATATATATTAGGGCTTGTACTGCCAATATTAACCAGGAACCAAATGCTCAACTTAAATGACCAAAACATTTCCTATAGAAATTTTTCCCTGTTTCAATGGAGGAGTATTTCCCATGTCCTAACAAAAGTTCAAAAGCAATTCACCATGCGGCATGGAGTGTTGCTTTTTTAAGAAATAGGAACCCCACATCCCAATAGGCATCGTTAGACATGCTGATAATGAAAGCTAGTATCGTTAACAAATTAACTCTCTCCAAAAGAAAATCACAAAGAATTCTATTTGCTTGTTTACACTTAGCAGTATGCTGAAAGGTTTAAGAACTTTGATGAATCAGTTACAGTGCTCCTTTTGAAAAGATATATAGGTCATTTTTCTTACTGAAATGTTTTGGAGAGTAATTAGAAGTTACTAAAAGCAATGAATTCATATTGTTAACACACATTTATCAAATCATTTTCTCTGACATGGATATCATTGAATGTACATGATTTTTTCAAAGGCATTTCTTAGAACGTACACTAAATATTTACAAAATAATCCATCAAACATTATTCCTGGACAATCTCTCTATGCATTGGGTTAACATAGGACTACTATATTAGGGCTACTTCAATATAAAAAACTATACATCAATTGTACTTACACAGAATTACAAAATTATAACCCATTTATCTAAAGTGTTAAAGCACATAAACTCTGTCTCTGATGTTTAAATATGGGACAGAAACGCATACTACAATAGAACTCAGAATTTTAGAAAAACTTTATTTTCTCAATTTTTTGAAAAAAAATTAAAACATATATCTAAAAATATATCTAGTTCTTTTTAATTTTGTGATCTATGGACAGATCATTAAATATTTTAACAAGTAATCCAAAATAAATGCTAAAATCTTTTTACCTTTCAATCATCATTTTGTTAAACGGACATATTTGCCTCCTGAACTTAATTGGCCTTATAAACTTTCATTAAAATTGGGGCTATAGGATCAGAGCTTTTTAATTGCCTTAATATAAACTGTAGCATCACATGAAAAGAAGAACGTACCAGCCCAAAAAAATAATGAAGATGAACATATACTACATAATATTTTGGAATTCTAATTACAGAGTCAATGGTGGAAAAATAAAGAGGAGAACGTATATATCTCTGTCTCTGTCTCTGTCTCTGTCTCTCTCTCTCTCATCTCTCTCTCTCTCATCATCTAATTTCTTATTTCTTAACCATACATCTCCCTTGTCAGTTTTACTAGAATTAAATTCATTTAAGATTTTATTATAAATATTACACAATATTTCCTTACACAATATTTTATTGAAATTGTAGGCAATATGCGTCACTTAAAATGAATGATGGTGGGTTTTTGTTTTGTTTATTTTTGCTTATGTTGCATTATTTTAGAGAAAGTGGATATATTTTGTCGAAATAAGCTTTTGGCAACAAAATACAAGGAATGGCCTGTTACTTTTGATTACTATATTATTTACTGTGATATCATACTCTGCTTTACTGGGTTTCTACTATGTTTTATTATATTATTGTTGATGGAACATCGGTATAAGACAGAGTAAAAATTGTATTTGTTCAGCTTTCTGTGAATTTTTTTCTGATACAGAAGTATAATTAGAGGTCTAAGGTAACACCTTTGGATGTTGGCTTTCAATATCAGTCATCAGCCCAGGACTATACTTAGGGAAAAGGCTTGCTTGAAAGAATAAACAGCATCAGAAGCAGCTCCAGACTGAAGCTATCACATCTGAGCTACCAAAATCTCAAGTAAATAAAAGCAAAGAGAATTGTCTGTTTCTCTTTGGTATTATCTCCTGGTACCTAGTCTTCACCCTTGGTCAGGTAGTCCTTGACTTATGAGCACAACTGAGCCCAAAATTTATGTTGCTAAGTGAGAAATTTGTTAGGTCAGTTTTGCCCCATTTTACGACTTTTCTTGCCACATTTGTGAAATGAATTATTGCACTTGATAAGTTAGTAACATAGTTGTTAAGTGAATCTGTCTTCCCCATTGACTTTGCTTCTCAGAAAGTCTCAAAAGGGGATCACATGACCCCAGAACACTGCAACGTCATAAATATGAACCAATTATCAAGCATTTGAATGTAAATCACATGACCATGGAGATGCTGCAACAATCATAAGTGCAAAAAATAGTCTTAAGTCAATTTTTCAGTGCCGTCGTAACTTCAAACAGTCCCTAAACTAACTGTTGTAAGTTGAGAACTATCTGTATATACTAAGGCTATCTGCCATTACTTACCTGAAGCCTCTTTCCATTTTTGCTCCACCCACAAACCACAATGTCACCCTGAGCAACTACCTAGATTTCTGAATGGGATCATGTTGACCCTACAGGAGAATAAATAAGATTTTTTTTTAAGATTCTGCACCTAAAAGCAACAGTGAGGTCGCCAGACCTGCCTGTGTTTTAGCAAAGCACAAACACATTGCCATTTATATTGTATGTATTCCATAAATAATTCAACACCAGAGATTATTATAGTGCAGAAATAACTAAAGAATGTTTTCCCTATTGTTTCCTCTCAACTGTAAATAAATAATTATTAAGTAACTTGTGAAACTCTTTCTTGATTTATGTTATACAAGTTTTTTTTAATTAATGCACTCTTATGTATCTCTGATCGCTTTTCATCTTTTATTTTAAATATAGTATGTAAATATAAGAAATGATAATATACAAATATGGTAAACATTATACATCTCCATAAAAATATTCAAATATGTAAATAAATATAATCTATTTATTATATGTAGAAATATTTGGCCTATGAAAATATATGGGTCTGATTATCTTAAATTTGATATTTTCAATCCATAGTTACATATATTGAAAATACTTTTCTAAAGTATATAGTGAGTGTATTTTATCCTGTATAAGAAAGATTAAAGATAGATATATATACCTATTAATACCAACTGATATTATAAACTTATATTGGAAAGTTAATCACACTGAATTTTTCTTTGTAAAACATGAACATAAAACTATAATTAAGACTAGTTACCAATCAAAGTTTTATAGAATTGTGTTCTTATATTTAATTTAATATATCATACAGAAAACTAATGTAATTAACTTTTAATTATTTAGATATACAATCTTTTTAGATACCTAGATAATATTTATGAAGTTTTCCTTTTATTATATAGCACTTTTCTTACATACTGCATTATATAACATTATTATCCTTAGAAGTCAACCAACATTATGCCTCTAGAATATTATAATTACTTTTATTTGATTCATAATTATTATAATTCAAATAAATTCTAATTTATATGTCTTTCAAATCTTTAGCCTGCAGCTTTATTTTGTCAATTACTAGGCAACAATTATACTAAAATTTAAAAAGTTGGTATAATTCTAGTTTTCTACATCTAATTAACACAGAAAATAGTTGAATTTTATTCTAAATTGAACAAATTCAAAAAGCCACCTACTTTTTTAAAGAAAAGAATTTTCAATTATTTTTATTTTTACTCATAAGTAAAAATAATTTTTATTCATAAGTATATAATTTTCAATTATTCTTATTTTTACTCATAAGTAGAAATCCTTCAGATTTCTGTTTAAACTCAGCTTTATACCATCCTATTGTGTGTGTGTGAAGATGTGTGTGCATGTATACAAATCTATTTCTTACCTTTAGCAGTGTTATAATGAAACATCCTTCATCCAGGACTGCCT
Source organism: Hydrophis major (assembly GCA_033807585.1). Classification (NCBI taxonomy): domain Eukaryota; kingdom Metazoa; phylum Chordata; class Lepidosauria; order Squamata; family Elapidae; genus Hydrophis; species Hydrophis major. Next base: position 124,209,607 of record CM066343.1, read on the forward strand.
GAAGTTTTCTTACCCATTTAACCATTTTTATAAAAAAAGTATATTTTGTAACTTAGTTTTTTAAATTCAAATCAGCTTTTCAGTTTGTCTTCCTAAACTACAAGACAGAGTACAACAAGTTTCAAAATGAGTAAAACTCAAAATATTTTGCATTAAACTGTCAAGGAAGTACATTTCTATATAACAGTCCTAAAAATTCAGATACAACTATGGATAATTTTTCACTTTTAAATTTCAAAGTAGACCATGACTTTTATTTGATCAAAATGTGGAATTATTTTCTAAATAAATATATATACTGTAATATATGTGCACACATGGGTGCATAAACACAGACATATATACACAGACATACACACATATATACACAGATACACACATATATAAAAACAAATCTAAAAATGCATTTAATAGTACAAATATAAACCAAAAGTATCCAACTAAGAATGATAAAATAAATATAGTTAAATTACTGTGCCAGTATACTAACTTAAGTTACATAAATAATTATACTTAGAGAAGGAATATACAAATACTCATATTTGTACACAAACGATTTCATTTGATTATTTTTATGTACTTTTTGAGGCCTAGGCATCCATTTCTACAATTTCATTTGAAAAATAGAATAGTTTCCATATTTTTGCAATCTGTCTTCATTTTATAAGCCTAACCAAAATAAAATTACAGTAGTAGATTGTATCTTAATTCTACCAGTATCCCAGAAATTCTCTAGATGGGAAGTCCTAAAAAGAAATGGAATTTACTCCTTGGCTGGGGAAATGGTACATTTTGTGACCATGAATACAGCTTTTTCCTTAGGTAAAATCTTGATAAGAAAGAAAGATATAGTTGACTTAAGGATTAACCTGAATATCAGATGCCTCCAAACTGCATTCTTTAGACAGGCTGTGATTCTGCAACCTCTTAGAGCAGGAATTCAAGGATCCTAGCTCCAAAGTGTCCTAATCCATGTCCTTAAGACTTGTGACCTAACTCTATCATGAGGCATCTAGTAGCAAGTATAATCTTTTAGTTAGTGTAGTGGTAGGCCAGTGGTTAAGCCCTGGCGTGCTACAACTGGGGTCTTGTATCAAGCGCTCATGCGCCGAAGGCTTCCAGAAAAAATCCAATACCGACTTCAGTTTTTTCAGAACTGCCCGATTACCCATCCCAGGTTTTATTTTCTTCTTCTTTTTCTTTTCTCTCTCTCCCTCTCTCTCTCCCTCTTTCTCTCTGAGAGGGAGAGAGGGGGGGGCTTTCCCGGACAGAAGAAACGCAAGGGAGGTGGCTTTACCTGAGCTGTCGCTTTTCCGCTTGCCCATTCTTTTCTCCGTCTCCACCGGGGACAGCGCTTGCCTGCCGTAATCTCCCGGAGCGCACGCTGCTCCTGTCGGGGTGCCGGTCCCCAAACTTGATGAATTCGAGCACAGTCCTGGGGGACTACTGGCTAGCTCCGGGGGTCCAGCCGAGTCGGGCTGAAGGCACAGGCTATGTCTGGATGAGGCGGACTGGGGAGGCGGTGGAGGCGGTGGCGGGGAAGCCATCTGCGGGATGTGCCAGTTTGTCTGTAGCGATTGCTGGTGCTGCTGCTGCTGCTGGTGGTGGTGGTGATGGTGGTGGTGGTGGTGGTGATGGCCCCTGTGATGCTGGCTGCCGAACATGCCCTCCTCGTTGGGGTATCCCGCTATGATGCAAGAGGAAGAGGACGCGGAGAGCTCCGGGTAGGACATGTGATCGGAGCGGCCGTGCAGGGCAAGCGCAGACTGTGAGAATGGGTGCAAGCCCTGGCCAGGGGGATGGTGAGGACTGCGCAGGCAGCTGAAAAGCGTGTGATCCATGGCATGCGGCAGGGCTCCGAACGGCCACCCCACTGCCAGCGAACGCCCGCCGGAGGATAAGGAGCGACTCGGTCCTCCCCTCTCCTCCCAGCCACCTCTAAGGCCGGTGGCTGCGCGCCGCGTCGCTCGGGTGTAATCCAGATCTCCTGCGCTTGGCTACCAATCCCGGCCTTGGCTTCACTCGGGTGTTTCAAGAAGCGGCCGCTCGGGGCTCGCAGGCGGCGGAACAGAGGTGGTCCGCGCTAATGCTCGGAGGGGGAAGCGCCTCGCCGAAGTTATAAATACAGGAGTGTGTAACGTGAGCCGGGGGCTGGCTTAGCGGCGCGGCGCTGACCACATACGAACGCCAGCCCAACAGCCACCCCAACAACGACCTGCAGCTGCCCTCGCCCTCGCCCCCGATCCCAGTTCAGCCTCTCTCTTGCTTGCGAGGGGTCGGGTCAGTCCCAAGAAGGGTGTAGTTGCAGGGCCTTAATAAGTTCTGGGCTGGAAACCTTTAGGGGTCCCAGCCTGCCCTAACCCGTGGCCCTTCCAGCGCCGAGCTCCGCCCAACACGCCCCTCATAAGGCGCGGGCCATGAAGGCTCGGATCTTGCCTTTATGTGTGGCGCAGAAAAAGAGTGCAGGTAAGAAAAGCACACCTGTCACATCTGAAGCGTCCTTCTCCTCCTTTATTACCTCGTTTAGGGTAGTGATGGATGTACTAGAAGTAAGGATATTCCAGAAAGTACAACCAGGAAAGTCTGGAAGGGCAACGTTTAGCTACCATATTTTTTAGAGCGTTTTGTGATGAACACTGCTTAAAGTATTCTATCTGAGAAGCATGAAGGAGAGGATTTGGCTTATTCCAGATCTAAGCCAGAAACAGTGTCTGTTTTTGCTTATATTTCTTGGTATAATCCATGTCTTCTTACTAACCTACAGATGAATCTAACCTACAGGTGGTCACTTTCTTGTCAATTCTCATTCATCCACCTGCAATTGTTCTTTAAATAGTAGAGTGGTATGAAATAGGGGCGTTAGAGCTAAGGTTCTGATTGTGTCACCCAGAAAAAGGAAGAATGTATAAGTGAAAGGACCAAGTGACTCTGCAAACTGCCTGTTATTTCTCTGCCCAGCTTTTGCACTTATAACATCTTCACTCAGAAAGTAACAGTGCTGAGAATGAAGTAAAATCTCAATTCATTTCCAACCAATCTCCAAGCCAAAGTTGAAGTCAAATTGACAGCATCCATCTATTTCAGTCTGTTTAAGCAGCAGAAGAAAAGTTTGGACCATTGCAGCTTTCAATCATCAATGACTACATTTAAAAAGCAATTCATAGAAATTTAATAACATGATCAATCACGGTTTTCAATATATCATTCATGATGCTAAAGAGATCCTGGGTGTGTTTTGTTAAAAGATTGCCATTTGATCATATATGTGGCAAGCTTTTTCTGAATTGAATGATTTTGAAAACAATACTGTAATTTATCTTTTGAGATTCTACTTTATGGGAGAAAAATGAAGGAGCTTTTAAAATTCCATTGATTGGTTTAAAGTTTGAATAACAGTTTCATGTCCTAGTTTCCAATGTTAGAGATTCCTAAAAGATCATACTGGCTAATGTATTTCCTAAGATGTTCAGATTTAGCAGCTATATTTCATGGTACACCTGAAACAGAGGCAAAGATTTCTCACAAAATGTATTATATTACAATAATGATTACGGCCTCATTAGCAACTTAGATATTTTCTTGCATCATTTTTTTTCCTCTCTTTTCCTTGGTTACAGCTACTTTCCATGGAATCCATTGTAGAGTAAGCATCACTGGGTGTTGTATCTCAATAAAACTGCATAGGATTGGGCTTCTATCTAGAATTGTATGAGTCAAAATGTATAAAAGGCTTGACAGTACAAAATGATGTTAAGAAAAATTTATTTTGTCACAGTTTATAATATAGGAACAATAATACTTAGATTTATGTTAATACTGTTTGTCAAGATTATGAATATAGAGGTTCTCATGAGATAAGACAGTTCTCGGGTTTCCTCATAATGTTCAAACAGTAATTCTCAGAATGTGCCACAAATATGGAATTATATTAAATCTGCTTCATTGTGAAACAGAACACTCACTTTCTTTCAAAATATCATACTGTATAGATTTCAAAGGAATTCATTATAAAAATTGCCACTTCCTATAAATGATTAAATTAGAAAAAAGATAACCTATTTACACTGTATTTAGTTTTCTGGATACAAATGCAATGAATGAACCAATAAACTAATTCTGATAAAGTGTCATTTTACACTAGAAGATAAGTAATTTGGGCTAATTTTTGTGATAAAAAATAGTACTGAATGTTTTCTGATAGGGTTATATAACCCTATTAAAATATACAAATGCTTTAATCAGGTTGGACCCCATCATTTGATTGCTGATGTATAGCCTCTTTTTCCTCAATATTCCTGGCTCCATTCCTTGCCCCCTTAAGAAAGCTCTATAAGATGGTTGGGCTGAGTGAAAGAAGAACTAATCTACAATTTTACAGCAAGTATCTGAATTTGGACAAGTTCCAGCCCATTAGCCCAAAAGAGACTCTGAAGCCTGTAGGGTGAAGTCATAGACAACTAGTGGATCATGAGAGCATCAGTTTACAGGCACTTCATTCTTTTCAGGACAGTGTCCATACAATTATTTTATGAACTCTGGGTAAATTGGTGGAATCTGCTTTTGTATCAGATAGAATGGCATAAAATTTATGATATAAGATAAATTATCTTCCTATGAAATCATCCCGAGACTACCCAAGTTCTATTCATTCCTTCAGGATGAAACTGTGTAGGCCATTGGTTCTCAATTTTGGTGACTTAACAGAGGTGTGAATTCAACTACCAGTTTGCTGGTTGGGAAAGTCTGAGAGTTGATGTCCATACCTTTTTAAGTTGTCAAGATTGAGAAACCTGGTATAAACTAAATAATTGTTAAGGTCTGGATCCACACATATTGTCTCTGGAAATCTCTAATAATCTGCTAAAATTTAATGAAAAGATGCAGTAGATTCCATTCTTTCTGAGCCCAGTTCACAAACTGTTTACACCGTTGATTTGGGGAATCATATTCTACATTAGGCACCGCTTCTTTGTAAAGATTTGAGTGATGTATCATTAAGCAGAAAAGAAGTTCAGCTTTGAGCCTTTATTATGCTGGACCTCGTTTTGAAGGGCAAACTAGAAAGTCCACACTAGGAAAGGCTCACATGGATTGGGGAGAAATTAAGCCATTGAGGCGTGAATTCAAAAGCGGGCAAGAAGATCCAGAAAGATACAGCTTCGAGGGAAAGATGCAAACCTTTGGATATGTTGGTCGTTATGGGAAGCCCCGAAGTGCATCAACGGCGCTAGAACCGTTTCCCGCCAGATCAGTTTGATCCACTTTGAGCGAAGCCGGGAGTGTTCCAAAGGCAGGATTGGACTCCTCCTGTTTTGTCACGCCTAACAGAAATCGAACACTCGGGCCCACCGGCGCTTAGAAAATTATTGTAAATCCCCCGAAAATACCCATGTAACAAACTGTCCTTGACAAATCAGGTGAAGCCGATGCTGCAGCGCCCGCAGTTGCGCTGGAGTCTCTCAAAGACTGATTCGAAAGCAACATCCAGGAATACAAATTGTCTCGCGTCTCTCTCTGTTTACATTTACCCACAAAATTCTCGTCGCAAGAACACGTGCCTCATTGAAGAATTCCATTTGGCCCGGGGGAAAGCAAGCGCAAGGCATCCTAAAAACCTCGTTTCCCGCCTTAACGTTCTCCGCTTTCGCTATATGCGACACCGTCCTATTTAGCGAAAAATTTATTTTGTCTCCTTTGGTGGCCGCGTTTGCATTGTTTCAGGTGTCTGGAAAAATTCGAGGGCGCGCTTCGAAAGAGCCAAGGGCAGCACAGTAGCTTTAGTTTATATTGGTTTAACAAAGTAACTGTTGATCAACGAAGGATCTTTTAAAGGTATCGGGTTATTTTTCCTCTCTTTAACCACCTCCAAAAGTCGTTTTGATTCTTTGTTGTTCCAGATATTTATTCCCAATCCGTGAGATTTCCAGTGGTTTGCATGAAAACAGGCACCCGCGCGTCCTTTTCATCTACCATGGGGGGGGATGCGTTATGAGAATTGCAAGAGACAGTGGGTTAAACGGAAACTGAGTCTGATTTTGTGGGAAATTAGTTTTGCAGACTTTCTTTGAGGAAAAAAAAAACCCAGAAAAGTCTTGTTAAGCAGATGCTCTTTAGGTTGCCCGGCTGTACTGTGATCATCTGGGGCTGGTAAGAGTTTTCTCCACTTTTGGACCCTATTTCTTATGATGTTTATAATCGTCTGAAATCACTGTTTGTGACGATTCTTTCTAGTATTTCTTTCTGAAAAAGTTACCGATGGCTATAGAGACTGAGAAATCCAGAGTTTTCTGTCCCCCCCACTTTCCCCCAGAAGAATGTAACAACTGTGATTGAATTTTCTATGCCTTATGTTTATCATTTCAGTTGGAAGTTCCAGTATATGTAGATGAAATGAAATGCAGCCTCCCGTATTGCTGATCTTTCTGAGGAAAACCCTTCCTTCCTTCCTTCCTTCCTTCCTTCCTTCCTTCCTTCCTTCCTTCCTTCCTTCCTTCCTTCCTTCCTTCCTTCCTTCCTTCCTCCCTCCCTCCCTCCCTCCCTCCCTTCTTTCCCATCTATTAATAGGTAGCAGCTTTAGAGATGCCTCTACTATACTGCTGTGGTATGCTCCTAAAGCTGTATTTGCCTGCAAATGTATAAGCAATTAAATTTCCATCAAACTTTCATCAAAGTGAGGCTTATTTTTGAATTGATGAGAGTAAAGATGCACTGGCAATTTGAGACAACTCTCCCCTCCCCCGCTGCCATTTGGTAAAATACAAAGTTTTACCACAATTACTTTAACTTTCATTGAGATGGATTGGAGAAATAACTGGACATCTCAAACACAAATATCGCTGTAATGTTTCAGGTGAATTAAAAATAGGATTGGCTTTAATCTCTGATTAGATGGAATGTGCCCATGATTTGGGCTAAATTCTCTTTCCTTATTTTTTATGGTTAATGTGCCTTGAAATTTCTTCCCAACCTGTTCCTGTCAATCATTCATCCTTGATGTGGGACAAGGAGCTTTGAAGGGGGGGGGGGAATAAAAAAAAGCAACAAAGTTGACCATTCAGTATGGGCCATAAAATGCTTCAAGCCACTAAGTGAAGGGGTTACTTAAAATAGTTAATGTTCCAGATCAAAGATAAATGAAATATGCACTTTAGCACTACAGATGGAAAGGATGCTGTCATAGTTAAAAGGAATTATGCAAAAGAAAAATAATAAATGGGAATGAACTAAGCTTTTAGTACTTGTGTAATGGACAGAGAAAGATACACAAAAGTAAAAGAAATTAATGAAAACAATAGTTTTTTAATGTGTTGTGTGCATTTAGGTCTTTCATAAGCATATCTGTCATATGGAATGTTCTGTGTTTTAAGGGGGGTCAAATATATTTTAATTAGATGGGGTTATTTATTGTGAATCCATTAAAAAAGTTGTACAACTACAAAAAATCATTATCAAAGTATTTTTTGTTAAACAAAATAATATATAAAATTGGTTGTATTGTCTTTCATAGAGTTTGTCCAATTATATAGGTGAATTACTAGATTTATAAAGTATTCATGTATTCAGATTTTAGAATATTGTTAAACGTCAGTGCTAATCAGAATAAAATACCACGGTCCGGAATGCATTTTTATTTATTTATTATTTATAAAAAAAATTGGGTGATATTTATGAAGGAATAGACAAATCAAGTGAGTTAATCTAAGTATCTAATTATAAATCTGCAAACTATTTAACAAATACATTTTGATATACTATTGTGTTTTTCAAACCTGAAAAACATATATACAGTATGTTGTAGTCTGTGTGTGTGTGTGTATGTATGTGTGTGTGTAAGTATGTATGTGTATGTATATGCATGCATGTATGTAAGTATGTGAGTGTGTGTGCATGTGTGATATTTTATACAATGATTTTTATTTGTTTAAAATTACAAAGATAAAACACTAATATAAAATAATATAAACCAGAAAAAATAAGAAAGTACAAAATGGAAAAAGGGAGAATTGGGTGGAAAAAAGGTAAATATATAAAATGAAAAATTAAACAAAAAATATAGAAATAAATAATGGGCATTTCCCTCTTCACCAAGACAAGTATAATTTTTTTCAATAGCTTAACACATTCTCTAATATTTCAACCAAATTTCTGTTCATCTCATGTCTCACCTTTTATTTTTGGCAAATAATAAATACCTCATCTTTCAATCTTAATCATCAGATATCCTTTAAAACTAGACAAATATTCATACCACACCCACACACATGTGTACACATACATATACACACAGGGAGACATGCACATATACACACATATACACATTTTAAATAAATAATTCAATTTTATAATTCTTTCCTGCATGTTACACAACACCTTTTGTCATCTACAAAACTCTATTTCCCATGTCTTGTCTCACGTCCATAAACATATATTTAAAACCTCATCATTCAAAGTTAACCAAGAAAAGCCTATTAAGAGGTACTAGAAACTGTTATGTATGTAAAACTACCATAAAATTCCATGTGAGTCTTCCAAACCAAAGAATAATAAAATTTTATTTCATTAATACAAATCTTTAAAAGAAATTGACTGATATAATCGTATTTACTTACTTGATTTATATAGCTATCCATTTCACAAATATGAATTTGAGAGGCTTACAATAAAATAGATAAAATCAAATAAAAAACAATACAACATACAAAATGACAACACATTAACTAATTATATGTATCATTCTTCATTATTTTTCCTTTGCTAAATGTCAATATGTTTAGAATAAATGAGATTTTATTTATTGTTCGGGTATGTCAATCAAAATTACACTATTTTTTGTTGTGCCTTTGTATTCCATTCTATATTATTTTTAATCCGTAAATTAAAATATCCATACATGGCCAAATTCCAAATAATCACACATTCCTGTCAGAATTTGTATACTAGCTTTACTAGTATTCAGTGAACTTTTATATGGATTGAAAAGAATATTACAGAAATAACAGATGTAATCATGTTACTTTTTCTTTGAACATACTATTCATTAAGTTTAATTGTATAAAATATCCACGTAATTTTGTGTTCTTGAAAGTTCTTTGAATCCGAAGACCTGATCTTGATAGATGCCTCTGCATCTTCCTAACTATAGATTTATTAAAGGGTATGATTTATAAAGACTTTTAGAACATACATTATTAAAAAGAATAAGCATTATAAATAAAAATATGTAAAATTTAATTAAAAGCATTTCATTGTTTGCTTAACACTTTTGATGGCTCTGTAATCTCATCCATAGAACTTGACTTGGGTAAGTACAGAGAAATGGGTCTTCTATTGTTCACTAGTTCCATCTGCATTTCCAGCTACAGGCAGCTACTTATATTATTGAAAAGATATTCTGAAAAATGGAATGACTATAATGCAACATAAGCAGTAAGAATTAAAAGAGAAAAAGGCCAGATGGAATCAGCAAAAGCAATAGCCTTATATATCTATATTGTAAACTACCCAGAGGGAACCCCAAATTCACATCTGGATTCAGAATAAATTTTAGCTTTGAAAGATGGAAGATTGTTCTATGAGTTTTTAAGGAGTCTACATTTTTAGTTTTCTTAATACCAAGAAGAAATTTCTAATATGAATCTGAATTATTTTATTTTGTAAAATGTTTTCTTGCAATGAATTCATCAGTTTTATTGTTTATTTTTGTACAATAAAGCCACCTTATATGAAATATGTCCTGCATTTTCACTTTTTAAAATCACAGGTCATTTTTGAAATTAATAAATCAACTATTTAATAGTAAATATGCTACAGCTCTGTATTTCCTTATAATGGAGTAATCTTCATTGAAGTCTATAGAATTTTTTTCTGAATAGGCACATATAGGATTGCAGTTTCATTTTGTTATTCCATGTATCTATTTAGAAATTATATAACTGCGCCTTATTAGAGTAAAAACTGAAAATTATAATTTGAAGAGCATAATTGACTGTTTATTGCAATGTTTTTTTAAATGTTATTTAAAAGTTGCATTAAACTCAGGGAGGTTTTAACTCATTAAATGATGTTCAGATAATAAGGCAAAAAAAAAGAGTTCATATTGTAAGTTTTGTTCTCAAATAAACAGTCAGAATCTATCAGACACTTGTACTCCTGTTTCATTATTTATGTTATTATATTATAAGCAATTTTTTGCTAGAAGGTGTACTGTTCATCACATTCAGCCTTTTATCTACAGATAAATTAACAATTTAATATCTTTTCCATACAGTTGCTCTGACAAATCTACAGATATTTCAATGCACTCAAAGTTTGAAGAGAATAAGGTTTTAATCCCAGCTAACTTTCATAATCTAGATAGCCCTAAATAACAAAAGCAGGGTATATGAGTAATTGCTGTTATTGCTACATTATACCAAACTATTTTACTTACCAAATCTCAGTATCGGCATACTGTATAACCCTACTTTATGAAGAAAACCTCAGCATTCGGAGCCTGCTATATTATAAGTTATTTGGCATACACATGCAGTGTATGTGTAGTCGTGAAAATTTGGAAGATATAAAATACATGTTTTTATTACCCTGAAATACTTGCAAATAACGTCCATCCTATTAATGACTTGCACCGTGCCATTTATTTCAGCAATACTTGCATAAGATATTATTTTGTGTAAGACTTAGTTTTTTCCTTTATACAACAGATATAATCCTCTTACAAATCTAGTACTGAAGAATGAACAGAATTGGAATAATATCACCTGATATTCTGGTGCTTCCCCCTCTTTCAGAAGGTCTGTCCAAGTATTAGAAGTGTTGATCATTGGTGGGTATTTTTCATTCTGTTTATGAAATACTCAGCTTCATTTATATGAACCTGAGAAAATGTACAACAGAAAGTGTATAATAGTATTCAGATTTGGTTGTCTAAAGCAACCTAAATACCCTTTAAATAAGAAAGATGTTTTGTTTAAAAAAATTACTATTTATGAATGGTATTTATATAGGAAAAATTATAATCTATGTATATCTTCTGATGATGTACTATAGAATTTGTTCTTTGAAGATGAACATTATATTTATGATTTATCAGTATAAAATATATGTGGTTACTACTAGTACACTTTTCCTAATATGTAATCTATAATGTGATTGACTTTTTAATATTGATATTGGTTCAGTCAAATATATTTTAGTTTTGAATTAACTTTAAAAATATAAAGTATTTATTTCTTAAAATGAATTTTATTTTATATCTTCATACAAAGCTATTATATTATTCTATAATATTTAATAAAATATTTTCTGTCAGTTTAAATCAGGTTAGGAAACTTCACCTTTTTTCAAAAAAAAAATGATAGCAATGGAGGTGCCTATCTGTATATTTTCGGGGAAATGTTTGTAGAGGGCATTGTAAAATTTGTGGTATAAGGTGGTATTTGTGGTATAATCATAAAAATAGTATGTGTATCCTTTTTTATTGTTGAAAATTAGTTGGTAATTATGTCTCTGATTTTTGGTGGTTTATTAATGAAATGGAATGATATAACTTCTATTGACTGTGGAAGTTACCCTAAAAAGGAATTCCTAAGCTATACATACATATTTCTAAAAATATGAATATGTTTTTTAACCTTAAAATTATATATAACATATCTAGTGACATCAAATTTCAGATTACAATGGTATTCTTTTAAAATAAATTATTATGTAATGGAATGTAAATCAATTTTAATAAAATGTTTTTTGTTCAGATTTTTTGTTGAATGGTTTTTTTTTAAATTTGTAGAGTAGTACACTGGGGTACACAATTCCTAGTATTTGTAAACAAAGTGAAGGTTCAAATATTTTCCATTAAAATAAAATGATTTTATTATACAATTTTACCTTTTGTCCATGTTGTTAGCATTTGGTGATTTAAGAAGCTAAAATATTTGTATGTCACAAACACTCTTTTGTTAGATAGTGAGTGCCATTTGCTACCAGTTTGCTTTAGGGCTTGATACACACTCTTTTGCTTGATCAAGACTGGTTCAATTGCATGTTAATTCCATTTTCAATAGAGAATTGAAAGTTCTTTTGCTTGTTTTATTTTAGTTGCTCATATGGAAGCATTTCACTATCTAAGTTATGTGGTACAGAAATTCACAGATGTTCAAACATAACTGCAATTAAAATATCAGAACTAACACCCAAGAGCAGTGCCATTTGGCAGTACTTCCAAGAAGTTCATTTCATATTTTGGCTTCAAGGTTTTTCTTTTCTGCTACATGTCTATAAAATTACAATCAAGACAGATTCTCATTGTGCAGGCACAAGAGACAATGGTTGGATATCAAAGTCATCTATTTCATCTGCAATAAGTTGAGTAGAACCAGTACTTCGGACATTATTTAAAATATCATTCAAATTAATTTAAAATAAACATGTTATATTTAAACCATTAAGAATGAAAGATTGTAGTTTTATTTCATATAAGGGTTTTGTTAAACTATAATCCTTTGTGTCCAAAATTAATTATTAAGTTTATTCTGATAACAAAATTGCTAACTCCTATTCCATCCCACAAACTGGGGTTTTGTACTACATTGGAACACAATTGTGTATGGAATCTGTGAAGAAGAGAAATTAAACAGTCATTTCTATCATTCAGCACCACAAACTAAATAGTATAAGTAACTGTTTGTACTGACACCACTATAAACCAAAGAAACCCCAGATTCCTCAAAATCCATGGACAAAAATTATCTGGAGTAGAGAGTATGAGTTCTTTTATAAGAGTTTCATAATATAAACAACTTTGTCCCTTGTAGGCCATAAAAGAGGGAAGAAAAATGGGAAAAGGAAAGTCACCTATGCTTTTAAGAAGTGATTAACACAACTCCTTATATTTTCACTGTTGTATTTGTTTTCCTTTTCAAGGAACAAATCCCTTAAACCTCCTCATACAATATCGAGAATTGCCAGCTGATGGAATCTTCTGTCCCTCATATGCTGCCCAAACTAGCCAAACAGCTTCTGATTCAAAACAGCTCAAAGAAGAAAAATGTTCACTTTCTTTGAAAAGAAGAAGCAATGTTCCAATATTTCAAGGGTTTCCACAAAGAAAAAGGGTTCAATCTATTTTCCAAAGCACCAGAAGGCAAGACAAAAAAAAAATAAAAAAATCTGGTCACCAACTTCAAAAGGCAATACAAAAATTTATGCCACCAGATAAAAACTGAATGCACCAATTATCACATTAAACAAGAAGAAAACCTTCTATGCACCAATTCCACCCACACTTTCTACAATTTTATAAACAACAAACTAAAAGACTCAAGGTCTATCCCACCCCTGAAAGGACAACAAATGGTCAAAATTGGGAGTGTCCTATCAAATTCTATACCTGTCAATAGTGGTGTCCCCCAAGGCGGTGTTCTAGGACCAACTCTCTTCATACTCTACATAAATGACCTCTGTGAGCAACTGCGTTCTTTTTGCTGATGATGTAAAGCTGTTCAATACCACAGACAATGCGGCTACCCTTCAAAAAGATCCTGACTATGTATCAGAATGGTCAAACAAATGGCAACTTCAAATCTCAACAAATAAATGCTCTGTCTTACATATTGGCAAAAAAAATCAGAAAATAAAATACAGGCTGAATAGTCAAGACCTTGTTGATGATCCAAACTCTGTCAAGGATCTTGGAATACTCATCTCTAATGATCCAAGTGCTAGAGCCCACTGTAACTACACAGCCAAAAAGGCATTAAGATTTGTTAGCCTAATCTTACATAGCTTTTTCTCTGGTAATATTATACTACTAACTAGAGCATACAAAACATTTGCTAGACCAATACTTGAATACAGCTCACCAGTCTGGAACCCACATTACGTATCTGATGTTAACACAGTTGAGAAAGTCCAGAAATATTTCACAAGAAGAATTCTCTGCTCCTCTACTCATTGCAGAATACCTTATGCTACCAGATTTGAAACTCTAGACCTAGAAAACCTAGAACTACGCTGCCTTCAGTCCAATCTAAATATAGTATATAAAATCAAACATTGCAATATCCTACCTGCAAATGAATTCTTCAGCTTCAAACATAACAATACAAGAGCACACAATAGATACAAACTCAAGGTAAACCGCACCAAACTTGATTGCAGAAAATACGACTTCAGCACCAGAGTGGTTAATGTTTGGAATACTCTATCTGACTCTGTGATTTCTTCCCCAAACCCCAAAAACTTTAATCTTAGACTGTCTATTATTGACTTTACCCCTTTCCTAAGAGGTCTGTTGGGGTGTGAATAAGCGCACCAATCGTACCTACTGTCCCTGTCCTATTGTTTCTTTTTATTTTTCTTATATGTATCAATCTCATGTACTCAAAATTATGTTTATACTTATACCTGTTATCTTGTAAGAAATTGACAAATTAAATAATTAAATAAATAAATAAAAAATAAACAAGAAGCAACAAATAGAAACTGAACAAAGAGAGAAACAACGTAGAACTTAGGAGAAATTTCCTAGCAGCAAGAACACTCAACCAGTCAAACAACGCCTTCAGAACTGTGCTCCAACACTGTAGGCTTTTAAAAAGGGACTGGATGACAAATAGGGGTTAGACTAGAAGACCTCCAACATGCCTTCCAACTCTGAACAGGAGGAGGAGGGGGAGGAGGGGGAGGAGAAGGAAGAGGAGGAGGAGGAGGAGGAGGAAAAGAAGCAGTAACTCGGTTAATAAGGAAGAAATGCAATGCAAAGAATCTATTTCCTGTAACAACAAGGAAAACAGAGTTGCAGATACAGGTTCTTTTTCTGATCATCTATTATAGATATTCAAGTACTATTCCCAAATTGCATTGCTTGGGACTTATTTATTTGCACTGGGAAGCATGTGGAAAGCATGTTATTGTTTTCAGAATTTAGGCAGGAAAGCTTATTTCCATTCATTGCTCACTATAAGAGAATGTATAGAGAATGAAAGACTGGAAGCAGTCTAAAATGAGGGGGGAGAGTGACAGTTACTTGTTGACTCTTGTAGCCAAGTCATGCTAGTGGCTGACATAACTCTAACAATGTCTATAATAGAGAGATAGACCTTTATCAGGAATGACTACTAATTCTCCTTCTAAAATTACATTAACAAAATGTTGCAAATCTAAAAATGCAATTTACTTACCTTCTACAGACCAAGAAAATAGGAATGGTCTTTTCTGAGCCTCTTGCCCTAATCACTATCCAATTACATTCTGCTGTTTCTTATCTAACCATTCCTTATGCAGCATCCCTTCATCCTTTTTCAAAGGTCTTCCAAGGTCCTACATTACAGTGTGTGTGTGTGTGTGTATGTGTGTGTGTATGTGTATGTGTTGGTGGGGGTGGTAGTGGTAGTGGTGGCTTGCTCTGCTTAATAATTGTCCTACTTCAGAGCTATCCTTGAACACTAAATATGGAGATTGGGATAAAATAGCATCTGAAATACATTCTTTGGATTATTGTGATGGAAAATAATTCTGTTAGGGTTCTGAAAGGTAGCATCTATTTCTGAACTTAAATTCATTTTAAAATGAAGAGTATATATTTTTGATTAATACAGTAAAGCAAGTATCAAAATTCCATCAATGACTGGACTCCAATATCATTTTTACAGACATGTGAATTTGGAGAGATGTGGAAAATAATATACTAATTCCTTCCTAGTACTATTGTACTGCTTTTAAGCAGAAAGCAAATGACCTTAAATATTTTCAAATGTCTGCTTTGGGGCCTGCTGAAACAAATCCCCAGATGGATTTTGAATGAAGACTCATTTTGGCAATGTTACTTGGAATTTTTTTCTTTTGATTTTAATGGAAATTGGAATAGATTCAAAATATTTTTACAAAAACAGTAAAATAGTTCCTTAACTAGAATATTCATTTAATATTTCTTGACAAACAATCTAGTTCATGAAAAAAAACTTTAAAAGATATGCCTAAAATTTTACAATCTAAATATAAATAAATAAATATAATCAAATTAATAACAAGTACATTTGCCTCCTGCATATTATTTATTTCAAGCACATTTACAAGAACTAAACAGAAAGACTCTGTTAGAAGGGATGAATTATAATTACTGTTAATTTTGATTTAAAATGTCTCAATATTTTATTAAAATTAGGAAAAGAATAGATTATTGTTCAGGTAGATCAAATAATTTATTTCAACAAATGGTATTAAAAAGAAGCATTTCGGAAATGTCTGTTTCAGCCATAACATCTGGGTCAGTATTCATTCCTATATTGCCTTTCGCATAATTCTGTTGATTATGTGTCATCAGATCAGAGTTAATTCTTAGAGATCACATAGATAGATTAACAAACTATAGGTCTTTCAAGTCTTATAATAACACCATCCATTGTCATTCTTAGTCCATCTACCTTAATGCCAGTTGCCCTGTCTTTCATGCTACATTTCTCAGCATTAGACCTTCTCTAAATTGCTAGTCTTGACATAAAGCCTTCCAAACAGGATAATATTATCCTGATAATATTATTCTTATGAGAACTCTGGGTTTGATTTGTTGATGATTCATTTGTTTTTTGGGTTGTTTCTATTCTCAGGAGTCTTCTCTGACACCAAAGTTCAGAAGCATCAATACCCTTCCTAGACTTCTTCTTCTTCCATGGTTATAGCTGCTATATTTTTTTTACTGCTTGTTCCTTTACTGTTCAATGAATCTATACAGATACAAATTTCATATACACACAGGCACACACCACAAACACAACACAAACGAAAGCACACATCCTTATATACTTCAAGCATTGTACAGTCTTTCTAAATATATAATCAGCCTTTTTAATCATATATCACTCTGTAGCTGTGGTAACTAGATTCTTTGTTTAAAATATACCTTGACTTGAGGATGAGAATATTTGGGTCTAAAAATAGGAGATGCATTTCACTGCTGATATGTCAGAAATGGCATCAATCCAGAGAAGTGGGAAAAATGTTTGTAGTTAGCTAAACATTTCCAACTAGATCTCATTAAATAAAGCAAACATAGTTTGTTTGTTTTACAGTATACTAAAAATAGTTGTTTTTTACTGATATTTGCAACACTTCATTCCAAAGAAACCAAAACAAAACTATATTGCATCTGATGTAGGAATATGCTTTCAAGCATTTATTGTATATAACTAGGAAACGGCTCCTAGCAACTAATCTTGAGCATCCATAAATTCCAATGTAGCATTACTTCCGACTATATGCGTGTACCACAATACACAAGGGTGTTAGCTTGATCTCTCTCATCCGGAATAGGGAGGATTGGAATAGAAAATGCTTCCAACTCTTTTTTGTACCACATGTCTTGAAAACCTATCCTTCTTAAAAGAAACTGAGCCTTCTCAGATCCACTTTACCTATCATAAAGAATTTTACTTCCATCACTCAGTCCAGCATGATGTTTGTATTTCAATGACATTAGTAACAGAATAGACTCATAGAAAGACTATTATACCAGACAAACTTTGTAGAGAATATATTGTTCTGAGGTCATGGATAGTAAGGGAAGGAAGGAAAAGGTAAAGTTCTCAAATGATACCCTACATGGTTACCTAACTTGTTAATGTTCCATATTCAACATCTATCCTTGATAAATAGACAAAGTCTAATCATGCTGAAGGCTTGCTTGAATTGCACTGTAATATTTTAAAGTTTCTCCAGCTTTTCAAAAGTTTCCCTCCAAAATTCCATACAATAAAAAGTGCCTGAACGTCTGCCAAAAAAAATAGAGATATGCTTTAAAACATTTTATCTTAAAAATGTTACCTGGTTTGGGATAGTTTGTATATAGAATTATGCAACCTTATAGCTCCTTCTGTTTAATAGCTCAGTCCATTAGATTCTTTCTTTAAAACTGAACAGGATCAAATCTAACCATAACAAACATGAGCTAAAGAACTTTAGACTTCCACCAAACGTGGCAGTAGAAGTGTGTATTTTTCTGTACCTCTCTGCTTCCCTCTAATGATAACCCAAGAATTTGCTGACCAATTATATTACTAAAAACAAAGAGAAGGTTTTCTTTGTCATTACTAAAATACTGCTCTTTAATGGACCTGTCATCTAGAAATGATACACTGTAATGCAATGGCAGTGGATATTAGCTTTAGCATATATTACTTTAAATTCTGGGATACAGTACTTCATAAAGAAAAATAGGGCAAAAAAAGAGCTTTTCTGTGACGATCTTAATCTCAGTTGTAGAATTCACTTAGCATTCCATTTGCATTTCTCAGGATATATGTGTGTGTGTGTGTGTGTGTGTGTGTGTGTGTGTGAGAGAGAGAGAGAGAGAGAGAGAGAGAGAGATTCTAAAGACAAAAATCCAAATAATATCTGTTAACCAAATTTTCTAGGGAAATTATGAGAAAGTAGAAACTATTCATATTATGCAATCATCCATGGTGGTGACATACCTACCAAGAGCCATGAAGCAGTAGCAAATTACTGGTCTATCTTGGATGCATTGATTTGGCTTGAATGTATCTAGCTTCAGTCTGCAAGAAGAATTTCATTTTGTGTATCTTAGCTTTTTGGTTTTCTCTACAATAATTTTTAAAGTATTGGTATGGATAGTGCGCAGTAGGCAGGACAGTGAATTTTACAAATAGATCATTTCCCAGTTTTCTGCCTCCTACTCTCTTCTTCATTCTCCCTAAGGAGAAAGAAACAAAATCCTTTCATAGACCATCAGGAAGGGAATCTAAAAGGTCAAGAATCAGGGGGAGGGGAGTTTCACCAAGTGAGTGAGAATAAAGAAGATGAGAAAAAAAATCCCCCATTGTGTTTCTTCTCGGTTTGGTCTCATGTTATTTTATTCCATAGCTATGGAGAAAAATACATCATTTCCATTAATGATAATCATTAATATTGACATAAACGTAGAAATGGGAGAGAGAAATATCTCTACAATCCTTAGACATAGATAGGATTTTCCTTTACAGCCAAAGAGATTTTTGACAGTAAGCTTTTGCTGAAGAGAATAAGTATTTAAAGGCCTCTTACAATTCCCTCTTTCAATTTTTAGGCTCCATGCTGAAGGAAATCAAGCAGCAAGATAATGCTTGTCATTCAGTATGATACTTTACTCTTACTTAAAAGCTTTCATTGCATGTTGTACATGTCCATCAACAGGATTGTTCTATTAATCATTAAGTACAAAGGACTTCTTTTTTCTGTCCCACATGACCATTTTACATAAATATCTCATTTTAATTTTATTTTTGGTGTGAATTCTGAAGCATTGCCATTCACAGCATATGCTTTATATTGAGGAAGCACATCATAAATAGAATGAAGGAAGCTCAGGCCTGGTTATTATACCTGGACAAATAAAATTTTATTCTGAATTAATTCTTTAGTCTTAGACTAAACCTGCAGATAGCCTTAGTTTTATCATGTAATTGTTTGACTTACAATTATTTGTTTATTGTCTGAAAGTATAATGGCATTTTTAAAAGGGACTTATGACCCTTGAAACCATTCCAACATCTCCATTGTCATATGACCAAAATTTGGATGCTTGGGAACTTGTAGGTATTCATGACAGATGCAGTGTCTAAAGGTCATGTGATCATATTTTGGAACATTCTGTCAACAAAGTCAATGGAAAAGCCAGATGCACTTATCAAGCATATAACCCTGTTACTAATTCAACAATTGTAGTCATTAACTTAATAACTGTGGCAAGAAAATCTGTAAAACGGGGCAAATCTCACTGATTTTCTTGATTACAAATGGAAGCTTTGAGCTCAAATGTGGTTGTAAATCAAGGACTACCTATATAGGAACAGGAGTTGTAATTTCAAAGATTTCTGAGAAGATCCTTCCTGGTTCAAACATATATTAGGGTGATTTTATAGCCTAGCACAGGTTCCTATTTTCTATGTCTGGATCATCCTGTTTCTGCTTGAAAACAAGCAAGTTGTATAGCCGTTCCATAAGAAATAAGAGCATATAGCTATTGCCTTCATTTTGAGCAGCAAATACAAATGTTGTAGTCTTGTTTTAATTGATAGTAACAATCTGATATTACCAAATTCCGACTCTGAACTTCACATTTCAAGTGAAGTTTTTATGTTTGCCTAACATATGAAATGAGAACACCCAGTTATTAATTTTTCATTGATTTTTGAAATGTAAGTCAAGTCAGATATTTCCTCTTCCAACCTTTTCCTATTTATTTAAATGTCTTTCTTCTTACTGCCATGTTACACTTTAAAAATCCTGACAGCCTCACAACTCTGTTTCCTTCTATCAACTGTACTTACCACATACTGGCTCAACTACAGTATTATTCTATCACTATGCTAATGAGAAAAGAAAGAATAAAGGCTTCTGTCTTTATTTTATGCACTGCCAGACACTAGAAAATGTAGCTTGCTGATTTGGTTACTGCTCTTGTGGTATGTTTTCCCCAATGCTACATGTGGTTTTATAAATTGGCACCCTACTATTTGGCTTACTAAGAACATTGAAAGTATATATAGAATATATCTGTTATTTCCTGTGGTTTGGAGTTATCATTGGCCAATATGACAGGATGAAAAAACAGTGCAATTGACCAAAAAATAAATAAATCAAATAATCAATATTTGGGTTGTCTCAAAAATAAGTCAGATAATGTGCATATAAGACAAACTTTGCTTTTCAAAGCAATTTAGGAACAATTTCATATTCTTTATCTGTTTTGCTTTAAGAGTTGCTAAAAAGATCTTTTCTGATTTCTTTGTGTAGAGAAAAACTGAGTAGTAATTTAAATAATCAAATATATCATTTTTGCATACCCCTAAATAAAGCAGACTAAAAGCAGACATTGCAATCTGTAGATATCTTAAATAAGAGAAGATCCTTGTGATGTAAATTGCATGAGGTCTCCTCAAGAGCTTCTATAATTATGTCTTAATTTAATCATAAGATGTCCAAGGACTGCTGTAAACTTTGAGATGTCAGACTGTGAAAAATCTGTTCTTTCAATCCATGTTTTCAAAAGCCACTTTGGCTGCTATTTTGATTTAAACTTGAGAAGATCCATAAAGATGGATTAACCACTCATGTTTGATGTCCTGCTATTTCCTTTAAATGAACTATTTAGTTTAATTTAGTTTAGTTTACTTTATTTTCATTGCACCTCGTACGACGAAATCAAACACCTTCTTCAGTGCACATCATGACCATGAAAATAAACACAAACACACATCCTTCACATTATATACACTGAATTGAAAACCCCTGACACTGCATCAACACTGCACTATACAATAGAATTTAACAAGGCTACTGCTCTGGGATAGAAGCTGTTTTTCAGCCTTTTTGTCCTTTTTATTATTCTGTACCATCTGCCAGATGGTAATGGTTAAAAAAAGGGGTGCCCAGGATGAGATGGATCTTTGAGAATGTTTTGAACTTTCTTAAGACAGCAGGAGCTATAAAGTTCTTCCAAAGGTGGGAGAGGGCAACCAATAATTTTCTGGGCATTGACGTTAATCCTCTGGAGTGCTGTCCTATTTGCTACTGTGCAATTGGCAAACCATGCAGGGATGCAATAAGATAATACTCTCTATGGTGCAGCGGTTTTTCATTCATTTGTTGTTTTCTGAGAAGTCTCAGATAGTATAATCTCTGCTGGGCTCTTTTGACCAATGCTGCAATGTGAGCACCCCAAGTCAGGTCCTCTTTTATGATAATACCCAGAAACTTAAAACTGGCCACTTGTTCCATTTGGTTTTCATTGCTAAGCAAGGGCTGGATGTCTGATCTGTTCTTTCCACTATAAGCTCCTTGGTCTTATTGGTGTTAAGACGAGCTTATTGTCTCCACACCATGAAAGCAACCAGTCCATTTCGGTAAGCAGACTCATCTCCCCCTGGATATGAGTCCCATCACGGTTGTATCATCTGCAAATTTAGTAGTAGTATTACTAGCATGAATGGGAATGCAGTCATGCACATAAAGAGTATAGAGTAAGGGACTCAACATACAACCCTGTGGTGTACCAGTGTTAAGAATAAGGGCTGAAGAGGTATGATTACCTAATCTGATCCTCTGTGAGCGGCCAGACAGGAAATCCATAATCTATATTTCATCTCTTATACACAATATTTGAGTAATCATTTCTAATCCAATTATTTAATTTTAATCTTATAATTGATAATACAGATATTGCCATCATTAGTAATATTCTTTCTTTCATTCCAATTAAAAATACATATTTGAGAAATGGAAGAATCATGAAGGATGAGGAAAGGATTAAATTATTCACAATTTTGGTTCCACACAATATAAGAATATCTGATTTTCACCAGCTGGTGACTTAAATGACACTGAAAAATATAATTGCAGTTGACTATGTATACCATTGCTTTAAAAAATAAAGATATATTCAGAATAACAGTATATATGGTCATTTTACTAGCTTTACAGAGACAAGCATGTTCACAGTGTCTTGACTTACAAGCAACAGTTCATAATATTTTGCTATCTCCTTTTGTTGTAATCTTAATGTACGCACTTCCCCTAAGAAGCCAAACACCAAAATGAATATCAATGAAAAATGTACACTAAAACTTTGGAAAAAGGAGTTTATTTAGTAATAAAGGTCCTTCACATCCCTGGACTGGGACTGAGTTTCCCAAGTAAGATACACTTCACAATGTAGACACTGAAAGGTAAGGTATCCTATGAGTTGAGCTTAAGTTGTGATAAGTTCATCAATGCAATTTTCTTTGTGGTAATACAGTTTATTGGTGCCTTTTGGGGGGATTTTTTTTTAATTTTTGAGCAATTTCCTATTCATATATTAACTGAGTGTTGGTTTAAAATTCTGATTTTGGGAAAAATTCTTAACAGTTCATTACTTTAATTTATTATGGTCATAGACATATTACATAGTCTATTACTCAATCAGTAGATGGAGGTTTCAGTTGCCGTATATCAGCTATAAATGACTGAATGTGGTTTTGTGTTAATTTAGTTGTATGTGTTCTGATATAATTTCATCAAAATTGTAACTATTTTGGAGGGAATCATTAAAGACTTTACATAAACAGATTGAATATTGGCTCAGTCCTTTTTTGGGTAATCCACTGTATCTTTAGCCCAATGTAAAAGATCTTGAAACATTGTTCTTCTTTAAAAATTAAAGACTAGGAAACAATATATACATTGATTATTACAAAAATAGATCTCTAGTAGCTTTTTCTGATTAAGAAATTACCCAGAAGATAGTTCTGTGCATCCAATTCACCAGAAGTTACTCCCATAATAAGATGAAGGCCTGGAAAAATTAAAAGGTTTTAGTTATAAGAACTTTTTGAGTCTATATGCTAGGATAGATGTTAGTCTATTCATTTATATTACTCTATGTGCACATGGCTACATGAAGAATAATTTTGATACATGTAATCTTGCAGAGTATAATTACAATTTAATCATTGCAGATCATGGCTTTCAATGATTCTATGCGCACTTAAACTATGAAACATCTCAATAAAACAATAATTCCAATTCAAAGAATATATATACTTATACTTAGTATATATATATATATACTTATACTATGCTGATTAAATTAAGAGACATTTTAATAATTAATAACCCATTACATTTTAATAGCCAACCACCATTTGAACATTTAAGAATCATGAAAACAATTTTATTATGTAGTTATTATATAAAATGACTCCTGAATTAATGCATATTTATTAAATATCTATAATAAGTGTACTTTATCCAATAAACTTTATTAGTTGAATATTATACAGTTGAACTATTGAAGAATATACATATTCCTTACAAATTGTAGATCACATTTTTTTTCATTGTTAGCACAGAAAAAGGCAGAATAGTTCAATTTTTAAATTCCACAATATTTTTGCCACCTACTTATTTATAGTTCACAGAATATGGCAACAAGCAACTTTAACAGTTACATGGAGACTCATTATTGGAATATTCAAATCTCTAAAGGGCTTTTCAGCTATACACTGATACAACAGAAAGGACTAACTGGTTGAAAGGGCTACATATAAACCTTGAAACTGCATAAACATTTTGTGCCTTTCACTAATGATCATAGCAAGATAATTTTTTTTTTAGATAATTCACATTTTCAAACCATTCATTTTTTTACATATACATAGAAACAGGTATTACCAGTTTTAATAATATATTGGAAACTTTCTGTTTTAGTTCTGCTTTTATAATTTTTAATGCTTTTTAAAAATAATTATTATATAATGGTTTTGGATAATGACTGCTTTGTATTTGTACTGCTTTATAAGATTGCTGTATGCTGCTCAGACTCTTTTTCCATGGGTAGCCATATAAAGTTAAGGAATAAATAAGTAAATAAATATTAGGAAATAATTTTAAACAGGAACTGTTTGTATTAAAGGAAACACTACATAATAAGTAATACGGATGAATTTCATAGTTCATGTAACAATACTTATAAGCTTTCTGTTATTTTTTTTAAAAAAGATTTCTTTCTAAAATCAAAATACCAATACATGCATGTAATTGTACTCTTTTTGCAGAAAATCATTTTGTTTTCACTTATTTTAATTTACAACAATTCTAGTTCCTTTGAATACTGCTCAGAAAAAACTGAACATGAAAGAAGCACTTGAAATTATGACCACATCATTGCAGCTGACTGCAGCAGTGTTGCAATATTGCAGGATGGTTCAGCTACATTGCAACAGCCATGACTTTGCCAATATAACTGGTCTAAGATCCTTAAAATTCAATCCCACAGAAATAATGGATCCCAGATTTGGACACATTCCTTAAATTTGCCTGTTAGAGGTGCCTTAAGTCAAAAATTGTTGCTACACAATGCACTAAATTGAAGGTTACAAATAGGCAAACCAGACATAATTCTGTATTATTTGTTTTGTTTATTTTTAAACTTTTGCATATTATGATATTAATTTTAATGGAAACTCTTTTGATGAACATTTTCAAAAAATCATGTATCTGCTATAGAAATGTGTTGGAATAATTCTGTTAATCTTTAAAGGGTTAGAAGTCTCTTAGTTTCTATAGTATGGTAAAACTATTGGTCTATTAACAGCATCAGATATTTGAAGTGTTTCTTTGGTATTATTGGATAGAATGGATTATTTTCTTAGAACTTAAAAACTTTCCTAATAGGATTTTACAAATATGTAATAGAGAGGTCAAAATATACAGTCCATTATTAGAACAAGGAACCTTTGATTCCTAGTTATTATAGGGTGAACTTGGATAAGAGATGGAACCTGTGCCTCACCATTTATTTCTTTTCCAGAAAGGTCTGCATAGTCATGCTAAAAACATAATACATACATAAATACATACATATGATACAATAAACTTCCACACTAATTCATTGACATATTAGGTGCGCATATTTATTCAGGATTTTCCCCGCATCTTCCATTCATATATTACTTTTCCATAAAGAAAATATCAAGTTTTCTGTAAAGTGAGATAGTATTTAGATAAAAGCTAACTATTATTGGTTCATTTGGTAGTATCAGCATATCATGAGCTAAAACAATAGCTCATCCCCCCACGTCTGCCATGTGTCTCCTGCACCCCATCCCCAGGCACGTGTGCCAGATACCAGACAATCAGCTGGTGGGCAGGCAGCGTGTGCGCATGTGCAGTGGGGCTCTTCTGGATGACCTCTTGCATGCTGGCAGAAGGGGCTCTGCATGCCACTTCCGGCACTCATGCCATAGGTTTGCCATCACAGATCTACCTGCTAAATACTCATTTTTCAAAATATTTTTAGAATATAAGCATTTTTCTAATCCAACTTATACTAAATATAACTTTCTTCTTGGTATCCTTGTTATTATGCAAGTTTGTATCTATGCTATAATGTCTGTCAATTTAGCCTACCAAAACAAATTCATCTTCCTGTGTCTTTTCGTAAGAAACCTGTTCTTTACATTCTGGCTACCTGATCTGGGCTGCAAAAATTTAAACAACCACAAGATGGCAGCAAGGGGACTTCTACACATATCCTTGGGATTTAAAGTGTCTGCATTCCTAACTCTTGAAAGGCCTTCAACTTCTATCGATTGTGGTGGGGTATTTCTGCCCCATGGCCTAAGTACATCGCACAGTTTATTTTCATCTTCTGAACACATAATTCTGCAGAATATATGTGATTATATGCTATTTAACTTACTTCCTTGGCATTCTTTTCAAAGCACATGAATCTCCACCTACAATACTGTATGGTCTGTTAGCAAGACCAAGGAGCATAAATAAATGCTATTTCCTGGTCTGAAAAAATATTGGAGAAGCTTTAAATCCTATTTTCTTTGCAATCTTCTGTATGCCATTACTATCACTACTGCTATTATGGTTGTCAGTGTTGTGTCCGCGAAATGATGCCAGGAGTCGGTGACTTCAAATCATGCTCTTTTATTAGGGTAGGAACCGAACTGGCTCTTCGCAAAAGGTTCGCGGCTTTTATTTTTTCAGCCGTGGCGGCCGCGGCCAATGGCACCACTTTGAATCTCCCGCGATTCGAATGGACCAATCGCGGGAGATTCTTAGTGAGCCAATTGGCGCGGCTCGCCTGACCAATCAGAGTGCCCCGCGCTTTGGCCAATCAAAGCGCGGGGATCTCAAGAATGCTAATTAGGGACAGAACACCCCTCCCCTCTTGGTTCAGTCCTTACATCGCGTAGTCATGTAGGCAGGCGGGGCTCCGTCTGAGCCTACTGGACCTGCGCAGCTCAGTCGTAGGTTGGATCCCGGCCGGTTCGGTCGGAATCTCTGTTGCTCCTGATGCCGTTGTGGGAACCGGCTGGTCGGGCGGGCCGGGTTGCTCTCCGTAGCTCCCTCCTGGGCCTCCCGGGTTGGTTGAGCTGCGGGTTTCGCCGCTCCCGCTCGGTCTTTCCGGGTCGGTCGAGCTGGCCTGGCTGTCTCTTCCTGGCGAGGGGTCGTGATGGCTGCTTTCCGGTAAGTATGGCTGGTTTATTCTTCTTTGGTTTTGGTCCCCTGGGTATTCCCTCCCCCCTTGGTTTGTGTTGTGGGGGTTGGTTTCGCCTGTTTGTGCGTCGGTGGTCTCTTGGTTGGCAATCCTCGACCTTAATTGGTTGATGTGGCGTTTCCACGCTCGTCCGTCTGCTGTTTGTAGCCGGTACGAGTGTGGGCCTGTTATTTGTGTGATGACAGCCGGTATTTAATAACGTATACGGGGTCGCCTGGTGCGAAAGTTCGGTGTTTGCTGTTTGAGTCTGGGGGCTTCTCTGGGTTATACGTGGGGTGTAACCTGTCAAGTGGGGACCGTAATTTCCTCCCCATTAATAGTTCGGCTGGGCTCTTATTCGTTGTGGTATTTGGGGTTATGTGTTGGGTGAAGAGTAGTTTGTTTATTTTCTCCTGGATCTCCCCGTGGTCTATTTTCCGGATGGCTTTCTTAGTGAATTGGACCATCCGTTCCGCCCTACCGTTCGCCACCGGGTGCGCCGGTGCTGTCAGCGCGTGGCGGATGCCCCTTTCCGCTAGAAATTTTTCGAATTCCAGCGAGGTGAATTGGGGCCCGTTGTCGGAAACGACGACGTCTGGGAGACCGTGCGTTGCAAAGAGTTTGCAGAGTTCCTTGATCACGGCCTCCGTGGTTGTTGTCTTCATGTTGCTTACCTCCAGCCAGTTGGAGTAAGCGTCTACTGTTATAAGGAAGGTGTGTCCTTTTGTGGGCCCGGCGAAGTCTATGTGAATCCTAGACCAAGGTCCCCTTGGGGTTTCCCACTCTAGGATGGGTGCTGTGGGTGGGCTTGGCCTAGCTTCCTGGCATCGTTGGCACCTTGCTACCCAGGTCTCAATTTGTTTGTCCATCCCTGGCCACCAAGCGTAACTTCTGGCCAGGGCTTTAGTCCTAACGATGCCAGGGTGCCCCTCGTGTAGCAGTTCCAGAACCTTCCCTTGTAGCTTTTCTGGAATGACCACCCTATCCCCCCATAGTATACACCCTTTTAATAACGAGAGTTCCATTTGGCGGTTTCGGAATGTTTTGACGGACTCATCTTTGTCCCTTTCCGGCCACCCTTTCTCTACCCAATGCAACACCCGCGCCAGACGTTTGTCTTTATTAGTCACTCGGGCAATGTCTGACGCGGTTATGGGCAGGTAGGGTAGAGTCTCTATGCTGAGGGTGGTCGTCATGGGTGCTGGGTCGGTGTCAGGTTCCGGTAGCAGCGAGCAGCTTAAGGTATCTGCATGGGAGATCGTCTTACCCGGTCTGTGTATGAGTCCGTAGTTGTAGGCTGCCAGGAACTCAGACCACCTTGTCATTCGGGGAGACAGAATGTTCGGGGTGGCCCGGTTTCCTGCAAGGATTCCCAGCAGCAGCTTGTGGTCGGTTATGATGGTGAATGTCCGGCCGTAGAGATATTCGTGGAATCTTTTTACGGTGGCAACGATAGCCAGAGCCTCTTTGTCCAGCTGGATATAGTTCCGCTCCAGTTTGGTGAGGGTCCTTGAAAAGAACGCGATGGGCGCTTCTTTTCTGTTGGGGGGGGGATGGCTGAGGACAGCGCCGACGCCGAAAGGTGATGCGTCGCATGTGACGGCCAGAGGTAGGGTCTCGTTATACTGTATAAGGATGACATCTGAAGTGAGGAGGTCCTTTGTTCTTTGGAAGGTGGCTTGCTCACGTTTCCCCCAAGTCCAGGTCGCTGCCTTGTCCAAGAGCCTATGCAAGGGCTCCGCCACCATTGCCTTTTGGGGCAGGAACACATTGTAAAAGTTAAGTAGCCCCAGGAATGCCTGTAGTTCCGTCTTCAACTTGGGTGTGGGGGCTTCTTTGATGGCCTTGATTTTTTGGTTTGTGAATGCTGTGACAATCTAGGAGGTATCCTAGGAATTCTACCCGTTCCGTGTATAATTGGCATTTCTCCCTCTTGACTTTGAGCCCGGTCTCTTTGAATTTGGTTAGGACCTCCCTTAGGCAACCCTCTAGTTCAGCTTGGTTGGTTGCCGACACTAGGACGTCGTCGAAGTAAGGTACCACCCCCTTGATGCCTTGCAATAGTCTTTCCATTAGGCTTTGGAATATTCCCGGTGCCACGCTGACTCCGAATTGGAGTCGGTTGCATTTAAATGCTCCCCGGTGGGTGACTATGGTTTGCGCTTCTGCTGTTTGCTCGTCGACTGGCAACTGTTGGTATGCCTGGGCGAGGTTGAGCTTGGCGAAAACCTTGCCCCCTCCCAGTGAGTGCAGTAGGTGTTGCACTACTGGGACGGGGTAGGCGCTTTGTTGTAGCGTGCCATTTAGGGTGGCCTTATAGTCCCCACAGATCCTCACCGACCCATCGGGCTTGATCGGGGTGACTATGGGGGTCTCCCACCGGGCATGGTCTATGGGCTGTAGGACCCCTTGCTTGACGAGCTTGTCAATTTGCTCGTCTATCTTGGGTTTAAGTGCGAATGGCACCCGCCTTGGTTTCAGGCGTTTTGGGGGGACATTTGGGTCTAGGCTGAATGATATAAGGGGCCCTCGGTACTTGCCTAGGTTTCCGTCGAAGACCTCTTGGAATTCCCGGGCCAGTTGCTGCTCCCAGCTGTCGTCGGTGACGTGGTCGACTCCCGTGACTGCGATGCCGAGTGGGGCGAACCATTGCAGTCCCAGTAGGCTTGGGCGGTCGCGGTCGACGATTGTCAGGGGAAGCCTTTCGGTGTGCCCTTTATATGTGATGTTGAAGTGTTTGGTTCCGACTACCGGGATGCGGTTTCCCTGGTAGTCCCTTACGATGAGTCTCTGGCTGTCTAGGTTCCTCCTTTGGATGGTAGGCACCAAGCGCTTTATTTCATGCCATGCGATCATGGAGAGGTAGGACCCAGAGTCCACCTCCATTTTGTATGGCTGGCCCTCGATGCCTACCTCCACGTGGACCTTCCGGGCATCCTTGGTTATGGCGTGGCCGATGGTGACCGTCTGATGGGTCTCCTCTCTTCGCCGGTTATCGCCGCCTCGCAGGGATCGTCCGTTCCGGTCCCATCTGTTTTCCGAGGGGCGATCTCTGGTCCGGGGTGGTGTGCTCTCTCTCCTCCGGTCGCTCTGGTCCCATCGTGCCAGGCTGCGGTTCTTTTTTAGGCGGCAGACACGGGCGATGTGTCCCTTCTTGTCGCAATGCCGGCAGATCGATTCGAAAAACCGGCATTCTGACCTGGGGTGGTCGCCGCCGCAACCAGCCCAGTTGGTCCTCGACTTACGACCCTGCCAGTTTCGTGGGTCGCGGCCTGTCTGGAGGCGATGGATGTCCTCCTCGTCATCGGAAGTGCCCGATGCCGAGTGGAAGTCGCCCTGGTGGGTGGTCGTCTCGGGTTGGGCCTTGGCCGACCTTGCAGGGTTGTTGTTTCCGCTGCGGTCCCCAGCGTTTGGTCTGCGCATGCGGTCGGCGGAGGTTCGGGTTGCTTCGGCGGCTGCGGCTGCGGTGAGGGTGTCTGCTAGGCTGATGTTGCCCTTGACCATCAGCCGGCTCTGGAGGACGGGGTCCCACAAACCGAGCACGATTCTGTCTCGCAGGGCGTCGTTCAGGTTGTCGAATTCGCAGAGCCCCCCTAGGCGCTGTAGCTCGACGACGAAGTCGCTGAAGCTCTCACCCGACCATTGGTCCCGACGGTAAAATTCGTTGCGTCGGATCAGGATGGGTACCTCTGGAACGTAGTGCCGCCAAAGTATTGGCTCAAGGACGTCCCAGTCCATCGCGGTCGCATCGGCAGGTTTGGCAAGCGCCTTGGCCATCTTGAATACCTCGGTCCCGCAGTGGGTCAGGAAGATGGCGCGCTTCATGGGGCCGGTGGCGTCCTTCAGGTCGCTGCACTCGAGGAACATGCGGAATCGGTCGGAGTACGATTCCCAGTCCTCGGTGGCGGGGTTGAAGGGTGCGGGAGGTGCGATTTTCATCATCGTGGTGGTTCGTCTGGCTTCTGTCGGACACTTGGTTCGGTTCAGGGTCTGTATCCCACCCTCGTCGCCAGTGTTGTGTCCACAAAATGATGCCAGGAGTCGGTGACTTCAAATCATGCTCTTTTATTAAGGTAGGAACCGAACTGGCTCTTCGCAAAAGGTTCGCGGCTTTTATTCTTTCAGCCGCGGCGGCCGCGGCCAATGGCACCGCTTTGAATCTCCCGCGATTCGAATGGACCAATCGCGGGAGATTCTTAGCGAGCCAATCGGCGTGGCTCGCCTGACCAGTCAGAGTGCCCCGCGCTTTGGCCAATCAAAGCGCGGGGATCTCAAGAATGCTAATTAGGGACAGAACAGTCAGCCAGATGTTTAGACTGGATTTGACATTTTTCTTCAGCTATCTAATCCTTCCTGAGAATCTAGGATAGGCAGATGTTATTTAATAATATTGCGGGTATTGTCTCAGGATGTAAGCTGTTCAAAAGCTAATTCAGATAACCTCTTCTTATTAGATTTGGTTAAATCACTGGAAGAGAACTCAGGGTTGAAATAAAGGATCCTTGTTTTGTCAATCTTGGGGAGAGTTGTCTTGGTGGCTCTTTGGTTAGACTGTTAATTGTTAGTTTGCTTTAAGTCCCTTCATTGAGATATTGTTTGTTTCTTGGTTATTGGTCTGTGGATTTCAGAGGGGAAAACTGTGGCTATCATGGAGCAAGCCCAAATCCAAGACTGCAAGAGAATTCCTAGAAGCCTGGAACTCTGGAAAATCAGCTACCAACAGGCACATAGACATAAAACATATCTATATACTATTCAAACAAGTTATTTTTTTTTGTCCAAAGGATTATCACAGCCTTATCAAATAGTTTTGATTTCAGTTATTTGGGACCTAGCTAAGGATTTAAGAATTATGGTGTTGTTACCATAAAATGTATGGTGTTGAAAAATTAGCATTGTTCACTCCAATATGTATGAGTTTAAGATTGAGCCAAACTTTTTAGTATTGCATGAACATTTCTAATTGACAATTAGAATTGAATTGAATTCTTTATTGGCCAAATGTGATTGGATACATAAAGAATTTGTCTGTCGTGCATATAAACAACGAAGTGATAAGTCATAGATCATAAATCATAAAATGTAATCATAAATCATAAGATACCATAATTGATAAATCATAATATATCAATAAGAGAAGATAATAGGAAAGATGAGCGGTGAGAAAGATGAGAAGATAAGATGGATGAGAAGATGACAAGGATAATAACAGTACAACTTGTTGGCATGCAATGCTCTATAACAGCATCTTGAAGGCAAAAGTTGAAACAGTTTATGTCCAGATGTGAGAGGTCTGTAAATATTTTCTCAGCACTCTTTCTGGTTCATGAAATGTACAAGTCTGAATGGTAGGCAGGTTGGTTGCAATTGTTTTTCTGCAGCCCTAACTATCCATTAAAATATGTACCTGTCCTGTTTGGGTGCCAAACCAGACAGTTACAGAGGTACAAATGACAGATTCAGAAATTCCTTTGTAGAACTGTATTAGAAGATCCTTGAACAATCTGAGCTTTTGGAATTGATGCAGAAAGAACATTCTTTGTTAGTGACATCATCATTATCATCATCATCATTATCCAGACTTTTATCCCATTTTTTCTAGACACACAAGAAGATGTGCGTAATAATATACTTTTTCCATTTTGTTGCAACAACATTATAAGGTGGATTGGGGCAAGAAAGATTGACTCCTTGATGAGCTTTAATAAATGACAGTGAATATGAACATCCTCAGGTGTAATCCAACGCTTGGGAGGTTTTTACTGGAGAAGAGATATTACATCACCATCTGTTTCTTGATTAGAGAAGTGAGCTACAGGTTCCACATGCCTTTAAAAAAATTTGTTTTGTGTAATAAACAGGCCATGGAGATAATGTAAGCAATGAGAAATGTATTATTCTGTAGTTTAAACCTGGAAATGGTAATCCCCCAAATATCATTATTTCATAATGTTGCCACTGCTTTTGCATCCATTGCTATCTTTCTGTTCCCCCTTTTCTTTCTTTATGTAGTTTGCTTTTCACAATAGAACAGATTTATCTGAAATTTGCAGTGCAGTCACAATTCCAGTGCAATCATGTTGAGGAATGAATTATTTGATTAACTATAGCTTTTATTCCAAAAGGCTGAATGCCAAATCATTACAGTGTTTTGGTGGTCTGCTATTAAAATACTGTATATGATCTAGCATTACAATGCTGTATAAAGATTCAAACAGTCAGAGAAAAGAACTATGCCAGTCAAAACCTAATAAATAATTTATGGTGTCCTTTTTTCATCTCTGATATTCAACAAAATCTATCTGCCGTAGTAATGGCAGAATCATGAGATCTTTATTCGCCCTCCTATAATAAAATGCATACATTTATTCTTTACAATGATTTTTCTGCACTATTGTTAATGTTTTAGTTTGTGTTTAAGGTTTCCTGTTCCACTGACTACTTTTGTTTAATAGTTGTATAAATCTAATAATATACATAACATATAATGCATGTGACACTAAAATGTCAAGCTAATCTTAACAAATATCAGAAGTAGCCAAGCTAATCTTAACAAATATCAGAAAGCTCGGCAGATTCTGCCTTGGTTAGTGCTTGGATATTAGAAAATCCCAAGGCTATAGACTACATAGAGAAAAAACAAACAAACCAGAAGGTAGCAGTAAGCCAATTCCACGTTGTTGTGAAGAAAATGGCATTAATATGTCCATGAAACCACCAGAAGCAAAGCTCAATGAGAATGAACAGAGACTCTCTTATCTGTAGTATACATCTCTGTTTATTTAAAAGTAATAAACAAAAATATTTTACAGCAATATTAATTATTCCATTTTTTCAAAAATGAAAATATTCTTTTGGAAAATATCTGATTTTAAATACAGCAGACCCCTAGGATCAATGTTTTAGGATTATTTGAAATACTAATGTCTCATTGGAATAACACAGAAAAAATTATGTAAATTCAAATACAATAATC
The DNA here is from genome assembly GCA_033807585.1 of Hydrophis major. Classification (NCBI taxonomy): domain Eukaryota; kingdom Metazoa; phylum Chordata; class Lepidosauria; order Squamata; family Elapidae; genus Hydrophis; species Hydrophis major. The sequence goes on from CM066343.1 coordinate 124,243,605, forward strand.
CTACAAGCCATCGAGGAATATTATCCTTCAGAATGCCTGACTTATGTTAATTGCATATCTGAACTCTTTTTACAGAAGTGTAAAATTAACAAATTAGTTTGCTTGTTATTTGGCTAATTTAAAACCTCTTTCAAAAGAGAGAATTTTTTTTCCATACAAGAGAATTCAGATATCATTCCTCAGCCACAGATAGATAGATAGGTAGGTAGGTAGGCAGGTAGATGAACAAGGAACTAAAAGTAAGATAAGATTAGCAGGCCTCAATTTTTAAAAAAAGAAAAAAAAAGAACCATTATTAATTTAATTCAACAGTCTGAAAAAGTTTATTTATTTATATTCCACACATTTTAATGAGCATACATAGGAGTTTTTTTAGTTCTGTCTCCTGATCCTGGAGTCTATTTGAGCTGAGCAAATAATTGTCACAAAAGTCTTCTAGTGAACCTTATGGAGCAACAGGCTTTTGAAACTAGGTATTTGCAATCCTCCTTCAACCCTATTAAAACTACAGATCTGATATGTTGGGTGGGATTAATGGTCATTTTCTCTAATAAACAATGGCAGATTATTGAATTTGAATGCTGACATCCTTATGTACTTTCCAAAGAAAAATTCCATTGAATAGACTGATGTAAAATTATGCTTGCATATTTTTCACAATATTTTGGCTTTAGATTTTGACAGCAGAATGGAAGAAAAAGAAATAGAGAAAATCACAAAGCACAAAGACCTCTAAATTGAAGTAGAATGATTGTGGCTAAGAAAAGCAAAGATAATACCAATAGTGATAGATGCCTTAGTACAAATTCCAAAACACTGGAGCACCTTTTGCTCACCTTTAGCATCAGCTAAAATACCATCAGTCAACTGCAAAAGTCAGCTTTCTTTTGATTAACTTACATTCTGTAATAATACCTTCAACACAATCAAACAACAATATCTGATTATCCCAAGTCCTTGGGAAATATTTGGCTGACTTATGCAACAATCTATAATAATAATCACTAATAATAATTGTGATTTAAATGCTGATTTTAAAATAAAAAAATATCCCTGACACTTATTCTATTATATCTTACCTCAACAGCACAAATCAGTACTGACTCAGTAGGTGGCCTTTTTGCTTAATTTGTGAAGCATCTGTATTTTCCTTGGAATTCTACCCAAAATTTGACATGGTCCAGCCCTTCCTTTAATTTATGATACAAGATGAGAACCCACAGTAATAGGAATTTTGGCACTGATTTATAAAGAAAGCCAGAATTAGTTAAGAAATATGCTTTATGTTACAATTCAATATTTAAACTTTCTCTGTGTAAAAAAATAGACATCAAAGAGACATTCAGGACAAAGAATCACTTGTGAGAATCATATCTGTTTCACTGAAAAATCGTGATTGATTATGGTTCCTATATTATTCCCACTTTACAGAAGGAATAAGTCCTGATACATGGTGGACTGATTCTGTAAAGATATAAAAATTATGTAGCAGGTTCTATGCTTGAATTCTATCTTCTTCAAACTTCTATTAATTTATAATGAAGCAAAGTAATTATATTGCAATGAATTGACCCTGCACTGTAATCAATGCTTCTGAACCATAGAACTATAAATTTTAGCCAGTCCAGTTTACAATGCTTCCTGGTCAGTCATGATATAGCATGTTACATTACAGTTGCATGAAAATGCATTGGTTATTCCAAGGCGCGATTCAAGGTGCTGGTTGATACCTTTAAAGTCTTCTTTGGCTCAGAGCATGGGTATCTAGGACAGTGTTCCTCAACTTCATCTACTTTAAGTTTTATTGACTTCAACTTCCAGAATCCCTCAGCTATTATTCTACGACTTGGAATCCACACAAGTTAAATTGTTGAGGTTGAGGATATCATCTTTACCAGATCAATTTCTGTGTTCCTGAGTCACAGAGCAGAGAATTCCCATTTACCAGAAGGACTCATTACCCAACAATGAGTATATTCTATGATAGCATCCTTCCTGTTGAACAGCCTGCCTTCCAAAGTGAGGGTGGCACCCACTCTCAGGACATTTTTTGAACCTAATAAAAACGTTCTGAAAGCTTTTTGGATACTGACAGTGCATTGATGATTATATTAGCTTTAGACCAGCTCGAAATAACAAACAAGCAAATCAGACTTTAAAATAAAGACGTCCTCTTGCTTCTTTCAATCTGTATTTGCTTGAAATCTATCTTCAGTTTCTTGTTCATCCTTTTATTTGTTAATGTTCAGCTGATAGTCCTATTTGAGTTGGTTGGCATGTTTTTAAACAGCCTCATAAACTATAGTTGATTTGGCTTTATTTTGTTATTTTTCATGTATTTTATTATAGGTTGTCTCGCCTGACAACAATTCATTTAATGACTGTTCAAAGTTACAACAGCACTGAAAAAAGTGACATGACCATTTTTTTATACCTTCCACCATTGCAACATTCACTATGATCACTTGGTCAAAATTCAGAAGCTCCATTCTGGCCTGCAACAGGCCAGGGGAAGCCCACAGAGGCCCAAATGGAGGATTGGAGGGGCGCATGCAGCTGAGAAGCTGGAGAGAAGGCTGCTTGATAGATCTCCACAAGGTAAGTGACCGAGCATGGCAGGTTTGGGGGGTAAGCAATTGTGGGGGACATGAGGTATTCAGTGGGTTGGGGAGGGTAGTCTTAGGCAGGTGGCTTGTTCCATCACTAGGCCCACAATGACCTTCTCCACTCTGAAATACCTCATGTGACTTAACAAGCATCGCATGTGATTAGCGAATTCTGGATGAAAGTAGGTATTGATCCCATTGAAGGTATGAGATTCACTCCCACAAATCCTTGGGTTATGAATGGAATGGGCATTCATTATATTTGTAACTCGAGGACTACCTGTATTGTGTTTTATTTTTCAGATTCTTTCCGCTGTGTATTTTGTACCTGTTTAGATGTTTGTTCGTTTTTCTTAATGTATTTAATTAAAGCATCAATCACACTAAACCCTGATTCTAAAATAGCAATGAAGTACAGAGCAGAAACAAGACATTACAGAAAAATAGTACAAAAATATACACTGGAGATACTTATTTTCATCTAATTCCAATTTCAGGGACTGTGTGCTCTGACATTTGCTCATCTGCTTGCTAGTGATATTTATATACCAATTAAACCAAGGAGTAATACTGAAATCTTCAACTACCCTTATTTTGAAATATTCCTACTGATTCTAGCAAAGTGTTAATTTTGGCAGCTTCACAAACAGGACAAATTTATTTTCTAATCACCATTTCTTTGCCAAAAAAGCTCATTTTGAAAAATTTATGCCTTCCAAGATCCAGTGTAACATCTATTTTCTCGGAAGAAAACAGGTTAATAAATAATACTATGCCTGAGGTTTATTAGCCTTTTTTGTCATTCATCCCCAGTGGGAATTATAGCAAGGAACAGTTGCCCTTGTTAACCTGCAAACATTTTTCACTCAACTAGATCATTGACTCTGGCTCAAGGGTCCAATTTTCTTTTTATTCATTAAGCACATTGGGAAGCAAAGTTCCTAACCCTTTCCAGTCTAAATGTGGAACAATCACATCCCTTCACAATCAAATGCCAATGTGTTGGAAGCACCACGTTTCACTGCAAACTCTCAGTGACGCAGATTTTTAACAATTGAAGGATATTAAGTCAAAAAGTTGTTTTCTAATTGAAGGTGCTCGGGGGATTTTGAGAACACAGTGGAAGTTGGTACATGTGCCTTTCCAATTATCTTTGCTGAAATCAGGGGAAAGGGCATCATAAATCTCAGGCAGCAGCTTCCAGAAGCTAAGCTTGGGAATTAAAGCCTGTTAGGATAACACATCTGATGACCACAAGCATCACTACTGCAGCCAGCCGACAAGAATGTAGCATTTCAATGGGTAGTGTTTACATTGCAATCTCAGTTTAGAAAGAAAAATAGCTTCCGTGCAAAAAGTCAATGGCTCAGATCCAAAGGTCCCCTTTTCTTCCACTGACCCAAGAGGAAAGGGGTTCCTCAATTTTGCCAATTTCCTGCAGCTCCCCTCCCTTCTATGCTATTCCATAAGGTTATTCAGCCCATAGGAAAGTTACACAGTCCTCAAGGTTCTGGAATATATAGGTAAAGAAATATTAGAGGCCCAGAACTGACCTACAAGTTAGCTGACATTTTTTCCACATTTTTCCAGTTTGGTCCTTATAAGGACCTGAATCAGAAGAAGGAAATACATATGAGGACCCTATCATCAGTCAAAAGGATATACCTCCACCGCTCCTCAAATCAATCAGCAAATTCAAAGGTTGTAAACGTCCAGTTGGGGGAGTTTTACCATAATCTGTAGGCAAGGATAGACCAAGAAGATTTGTTATGTAAAATTGGAAGTATACTTCCTTGCATATTTTTCCTCTCTAATAACAACAATATTGCTGAAGTATCATGGGAAGAGAGTTTCAAAAAGGAAAAATGATACCCACAATGCCATAATTACAGCCTTGTCTTTTTTAAAATTTATACATGCACTGTGCATGTAACACATATGAACAAGAGTAGGGATTTGATTATATGATCATAACTACTAATTGACATTTTTTTACCTCTCTCTGCAGATATCTCTAAATGCTATCATTTGCATTAGCTGTCCATTTCAGAGAAAGATTGTATAAATTACCACAGCAGCTGCAGCAGCAAACTGATGTCAGTAGATGACAGTAGGTCAGTGCCCCATACTTTTACTTCACTGTACTAATAGTGGAACAAACCTTCTATGCAGGGGTGGGATTCAATTTATTTAACAACCGGTTGGCTTAGTTGGTAGATGTGGCTTGGCGGTCATGTGACTGGGTGGGCATGGTCAACTTGATATCACTTACATCAAGGGATGCATTCCTCGCCTGGCATCTCATGACAGTGGGGATGCTGCAATGGTTGTAAGTGTGAAAAATGGTCATAAGTAACTTTTTTCAGTGCCATTGTAACTTTGAATGGTCACTAAATGAACTGTTGTAAGTCAAGGATTACCTGTACAAAAATACAAAAAGCTTCTTTGCTTGCAAAAAGCTGCCCTTAATACCAATCATGAGATTAAAAATACCTTCAAGCCAAAGTAACAAATCAGGCAGGGTGCTAGAGCACCTTGAGGAATTAAAATAGTTAAAATGCAATAACTATCAGCAGTCAACTCTTGCTCATAAAGTGAAAGCCTTTAGCAGAGAGGTCATTTAAGCTCTCCAGAAAGAGCACACCCAGGAGAAGCAATCCTTAGATCCATTTGCACCACTTAAAGATACCATTTGGTCTCACTCACCTCAAAAGATATCCTGAGGAAATCATCCAGATTTAAGGAAAGGTCACATGCCCTCCAGAAAGGCAGTAAAAAAATTCAGTGCCCAGCTTGCATCCTGCCTCTTGGAAGTACATCCCAAAGGACAGTGCCAGATACCACTAGAGCAGTGAAGGAAGACCACCTCCCCAGATAAAAAAAAGAAACAATGAAGCAGGAAAAAATTCAAACACAATACTAATAATTAAACCACAACAGTAGCTGTTGCTTGTTAAACCAATTATCAGAACAAATAGACACAGAAACTAGCAGATTTCTCAAACCAGTTTATTTTTAGGAACAGAGATTAATCTTTTTCCTTCCAACAAAGCTGAATAGGGAAAATATCCCATCAATAAACACAAAATTGAACATCACCAAGCACAGAATTAAACTTCACCAAAAACTAGTTTTAGACCAAAACTCAGAAAGGGTATGTAAACTCACGTTTGAATGTCAATCTTTCTAGCGAGCCAAGAAGAAATATTTCCAGGGGAGTATTTCCTCCCAACAGCAGTGTAAAAAGCTTAAAACAACCCTTCCCCTTTTAGGAAAAAAAAAAACCTCCTTCAGAGACAGTAAGTCTAGGCTGTCTACCAAGAATGTAATAAAGGTGGAAAAAAACAAAAGGAGATTTCTTCTAACTACCAGTTCTCCGAACTGCTTAGAAAGTGAACAAGGAGTTCTATATCCCACCCCTGCTTCTATGGCTCTTCCATTTTTTATTCTGTGGAAGAATTATTTGGAATTGATTTGATTTTTGACCATCCCTGCAGTATGGCAAGTCATTTCGCCATGTGCCTTGTATAATACATGAGCATTTGCAGAGTGTTCTTTTCTTTAAAAAATAACTGGAATATGAGATTCTTATTACTTTCAGAAGCTGTGGCCTTTTGATATTACCTAGTAGGTAAAGGACAGGATCAATATGACAAGATCTGATAAATTCATTGAAATACACAACGCGTGTGATTATTTGGAAGTATTATTGATAACATACCTGTTGAAACTGTACAAGTTTTGATTCCTATTGAAGAAGTCAGTGATGGGTGTAATAGTCAGAAGAGAACTTTTTTCCCCCTCTGTTCTGTCACAGGTCTTTCGGAAATCCAAATCTAGGGCCCCCACAGTAACTACTTCTTTGCAGCCTGCCAACAATAACCTTCTCCAGAAGGCAATGAAAAGCAAAGAAATGAAATCACAAGGTGCAAAATGGAACTCCAGAGAAAAATGTCATTCATGTGTTCCATGTAAGCCCTAACACCTCATCACTTCAGTTTATATGACTCAATACATCTCTGTGTCTGTCTCTATGTCTCCTCTATCCAATGTCAATAATCTCATACAGTTACTAGCCAACAACAGTTTTCATTGTTTCAGTTTCATGTTTGCAATCCAAACTCTAAAGAACATTATTTAATGCTGCCATCTGAGAGGCTACATTTCTGTAATTTCTCTTTTCCTCACCATAAATCAAGAATGGCATTTGCACATATGAGGATGGCACTAAAATGTCCATCCTTGACATTTGTGCTTTAGAGCTTGCCAAAAAAGGGCTGAATTTTTTAAAAGAACAATATCATTCAGTTTAAAGGAAAAATGTAAGTCAAAAAATGTAAATAAAAAAAACTTGATAAATTTTCATGCATCTGGTGCAGAGCTAATGTACTCACAGTGAATGTGAGATGTATGTTAGTATCCCACCCCCTTTTATAATCATCTCCAGGGGTTTCCCAGACATTATTAAATCTCAAAGGAAGAATGTGACTATATGGGTTGTAATAATACACAGCATTAGCAAGAGGGATTTTTATATTTCTTTTCTGTCGTATAACCTATTCATTTTTTGCAGTCTTAAGTATTAAAGAACACCTCAGGTAGGACAATTGACCAGAATTCTAAATAATGGGTAAAACATGTAATGGATTGCAGGCATGACTCTCTTTTGAAAGGAACAAACCTTTGGAAAAAACAATATTAACCTAATTATACCTCTGTCCTTGATCTGGCTAAGGCCAGAATCAACTGATCTGTCTGACTATCTACTCTCTCTCTCCCTCTCTCCTTTATCTATCTATTTACCATATACCTATCTAAACAATTAATATAAATTTAAAATTACAATTAAGCAATTAACAAAATATAAATAAGAACATGGGAGATTATTGGGATAATGTACCAAAACTCACATGCTACACAACGGCAGTCCCCAACCTTTGGGGCACAAGGGACTGGCTCCATGGAGAAAGCTTTTTCTGCAGACCAGAGGGAGCGTGGTTTCATGTGCTGCCTGTATCCTGTTGATGGGGCTTCACTTGTTTGTACAGCCCAGTTTCTGGCATGCCGTGGACAGGTACTAGTCCTTGGACCGAGGGTTGAGGACCCCCGCCATATAATGCAACCATCTTGGCAGCCACTATTTGTTGTTGTAGTGGTATAGGAATATGAACCCAGGTTCCTGTAGCTAATTACCATATTAGTTTCAAGGATACTGCATTGTATATTGTAATTTTTCTGTTTCAAAGAAAATATGTGGAGTTTGTGCCTGTTAGGAGAACAATGCAGAACAAAAGGCAATATACAAGTCATAAAAAAAAACTAGGGCTTAATCTCCAAGAAATCTAATGTGAGTTTAAATGGCCTCAGATGGAAAGTATGAAGATTACTGGAAGCAAATATGTTAGTCCACAAACTCTTCATGACCTTCTGGTCAAAAAAAAAGAAAGTGAGGAGGAGGTGATGGACCTCTTATGCAGGAAGCTAAGAAGTACAGATCATTTTTAAAAATGCACACAAATGCAATATCTGAATGACTGTTGGAAAAGCGAAAGGAATCTCTAAAGAAAATGGATCATATTTTCCTGGCTGGCCATTCTTATTAGAGGAAGTAAGGAGAATCCAGATTCATTGCCAGATTACTAGGACTTACTTAGCATGCCAGAATCACTTTCCAATTGAACTAAACAGAATAAGAATAGAAAATACTCCCATTTCAACAGTCTTTAACTGTTGATTACCAGAGAGAAAACCAATTAATTGTGATCTTCATTAGTTCTTTTATAAATTGGTACCTACTGGGTGCAAGAAATTGGAATTCCATTTTCTCCTTCATACATACTAGGGTAGTTGAGTTGGAAATTCAATTCTGGAAAATAACCTGTGAAATACTAAATTACAAAATGTTAGAAGACAGAACAGAACTGTTTTTCCCTCTTTAAACAGAAGTGCCATGATATGTATGTGTGAATGCGTGTGTTACAAATTAAATTTTAAAAATCAGTTCTCCATTCCAAACACCACCTGCATTGGCTTGCTTACATCAGATTTATTGTCTTCCTAAATAAGTGCAGTATGTCACTTTGGAGAAACCTTTTCCTGCAGGTTAGCAGTGGTCCTGTGTGAACTCTGATCTTGTATGTACATCATGATCTTGCATGTACACCTGGAAAGTTGCAACAGTTCCATTTTGTCCTATGGGTGCCTATTGCTTCAAATGAAACAAATTAATTAGCAAAACATGACTTTCTAAACCTAGAATAATTAATTGAAATAAGGGTTTTCCCTACCTCAGATCAGACATATTGCTCTTTTGTTCAGTTCTGTTTTTTATATGCTTCAAAAACTAACTTTTAAAGTTGTAGTGTGATTAATTAATGCTTACACATGTATTTATTTTTTCCTGCTTTGTGGGGTGAAATGTCTATGTAGAAATTGCCCTCTTCATTGTTTTGCTAGTATTAAAGCTATGCAAATCATAAAAAAGAGCAAGTAAATAGCTCTTTCCAAACATTAAAGCAACTTTGTCATACTTCAAATGTTTGTTTTACAGTAAGTGGCGTGCCAACTGTTGCACCAGAACTACCAGCAAAGTGGTACAACACACACACACACACACACACACTTCTGAATACAACACCTGGCCATGCATATGTAATTCATTGGTTGACAATTAGCTAGTGATCCAGATTCGAGATTATATTTTCCATATATAATTTTCTAAATTATTTTTGTCTTGATTAAATGACTAATGTCTTAAATGACATTTTAATTTACTTGTAACCAGGATACCACACATATTTAATAAGTAGCTAAGACCATCAGAAATTATGCTTTGTGCACTGAGATTTGCAGAGTATCATTCTGCAATTACTGGTGGTTCATCAAGTGTTTTCCCTGAAATTTGGTCCCTATGAGGAACCAAATATTTATGTTTTCAGTTAAACAATGTAAATTATTCATCAGCAATGATTTCATAAGGCCCTACCCTGTATAAGTTCTGAATGACTTCTTTCTATTTATCTTTCATTCTCCCTTTCTGTTGTGAATGCATAAGGTTTAATAAAGTTATTTTGAGCTTGGAGTCAAGTGCAGGGTTCTGGCCCTGCACTTCTGATTGGCTGTTAAATGGCAGAATCTGATTGGCCATTAACGGAGCCTTCATATTGGTTAATGGAGCTAGCGCTCCTGGGTTATTATTGGTTAAATAGTTATTGGGTTGCCTATATAAAGAGGGCCTTAACTGCCCTTGTTTTTAGCAGTCACCATGTAAATAAAGAGTTGAAGTTTACTGTTCCAGAGGCTTGTCTCCATTCTTTCTCGCCCATTCTCCAAACTTAACACTGGTGATGAGGATGGGATTTGGAGACGTCAGAGCTGACTGAACTAGGAAGAATCATCGAGCACGTGGCTGACAACGCTACACGACGGAACCATGTCCGGCGTCGACATACCACCCGCTCCATTCGATCCAGTGCAAGAGGACTGGGAGTCCTACATGGATCATTTCCAAATGTTTATGGAAACTAACAATTTGAAGGATGCCACAGCCGGGAAGAAACTGGCGGTATTCCTAACTCATTGTGGTCCAACCATATTTAAGATGGCTAAAGCACTAGCCAAACCTGCAGAAGTGAAGGTGATGGACTGGGACGTCCTCGAACCCCTACTGAAAGCTCATTACGCACCGACCGTGCCCATGCTCGTGAGACAACACGAGTTCTATCAGAGAAACCAGCGAAAAGGCGAAAGCGTCGCCGACTTCATAGCCGACCTCCGGAATCTGGGAGGCCTCTGCGGATTTGCCGATTTAGAAGAGGCACTGAGAGATCGAATAGTTCTGGGATTAGATGCACCAGGCATGCAGAGCAAGCTGATGGCGAAAGGCAACATCAGCCTTGCCGATGCCATCGCCGATGCTACTGCAGCAGAAGCAACCAGGAGGTCGGCTGCACAACTTCGACGCAACCACACTCCGGTCCTCCAACCGACAGCGAAATTTTACCCAAGTCAGAAGGGCAGCTTTCAATGGCCCACCACGAGGACCTCTCTTCGTCGTCTGACAGCGACGAAGAAGAAGTCCATCGACTGCGGTCTGACTGGGACCCCTACCCAAAGTTTTCACACCCCTGCGCCAGCTGTGGAGCCAACCATGCCAGGTCTGAATGCAAATTCCGCGATGCGCTCTGCCATGAGTGTGAAAAAAGAGGCCACATCGGACGGGTCTGCCAAAGTTTCCAAGTACCCGGCCAAGCCTCAAAAGGGGCTAACTATCGCCAATCGACAGGAAACCGTCCTGTAAGGCGAGAACCAATAAACCACTCCTACAGAAACCGAGTTTCAAATCGCCCCACAAGAGAGAAGAGGCTCACCATACTATCACTATCGGTCATGCCTCTGCCTTAGAAACCAAGAAAATCCGAATTACTGTGGTCATCGAGAACCGGCCCTGCCAAATGGAAGTCGACTCGGGATCGTCCCTCTCGATGGTGTCCTGGAAGACCCTCAAGTAACTCATTCCCACTATCCAGCACCAAGACCTCCGTTATCAAAGACTTATCCTTAAGGACTATCAAGGGAATCGAATCCCTGTCGTCGGTTCCAGTCGAGTCAGGATCTCATTCAAGAATCGCACAGTGTACTTACCACTAACTGTGATCGACAAAGACCGGCCTAGCCTGCTAGGCCTTCAATGGTTTGCGCCACTTGGCATTGAAGTGGCAGGCGTAAACCGGGTCAGCAGAAGTGACTGGGAGGAGGACCTTGTCCACGAATTCAGGGACGTCTTCACGGAAAAATTAGGTGAGTACAAGGGGACCCCAATATCGTTCAGCCTAAATCCAAAGATAGCTCCCATCCGCCTTAAGCTCCATTGAGTTCCGTTTGCCTTAAAGCTGAAAATCGACGAACAGCTCGATAAATTGATAGCTCAGGGGGTGCTAGAACCTACCAATCATTCTCCCTGGGAAACCCCAATCGTAACGCCAATTAAGCAGGATGGTCAATTCGAATTTGTGGGGACTACCGGGCCACCCTGAACCACGCTCTACAGCAAAATGCTTATCCAGTGCCTGTGGTGCAGCATCTCCTTCATTCCCTGGGGGGTGCAAAAGTCTTCGCTAAATTAGACTTAGCTCAGGCATATCAGCAACTACCTGTTGATGAAAAGACGGCACAGGCACAAAAGATAGTGATGCACCAAGGTGCCTTTAAATGTACCTGGCTCCAATTCAGAGTCAGTGTAGCCCCGGGAATTTTTCAAAGCCTTATGGAATTAAAGGTGTGGTCCCATACTTTGATGATGTATTAATTGCTGCACCAACAAAGAAAATATTGCGAGATCGTTTAAAATTAGTCCTACAAAAATTTCAAAACGCCGGTCTTAAAGTGAAAAAGAACAAGTGTAAATTGTGTACCGATCGTGTCAAGTTTTTAGGGTACCTAATTGACAGTCAGGGTATTCATCCTTCCGACAGTAAATTGAGAGCAATAAAAAATGCTCCCAGGCCTCGAAACAAGGCCGATCTCCAGGCGTTCCTAGGCCTTATCAACTTCTATAATGTATTTCTACTGCACAAAGCAACTGTCGCTGAGCCGTTACATCGTTTTCTAGATAAAAAAGCAATTTGGTTATGGGGTTATAAAGAAGAACAGGCATTTCATAATGTTAAAAAACTACTGACTTCTGACGCTGTACTCATGCAGTACAATGAGACTTTGCCGTGAAATATCACATGTGATGCTTCGCCTTTTGGAGTAGGCGCAATTTTGAGCCATGTACTGCCTAATGGTAACGAAGCCCCTGTTGCATATTTTTCCAAGACACTTTCAAAAACTGAGCGTAATTATAGCCAGATCGATAAAGAAGCCCTCGCAATTTTATCGGCCCTTAAAAGATTTCACGAGTGTGTGTATGGCTGGGCTTTTACTATCGTGACTGACCACAAACCGCTATTGGGGATAATAGCTGAAGATAAGCCGACGCCTTACATATTATCCCCAGGATGACTCGCTGGTCAGATTTCTTGGCTGCTTATAATTATCGGCTGCAATACCGCCCGGGGAAAGCCATTCCCCACGCCGATGCATTGAGCCGGGCACCACTACCAGAGACTCTTGATGATCCCGCTCCAACGATAACCACGTTACAGATTGAAACACTACACGCACCGCCATTTACCACCTGAGATATCGCGAGAGAAACCAGACGTGACCCCACCTTAGCGTGAGTCCTGAGCTGGGTAGAACGCGGATGGCAATTGGACCAGCTATCAGATGACTTCACACCATTCAAGATGCGACAAACAGAGTTGTTTTCTCAAAAGGGCTGTGTCATCTGGGGTGATAGAGTCGTTATCCCAGAACGACTCCAAAAAGCAGTACTCAGGACCTTGCATGATGGCCATCCCGGTATTGTGCGAATGAAAGCCCTCGCGCGAAGCTACGCATGGTGGCCTGGCATCGACAAGCAAATCAAGAATTGGGTTAAAGCTTGTCATAGATGCCAGAAAGTGAGCAACGCCCCACCAAAAGCCATTCCGACCGAGTGGGAAATGCCATGAGGACCCTGCTCCCGTATTCACCTGGACTTTGCAGGGCCGACCAAAGGCCACACCTTTCTTCTAACTGTCGAGGCCTACTCGAATTGGCTCAAGATTCACCGCATGACGAACACGACCACCGAAGCAGTCATCAAAAGATTGGAAAGACTGTTTGCAACCCACGGACTGCCAGACGTCCTGGTATCCGACAACGGGCCCCAATTTACCGCACTGTCCTTCGAGCAGTACCTGGCTGACCGCGGCATCCGACATGCGCTCACCTCGCCTTTGTATTCTGCCACCAATGGAAGGGCTGAGCGCATGGTTCAATGCGTCAAAAAGACTTTGCAGAAATTAGACTATGATAACATCGACGACAAAATCAACCGAATCCTCTTTCTACAACACATCACACCTCACAGCGTCACCAACAAAACTCCCGCCGAATTGCTAATGGGACGCAGGCTCCGCTCCCACCTCGACCAGTTACACCCAACTTACGAACCGGAAAAACCACTCGGATCCAGCGGTCGATGCCGTACCTTCCAGGTAGGCGATTGGGTATATGCTAAAAATCTATCAGGTGATCCACTGTGGGTAGAAGCAACAATAATACGTGTAACCGGCCCGAGATCCTACGTTGTAAAATGCCTTGACGATAGAATTTGGAAACGCCATATCGATCAATTACGATCATGGCTCCGGTCAGGCATTTCTGAACTCCCTTATGACCAAACTGAGGGGGAGATACAGAAGAAGATGAATTTCAACTAGAAGAAAACCCGTTCAAAGGGAACGATAGCAGAATAGAGACACAGGAACTGGAACCAGAGACAGGAGTAGGTTCACCTCAGGGAGTTACCAAAAATATTGGTGAGGACGAAAACGTGAACTCTGAACCAGAGGAAACCCCTTCGCTAAACAGTGATCTACCTCAGCAAGATTGCAGCCAAATGCAAAATGCACAGCGAAAATCAAACAGACTAATAAAGCAACCGTCCTACCTCAAGGACTATGTAACTGCGCCCTGTAAAAAGAAGCCAGGGGGAAGGGTGTTGTGAATGCATAAGGTTTAATAAAGTTATTTTGAGCTTGGAGTCAAGTGCAGGGTTCTGGCCCTGCACTTCTGATTGGCTGTTAAATGGCAGAATTTGATTGGCCATTAACGGAGCCTTCGTATTGGTTAATGGAGCTAGCGCTCCTGGGTTATTATTGGTTAAATAGTTATTGGGTTGCCTATATAAAGAGGGCCTTAGCTGCCCTTGTTTTTAGCAGTCACCATGTAAATAAAGAGTTGAAGTTCACTGTTCCAGAGGCTTGTCTCCATTCTTTCTCGCCCATTCTCCAAACTTAACACTTTCCTTTACCTTTTAAATGAATACATTTTTGTAATTTTAATTTAAATTATATAAAAAATAAATACAATTTTTATTTTTAAAAATTGTTTTATATGATTGCCTCTAATATTTTAACATAAATCTCTTTGAGATATAACTGAGGAAGAATATTTATTACATTAGTGGACCTTTCGTATTTTAAGCAGGTTCTTCTGAAATTCCTCCTTGTAATATTATAGATGGGAAAAGCTCTACATCCTTGCTATTTTCTACATACAAATAAGAACTTTAAAAGTTCTTCTGAAAACTGAAATAAAAGATGATTCTTGACAGTTTGCAAAGTTAAGTTTTGAAATAGGACAAATTGCTGTATAATTTTGAAAAGAACATTTCTTAAGAGATGCTTACCATACATATTTTTATTTTCATTATAGGATTGATTGAAGAATGTGGAATGTGTTGAGGACAATCTTTTGAGATGGATGAGATGGATCTTAGATAGATCTAATATATAAAGAATTGCTTCAATTCAGATGTGATGCATTTCAGGCATGACAACTAGATATTACAAATCAGAGGTAAACAGCCTAAAATTAGATTAATTCAGTTTTTAAAAACTCAGCTGGAAATGATTCCTGTAAGACCAAAAGAAAAAAAAGATTTAGGTTTGTGGCATCAAGCAGATGGGATAAAACATAAACAGAGATGAACCTCAATTCCACTGTAAATGGGGCCTGTATTTGGAACACAGCAGGTTTTGGAGGTCTTTTGTAACAGCTTCATTAGTGCTTTCAATAAAATTATATCTCTGGGATCTGCATTCCTAACTCCAGTTATATTATTTGCTGAAAGAAGCCTGGCGTCAGATCTCATATTAAGGACAGCACCTACTAATGGATTTAAGAGAGTAAAATATGACAACTGGTTTGGGGAAGGGGTGTGTGAAACAGTTTTCTCCTACCTGTATAAAATTTTACATGAGAAAGCAGGGGCGTACAATGTCTTCTGTACATTTTGTCATTTTTCTTGTATCACCTTAAATTATAAACTTATGCAAGTAAAAAGACTGGTTTTATTTCCATCAAGGCTGATCTGTGCCTATGTTTAGAAAAAAATACTGATCTTGGGGAAAATTTAAATTTAACAGGATGAGCAAATATTTTAATATACACCTGTATGAAGAAACAGTTTTTTAAAAAATCAGAACACTTTAAATAGTGGGCAAAACCTGGATTGAGCTCCATTAACAGTTTGGTATATTGTTGCTGGTAGAGACTGATGGTGGTGTGAGAGAATTCTGTGTAAGAAGTTATAACAATAGCATTTAGGTTTATGTACTTAGCACTTTATAGCACTCTATGGTGGTTTACAATTGTCAGCATTATCTGCATATTGCCTCCCAACAATCTGGGTTCTCATTTTACGGATCTCAGAAGGATGGAAGGCTGCGTCAACTTTGAGCCTGTCAGGATTGAATTCCCAGGCCATGGGCAGAATTTGCCTGAAATTGTGCATTCTATCTAATGCACCACTAGCAATCCTTATGCACAGAATTTACCAGCATTGATTCTATTTTACTTATGATCAAAGGCCAACTTTGAATGTCAACATCACTCCATGCCACTTGCTGACAATATATTTATGAAACATCATGCAGTGTCAGATCACATGATGCAGATTTGGTTATGCAGTATCATCTGTATGGAATGTTTTTGGGGAAAAAAGAGGGATTCTTCTTTTTGTTTACTTTTTATAAAGCTAATGAAAAAAAAATGAAGAGAAAGTTAGCCAGTGGAACATTTTTCTTTCTTTGAATTCAGGGTAGGTAAACATCTAGAAAATGAGCCATTATGTGGAAGCAGAGAAGTATTGCCTTTTGCTTCATTACCCTCAGCCACTTTATCTTATTAATTTCTTCAGAAGAGCTCTTTGTAATGCAATTGGCTCCATAGCACAAATGGGGCAATCTATGAAAGACATATGAAATTAAGCTTAACGTAGCATTTAAGGGAAACCGGCTGACACAGAGCTGACTTTGAGGCTTGTGGTGATGACTGAGAAATACATGCAATTTTAGGGACCATTGAATAGTTGTCAGACAGAGGGTTTTTTTCCCTTAATACATAAATTCCACTCACATTATTAACAATATTAATTCATTCTGGTTAGTCATGTGTGCCAAATGTGTTGATCAGTCTCAATTCTTGGGCAGTTCAATTATAAATAGTAATAACTGCCAGGTTTGAGTTGCTAAAGAAAAACAGTTGTTATGAAACAACAAAATAGAAACAATCCATATTATCAGACCACCAAAAAAGTTAAGAGTTTGGCACAATTATTAAAGCCATTGTTCTAGCAAGTTCAAATCCAGACCACACACATGCATACTGCTTCAATTAAAATAGATTTCATTTTCTAGAAAAGCAATGGGGATTTTAAAAATAAAATAAAATAATAACTCCAAACCATCCTGGCAAAGGCAAACCTGTGAGATTTTAGGGATATCTCCAATATCCCTACTCCAATATGCTTAATGGTTGATTATGAAATAGCAAAGCCTTTGGTTAGCAAAAATGTCAAAACTAAACATTTATACATTCTCAGGCTGTATTAAGACAGGGCTGCCTTAATTATCCCTTTATTCCTTTGTATGAATTTAAAGAGTGCGTGCTTAAAAAGCCCAGCAATTTAGTCTTCCATATGTTCCCTTTAGGCCTATATTTGTTTAACTTGCTTTTGCTTATTTATTGATAATGTCTCCATTTCTTCTGTGGGCAGGCAAGACTCATATAGATGGTCATATAATAAGGATTATTGCAAGTGTAATATAATATCATTCTATGCATTGTTAAGAAACAATGAAAACTGCTGCAGAAACAATGCAGCAAACCAAATAAATATTTGTGCAGCATCCCTAGCAACTTACTCACTATAGGTAAATTTCTTGTTACATAGCAAGCACAATCAACATTACCCAAGCATAGAAAGCACCAGTCCAAAACACCACCATTTTCCCAAAATGCAAACTGTCTGACAGCATAAACACAATAGCAGAACACAGAAACAGTAAAACCCTGACAAAATCCAGAAAGGCAAATTCAAAAGTGTTCCATTCCATATCAATAAGCCAGTTAATTGAAGATTGCCTAGATACGTAATGCAAAGGCCCATAGTGATGTATGAGTCAGTATGGGGCTCATGAGAAAAGTTCAAACAATATAGGTTCCATGTCTGAAAAAGTTAATGTTGCAAACACAAATTAAGTAAATTGTACAGATTAATTATGCAGACTGTGTGTGTGTGTGTGTGTGTGTGAGAGAGAGAGAGAGAGAGAGAGAGACAGACAGACAGACAGACAGACAAACAGACTTTTCTTCTTTATGCAAGCAATAAAGATGGAATCACTTGCTCAAGTTAATAGGAAATTTAATAAAAAAAGCACCATGGGACCCCTCTACCTCAATAGGAAAGCAAAAAACAAGAGGATTATGTTTCCAAATTTTTGAGATGATCGAACTCTTTGAGGAAAAAGGTGACTTTTGGTATACAATGTTGTTGTTGACTTGGGTCAGCAAACTAGCTAAACAGGGAACTAAATCCCAACTGCATTCAGTTCATCAATTTCTATAAAAGGAATGTATGAAAATTCCAACTTATTCTTTGCAATCAAGAGGCAAGTGTTCAATCTAAGTAAGAATTAGTTATATAGAAATTAGCAGTATCAGACAAGTATCACAAGCAGAGTAAGAACAAAAGTCAGCAGTGGTTTCAATGCAACAGTTGCAGCTGCAGAATAGTTCTGAAAGCATTGGAGAAATTGATTCCCAATCCCTTTGTTCGAGACCACATTGATTTTAATAGAAACCTTTCTTTTAGATCATCTTTTTGCAGGCATAGCATTAAGCCTCACAAGACATGCGAACTTTATAAAGTCCTCTTTATGTCTATCAGTTCTTTTGTCAATTTATAAGAATGATGTTCTTCTGAGACTGACTGACTGACACTGTCTCTCTCCTCTCCTTCCCTATCTCCCTGCCTCCCTCCCTCTCTCTTATTAAAGAATAAAAATTATTCTTTATAGACATACCATAGTCTACCTTTTCTAATCTTCCCATAATCCCATAAGTCACAAGTTCATTTTTCTATCTTTTTTTAAAGCAACAAATCCCTAAGGGGTTTCCAATCACTAATAAAGTAAGTTAATTTTATGATTTTTTTTCTATTTTCATCATCTTCACCATTCATTCCTCCATTGTGAATCCTTTCATTTTCACACATCTAATAGCCACATAGTAGTAATAATAAAATAATCTTTTATGGTTCTTGACTAATTCAATATACTAATTCTAGGAAGAAAATCTTTGGTTTCAGCTGAGCTTTAATCTTTACAGTACTTTGAATAATTATAATTAGAACACATAAATTTCTGACATTTTTACAAGTCCAGCAGGCATCCTGACTCTATCTCAAGCTGTCCTTGTCTCAAGTCATTATGGACAGATATCTCAGGCTTCATTGCTTAAAGGAGAAGTGTAAAAATGAATGTAAGCTCATCCAATGAACACAGCTAAGGATTGGATGATGTTCAGATGTTTATAAGCTGAAAAATATTTTGCTTGTATTAATTTTTCCACCGTTATTTAACCACACCAGCCCATGGCTAGGAAGTTCTCTATCTTGGTTTTACTGGAATATGTTCAAAGAATAACCTATTATGAGCTCCACAACAATATGATTTTTGTAGCATTTCTAATATTACCATGTGTTGCGTGCACATTCACAAGTTTACATATGCATTAAAATAATCTAATAAATAATACAAATCATATAACTTAAATATTATTTGGTTATTAAATAAAGGTAAACTTTCCAATCAATGTCCTATAGCTTTTTGGGGCATATTCAAGTTGCATTGGCAACATGTGAAAGAAATTTGCCATTGCCTTCTTCTAGGACATTTTTAAAAATTTATTTTCAGTATGGTCTATAACTAGGGGATTTCCTGCTGAGGTCCATCCAAGTATTAGCCAGGTTTAATTCAACTTATATTCTCAAATTTAGCTAGATGCTGCCATGATGAAGGAGCAAAAGCATAAAAACATTGTAATGCTTTTGCTATTTCTCGCATGCTGAAATATCCTTGGATAAGTGTTTAGTTTGATTTCTTTCTTTTTTTGTCCTGGAAAGAGATCTCTCTGGAGACTAATGATAGCTTTTGCAGTATTTAGGTTCTTATAAATCTACCTACTGAATAAAAGTGAAGTCATGCAAATCCATATTACACCTCTAAAAAAGCACAGTCCATATTGGACCTCCAAAGCTCCAAGTGTTTTCAACCTTCCAAAGCTTAATCCTCCCATTTTTCAAAGTCTGCCTCAAAATGATAAAATTTATAAGTTATTGATCTTAAATATATATATATATATATAAAAATCTTTATATTTTTCATAGGATCAACTTTCTTTTTTTGTAATGTTTTCTACCTTTGTCACTAGAATACAGTTGACCGGAAGTATTGTTTCATTTCATTTTGTGTTGTTTTTATTAGCATTTCGGAGAGGAAGGAGGACACAGTATGGTTCAAGATTCCTTGAAGATTCCAGAGTTTAAATGTATTAGGTTTACTTTACCCAATATCTGTCTTCAGTCCTTCTTCCTCTTTTACTGCTCTTACCACTTTGGACATTGAAGGAGAGACAAAGTTTTGGCACTTGTTTTTCTGATGGCCTCAACCATTGTTAATTGATGTTGTTGTTCTGTGTTTGATGTTGTCTCTCCATCTTCTTCTGCATATGCCTTATGTCCTTTGACCATCTCTTTTTGTCTATGCCTTGTATTATAATCCTTACCTGTCATTAGAGGTTTTTGATTTACAACTGTTATAGAACTTGCCCACTAGAGTTGTAAGTCTCGACAGTCCTAAAGCAGATTGCCCAGGTGGGCCAACTGATTTTTTGATGTGGTTATTAAACAAATGCCATGATCACTATGCAAATGCTGTGCTCTTTACACAAATACCAGTTGTTGATCAAACCAATTGTTTTCTATGGCCCAGTTTTCCAAAAACTGAAAGTAAATGATGATTTGCGGCAAAAATATTATAAAGCATGATTACATGACTGCGAGACACTGCAAATGGCTATAAATCTGAGATGATTACCAAACATCTATCTTGTGGTCACATAATTACAGAGGGTGGAAAGGGCTGCCATTGAAATTTTGGAACCATAATTTTCCCTGGGGAAAAACAATTATCAGTCTAAGTGACTGGTCTTGGGCATGCTCTACCTGCTTACATTGGTAAATTTAGGACAGGAAATACAAACTCTTGAATGCTAGAGGGTTGAGTTTATCAGTCTGGGATATGCAATATGAGTGAGGTGAAGAAATAAAATGGGAGAGGTTTCCGGTTTCGCGTGGCTTCGGGGCAGCAGGAATTCATGACAGCTCGCGATTCCTGCTGTGCTAGCTGCCGAGGTACCCCCGATCCAGATGGGTCAGGGGGATATGGCTGCCCTGTAGGGACAGCTGAAGCGAGAGGGGAGTCGGACAGGGGGTTGGGGGTGTCGCAGACCCCCTCCTCCTCCGGAAAAAACCCTTTTTTCCAAGGCGGTGGAGCGGCGGTCAGCAATGGCCGCCACGAAGAAGCCAGCAACCGGGTAAGATTGCGCTGGATGAAGTAAGAAGAGTGAAAGTGCTGTCTGAGCCGGGTCAAGTAACATCTTTCAAATTGGTTGGAACTGAGCTGTTTGAATTGCTGGAGGATACATTGTATCCCTAAGAAGATTGAAAGCGGCGGAGAAGCTGTTAAAGGGAACTTTTTTTTTTTTTCTTCACTCTCCCACCCCATGGAAACAGCAGATATGTTTGGACATATTGGACATTGAAAGTGAATTGTTTTGAGAGTTGAAGCTAAGGGACAAAAGGGTTTTTGGATATTGAAAAACTTAAGAAATTGGAAAACCCTTGTTGGAGGTATGGATTTCTGATTATTTAAAATTGATATTGCAAGTGGGAAGGGAGAGGAAAAAAAATTGGAGCAGAAGCTGAAAAAGGAGGAGATTGCCTAGAATCCCAAAGAAAGGTACATGGTAATTGGACCTCTTTGATTAAACATTAACCCCAGAAAGAGAAAGAGAAGAAGGAAGAAAAGTATTAATTTTTGGAATTTTTTTTGAATTATTCTTGATTAAAAATATTTGTGGTTGTTTTGGGAAAAGTTTCTTTTTTCATAATGGCATCGCTTGTGGATGAACTAAAGACTGAATATCAAAAATATAAAAAAGAAGATACTTTGGGCACTTTGTTTCAATTCTTAGAAATGGCGTTATGTACTTATGAAAAGTTGACTACGCAGCAGAGGGACTGGGACAAAGAAGAAGAGGAAGAAGAAGCCATCTTTGATGAACAATGGGTTCTTTCCGGGGAGGAGGAGAAAAAGGATAAGAAAAAGGGGATTTTAAGAATTATAAAAACAACCAAAGAAGAGAAAAATGAGCGGAAAGGTGGAGGCAAGGTTAGAAAGCAAAGGAAAGGGAGTAAGAAAAGGGAGGAGGAAAGACAAAGGGGTAAAAAGAGCAAGGAGAAGAATAAGCAAGAGAGAAAGGGGGGGAGGAGAAGCCTCAATAGGGGAAAGCAAGATCTAAAGAAAAAAAGTTTATTCAGAGACAATGGGTGAATTTAATTTAGGATAAAAGAGGGATTCTGGAGGGTACATAAGATTGTGTTTTTTATATGTGTATTTAGAGTATAAAATTCATTGTGTAATTTTAGAATCTTTTAAACAGAATCCCAAGAAAAATTGTTATATGAAGTACTTTTAAGTTAGGGTAATGAGTTATAGACGTTACTCCAATTGGTGTATAGGAGAAGTATAATAAAAGAAAAAAGATGAATGGATAGTTGGAAATAGAACAGACAAAGAATATTATTGAAAATGATAATAAGATATGAAAGGATATATAAAGGTTTTGTTATGTTTTTCTTTTTTTTGGATGTTGTATATTGAAAAAAGGCAAAAAAAAATTTTAATTAATAAGAAATAATTTGGATGAAAAGGAGAAGTTGGGATAAGATATAAAGTTAAATAGACAAAGTATTGATGCTATAATTTGGGATTGTTATGTTCTATTGGTTTTCTTCTTTTATTATTTTTTCTTAGAAAAGAACTTATAAGCTGTTATGCCTTGTGCATTGTTTATATAAAATTGATAAAAATGGTTTATATATATAATATAAAAAAGAAAATGATAATAAGATATGGAAGGATATATAAAGTGAATATGAAGTTTGAACTTGTGTCTGTGTGAAGAGTTTCAACCCGGGATCAGACAACCTTCAGAAAAGATCTTTTAGTTTTGTTTGTGTTCTCTGTAAAATTAATAAAATTTGTTTAAAAAAAAAAAAAGAAATAAAATGGGAGAGATATAATAAAATAGGGACAAGAACAGGATTTTTTGCTTCTGGGTTTTTAAGGGTTATTGGTGGGGTTAAAATGTGTTAAATATATTTTACACTTTATGCATGAATAGTTTATATAATTCCCCTCACCAAATACAGGCAAAGAAAAATATGATGTTAGAGGATTCTGGAAATGCAAAAAAAAAAAAAAGTTAAAGCGCATCAGTTTTGTCAACTATCCCACTTTTAAGATTGGATTCCCCCACCCTCTTTGTACAGGCATAGAATCCAGTGCATTCTAGAGAGAAATTTCTTATCTGGCTTTCCTACAAATATTTACACATTTGAATATGGGAGATTTGAACTTTTATCAAGGTACATGATATATTTTGCTAATCAAACTAAGTATCAAGAGGAAACCTGTCATCTTTTTGGTTTTCCTCCATTGGTTAACATCAGCAAATGAAACATATCACAAAGATTCCCCACTTCCGTCTCAAATAACTCCAGCAAGCCATTAACTATACTCTGGCTTTTGTCAACAGCTGGGTAAACATCCAGGGAGAAAAAAAATCCGAATCAAATAGTTTATTTAAC
Organism: Hydrophis major; assembly: GCA_033807585.1. Lineage (NCBI taxonomy): Eukaryota > Metazoa > Chordata > Lepidosauria > Squamata > Elapidae > Hydrophis > Hydrophis major. Next base: position 124,267,083 of record CM066343.1, read on the forward strand.
ATTCTTCTTTTCCAGCTGCTGATTAGGATAAATAGTTTGGATAAAAAGGCTATCTGCTCCAAAAATCATAAAAAAAGAAAGAGTTCAGTTATCAGATGAGTTTAGATTGGGCTCCAAATACTTAAACAACAAAAGATTTCTGGACACTCTTTGATATTTTCGTCCATCTTCAGGATATTGTGTTAGCACCATGTCAAAGCAAGATGAACATAAAAATGACGATCATTAGACAAACACAAATGGTTTGGAACAAAAGACTATAGGATGAAATTCCAGGCACAATACAGCATTTTGAAAGTATCTGAATAGGCTGTATGTTGAAAGGATTTTATTTGCAAGAGAACTAAGGAACTGATATATCAGAACAATGACAAATCTAATATAATAATCATAATAGAGAAATATATGAGGTTATGGTGGAAAATTCTGTTAAGGCTTTAATTGCCAGCTAGGGACAGTGTAGGGAGGGGCAGATAGAACAACATCAACTTAAAAAACTCTGCCTGAATGGCCTAATTCCTGATTCCTCAAAATAGGGAGATAGGCTTTATGTACACTGAATTGTTCTGTTCATTTCATATATTAAAGTGAATCACTATATATATTTAAAGCACAGCTAGAATAAATCAGACTGAACAAGATTTTATATATATATATATATGTGTGTGTGTGTGTGTGTGTGTGTGTGTGTGTGTGTATGTATATGTATGTATGTATGTATGTATGTATGTATGTATGGCATTCAGATTTGTTCGGATATTTTCCCACATCATAGTAGTGGTGCTTTTAAAGTTATAGCAACGTTTCAGCAGAATCTCATCTGCCATCATCAGGCTTCTGTATAGTGTTCTGTATAGTGTTCTGGAAAATTCAAACACTATACAGAAGCCTGATAATGGCAGATGAGATTCTGCTGAAACGTTGCTGCAACTTTAAAAGCACAACTACAATGACGTGGGAAAATACCCGAACTAAGCTGAATGCCATACATGTAAGTACCCGCGAAAACTTAAGAAAACAAATATATATATAAATATATATATTTGTTTTCTGAGGTTCTCGTGGGTATTTGTATGTGGATCTTTGGTTATTCGGGTTTTCTCCCGCGTAAGATTGGAATTATCTAGGCAACGTTTCGATGAAGTCTCATTCATCATCTTCAGGCTTGGTCTTCAGCTCTGTGCTTCTCAGAGTGATGTGAGCTTGCAGCTGCTTCTTCCTTTTAACTGCTAGTGGGGGTGTGACTTGATTGGGTGGGTGGGTGTTCTCATTGGTTAGGGGTTTGGCTGTGTTCTGATTGGCTGGAGGCGTGTTCTGTTCAGGTGGGGGCTTGATTGTGCTCAGGTTAGTCTTAGTTGCTGGAGGGTTTGAGCTGGTGAGCTGTGATCTTGCTGTTTGGCTTCGAGTTCGTGGTTGTGCTGCATCTTCATGGTGGAGGTCAGTTCGCTTCATGTATGGCTCAGAGGGGTTTGAAGTGGGTAGTGATGCAGCTGCAGTGCGGCTTCTGGTCCGTGGTCGTGTTTCATCTTCTGTGTGGGTGTGAGTCTGCTTTCTATGTGGAAGTGTGGTAGTGGCATCTTGTGTGGCTCTCAGGGGTGTGAGTCTGGTGTCATTCTTCATGTTAGGTACGTGTCTGTTCATGAGGGTGGGTTTCCAAATGGCTGGTAGGCGGGA